>CM072883.1:1300000-1587500 GCA_036937835.1 Pampus argenteus | reverse complement strand
TACAAGGAGGTTTATTTAAACAAATTTAATACGTCTTTAATCAACCCTCGCCAAGCGCCTTTCAAAAGGTCACACGCCACATCAGGACGGGCTCCATACCCCCCCTCCCCTCCCCTCCCCTCACATCACAGTATTAGCTCAAGGATGGAGGGGAGGAGGAGGACAAGGGGGGGATTATTTCACGGACAACTCATTTTAAGCAAATCTTTATTTACATTTTTATTCAGTTATTAAATTTTATTTCATCGTGCGACAGAAAGGGCGGTGGCCTCCCTCATTACACACACACACACACACACACACACACTCATTTGCTTATGAAGTCATGTAATCTGGGAGCAGGAGGGAGTGTAAGAACCTGTAGTGTCACATCTGAGGGCTCTTGATCTTTTGTGGTGTGTACAAAGACACGGATACGAAGGCGTGTGCTGCACTTCTACTGCACACAATAAATGTATGGAGAAGCTATTTAGCATCACTTACACATAAAGCACATAAAGGTTTTTACTAAACATAATATTTTAATATATTTGCGCTCGTTTTAATGCAGGAAACATAAAACATGTAAAAACCTAAAGTAGTTGTAATGAGTTTAATCTTCATCAGAGGCAAAATTTAATTCAAATTAAATGTTGTTGTTTTACGTTGTGTTGAAAACGAACGGCGTGCGACGCACCGTTATCTGAACCGATCCCAGTGACTCACTCGTCCTTGTACTCGTGCATCTCTTAACTCCCGTTGTGTTGTTTCATTACCGCTGCCACACGCGCGACCCCGACCAAAGTCAATAAACAAAACCATTTAAATACGGCGCTCGGTGCTTTCTGAGAAGGAGATATTTCAATATGCAGGATTGGGAGTGTGTCATATTACCTCGGCGTTATACGCTGTGACCCAGAAGGTGAACGCTGCCTTCTGGCTCCGCCCCACCGCACTTTGCATATGCAGGCTCAGAGCTGCACATGTATTTAACATGCTGGTGCAATATTAGCACAAGCACTAAATCTGCTCTGCACAGGGCGTGTAACCCAAGGCTGCAGAGTGTATGTTTGCATCAATGTATGCATGATATGCTTTATTTAACTGTCCATATAACACTTGGTAAATACGAGAGTCGGTGATGTGAAGATCTGTTGTCTGACAGCGTCTGAGTCATCAATACTCTATTACTGGATGCCAAGTGTGAAGATTCATCTCTGCTTATAACGGCAGGAGCATTATAGCTCAGCCCAACCTCACACTTCAAAATAATCAAATCCCACATGGCTGTTTTGGGGATGAAGTTATTCGGGGGACTCTGTGTGTGTGTCGGATCACAGCGGCCGTGCCGAGCAGAGCATCTTAATTTTGGGGTTAACCCTTTCTGCGCTAATGCCTTTTTCTCAGGGTGGCATTTACACAAAATGAATTGCTTGCTTAGACACAGCTAACTAAATAAAAGACAGCGGGGGCTGATACTATGAAAAATGGATTTTCATTACTGTTTCATTGATTCTAGTAAATAAGGGCCCCGGGCCTGCACCGCAAAGGCTGCAAAACGGTAATAATTTAATCTAAGGTGACACAGACCAAAATGTATGTGGACAAAAAAAATCATCCCTGAATATTAAACAAGGGCCCCAAGACAAGAGAGAGGAGGGGGGGGAAGTGTTTGCAGGCGCATTTAAATGTATGCAGATTGCCGTCCAACCTATTTAAAAACAAGAATTAGGTATTCCTGTCATAAATCACGTTTGCCGCTACGGATATGCCTTGTTATGTCGGTGTTTAACGGAAACCTGAAAGGTTAAAGTACTCGGTGCATTAAATTGTACAAGGATAATTAATACTTTTCTCCTGGCTATTTATAAAATATGGAAAATAGAGTCAGCTGAACTGTGACAACACACTCGTTTGAGGAGGAGGAGGGCAAAATAAAAAGGAAGTGAACACACAGGATATCACGGCATTAAAGGAACAAATACCTTCTGGGCTGATCCGGTTATAAACAGGTAAATGAGAGTAGATTATGATGGGGAGACTCTAATTGAACTTGTAGATATCTCAATTGATTTGCGGTGGAGTTGAATGGCCTTTTAGCCCCTGAGGACGACAACAAACCTCAACTAAATGATCTCCAGTTAGTTACAGAGGTTACACCCTCCGGCTGAACACTCATGTACATGTGTGTTAGTCTACTGTGTCACTAATTAGTGCCTGTTTGCAGCAAACTAGTGCAAACTCTCTAATTTGACAAGTCTATTCCAGAGGTGTTGACCTCTCACTCACACCGGTGGCACCTCAGGGAGCGAGCTGTCACGTCTACCTGGCTCTGTCGCACCTCGCACCTCTCACCTCACACGCTGTCGAGGTTCGACTCGTGCTTTGACTGACTTTGGAGTGTGTCAGGAGGCCGTTTTTAAAGAGCCCAACGTGTGAATGTGAACGTAGTTATGTAAAAAATAAATAAATAAATAAATAAAGTAACTGCAGGTCATTTGGCAAACCGCGACCCTTCGAGTGAGCAAAAGACGACTTGACAAGTGTCCGGGCCCATTACGCCGTGTTAGTCTGTTCACCAACTTGTGCTCCAGTGGTTATTATGTACGCCTCGAACATCATGTCAAGCCGGGGAGATAATAGCCTCAACATACAAAAGCACAAGATCTGGAGCGAGAGGTTAGATTGTGCTGAATAATAGCTCCACTTCATCTGAATGAAGGTAGAAGCTTAATAACCTAGAATATGTAGGTTACATGTGTGCTGTGCAATTGTTTTATCCTCTCCCCGTCTTTCTTTCTTCCTCACGTGCCTCGCTGAGGATTTAGAGCGCCGTTAATTCCCCTGAACGTCCTCGCAGCCTACACCTACGACAACACGGCTGCTGTCTTGGCGCGCCATGCAGGGTGCGGTGCTTAGTCACTAGCAGACCTCTCAAACTGTGTTCGTCACAGTAAAGGAGAGAAAAAGAGAGGAATAGTTAAACTGATGACGGCGCTGCACTCTGAGCAATGTTTCAGTGAACCGTCAAAGCTGCTCAGATCTGTCCCCGTTCCCTCCCTCACTGCAGCCACCACTGACCTTTTCCACATTTGCCAACGTCTTGAGTCGCCGGCTCTCGTCTGTATCACTCCGATTAGGCTGATTCCTTATTGGATCGCCACGTTTGGACTGACACTGATTCCTCTGCCTTCTTCCATTCAGGCTGTAGGGAAAACAGTAGATTGAAAAGGACCAAACTGAACGATGCTGTTTCAGGACATCTAATGAGGAAGACACCCAGGATACACACACATATACACACATTCTCCCACAATGCATACAGACTCACACACACACAAGCAGATCCACGTGCATTCATGCGTGTAGACATGCGTACTGCGTGGAGCATACTTACGACACACATTTATATTAGTGTTCAATTCTCTACCTGATTAGACTCTCCTCAGGTCTGTAGGTTCGGACTCAGAGCATCCTTTAAATTATAGTCAAAACAAAATATTAAAAATAGCTGAAACATTTTCTGAAATGAATAACCGGTTTTGACCCTGAGCAGCGCTGCGGTCACAGCTCGCCTCCTCTTGAAGTCGAGGTGCTCTCTCTGTGTGTGTGCGTCTTTTTCTAATTTCAGATTCAGGTCACTCCTTGTGTGTTCCTGAAGTTAATAAAATATTAGTTGTTTGTTTGCAACAATTAGCACACGATAAACACAAGCCAAATTGTTCTTGTTTCTGCTAATGGAGCTAGCCTCTGGCCATGCTATAATTATTCCTATTAGCAAATTAAGTCATTACCTCCGACCACTTTATTTATTTATTATTATTTATTAAATGAACACATTGCTGCACCTGACGTAGTTGTTAATCTGTGTGTGTCCATATAGAGAATCTCAAAATGATGGATGCACTTTACCTTTAACCACATTTACCTCCTGATCTGAACCCGGGCGACTTGTAGTCCGACATGGCGCCTGATGTGTTTGTGGTTTGTGGCGTTAACTCCCCTCCAGGCCCCAGGTATCCTCTTATGTCACAACCGATGGGAAGTCAGCCAACCACAAGGCTTATATTGGGCAACCTCAGCACGTACAGTGAGGCATCACACCTTCCTCAAAAACGGTTGTGTCTATTCAAAGCTGTGCTGGAAACACCTTTTCTTACATATTCAAAACTTTCTCACACTCCAGACAAATGCAGCAAAGGTTTTAATTTCCCCCGTCTGAATGTGTCTTTAGTAGGTGTCATAATAGTGAAAGCCTGATATGGGATCAGGGTTTATTTCCTCCTCAAACCTGTGATGCACAGATATTATTGGACCTGCAAGATAAAACATTGAATCCTTTCATTTTTAAGGGAATCAATCAAAAACAACCAAGACACATGAGCACAAGTGTCCAGATTCAATGAAAATATAATAAATAATCATCACTGACACTGTGTGTTCATTGAAAGCATGACACCACCTGGGGTTGTACTCTCTCTCTGCAGGGCCCACTTAATTTATGTAGACACACTCGGGTATTTTTCATACCACAAATCAGTGTGGAAATTTGAGCTTGTGATTACACACAGATAAGAGTTTTTATGAAAAGCTTCCTTGTGACTTCACTGCGAGGGGCAAAAGTATCTAGGGCACAGAAGATGTGGACCGAGATGCAAATTATAAAAAATAAAAAAAGACCAGACGAGGGAAGTACGAAGAGAAAGTCCTTCCCCACCTGAACCGGTTGTGTTGTTTTCACTGGACTGACTGAGGTTAGTGTCACATTTGGTGCTGCTGGATGACCTCACTCTAGTTGGGAAATTACCCAAATACTTATACATGTTGGCTGCAGCTTGCAGGTTTGCCAGACTTTCCAGCTGCTTTGGCAGAACACTAACCATCATTTGGATGGACCGCTCTAAAATCTAGTTGGCTGGAGAAATAGCAGAAGGGGTTAGTGAACTTTGGGAATGGCCCGTTACTGTTTGTAGAGGTGAGTTTACTGCCCTGCTCTGATGCTCTGTCCCCCATAGCTTACTGTCATTATTTCATGGTATTGGTTATTTTGCATATCAGTTAGTTTCAGTTCTTGTATTTTTGGTTAAGTATGATTCATAATCTCTGGTGCTCACGCTAGTTGGATCACATGAAGAAATAATTTAGTATGATGTGTGTCTTCACACGTGTTTTGGGATTGTTTTCTTGTTGCGTGGACTTCATGCAGGATTCACATGTTTTCTTCTTGTTCTGACCCGATTGAACAAACTGAACCGAAGAGTTTTACTTCGGGCATGCTCAGTGTGAACAAACCCAGAGTGGTAACCATGTGTCTTCTGCACTGATATTACAATGACGAAGTGGACCGCAGATGCATAAAACCTGTCTCCTGTCCCACATTAACATTGCCTGTGTGCTGATAGATTGTCTCTGGCTGCATGTGCAATGCGTTAAGAGGCCTCCCGCCGTTGGTGGAAAGACACCTGCGTGATTGATGCACGCTATTTAGCAGCGGGAAAGAACAAGTGCACCTCCGCTCCAGGGAGCGTTTGCCAGCACCTTGTACCGGACAGCTGTGGGTGGCCAGAGGGAGACGGAGAGACGAAGTGAGGGAGAGAGAGAGTGGAAGAGTCAGGAGAGAGACAAAACAGAAAGAGAGAGGGTAAATAACTGAAGGAGATGAAAGAGAGCAAGAGAGAGAAACAGAAAGAGAAAAACTAAACGATGAAACGAAAGAAAGAAAGGAGGAGTGGATGTGTGAGAGAGCAAGCGACCTACATCTGTTCCTCATTATCCTCCTTGGCCCCCTCTCTGGTAATCGCTCCATCTGACATAACTCACAGCAGACCTCACTTTGACTACAGATGGGAGTCGATGGGAGGGGGGGGGGTAAAAGTTATTCAAGGCAAAGATGCAAAAGGTATAACTGACCTTTCTCACAACGAGCGCAAAGAAACAGGAAGCAGTAAAAAAATCCCACACCCCCGTACTGTACCATCCGAGGGAATTTCCTGTTTTTATACATCCTGGGACTTTTTTGGACATCATCCCTCCCGGTAATAATTACATTGTACTCACCGAGTTAATAGCTGTGGTCTGTGAAGAAGGAGTCATAGACTGAGCCAGAAACACATCCAGTCAGATGATGAAAGAAGGAAATAAATAAATACGAACCGTAAATTAAACATCAGTTTACAGACCAACCTATCTAACCAATCTAAGGAGGGATTATTATTCTCCTTTAGTCAATGATGCTCAAAACTTCTGATATAAGACCCTAAAATTGGAATCATCTTTAACCTTTGACCTCACGTTGAAGTAGAGGGGCAGCAGCAAAATGAGGAAAAAAAATAAGAAATAAATTACACATATGCAAATGAGAAAGGGGGTCTTATTATAATCAGATTCTCCTCAGTATCTTGCAGGTCATTGAAATCTTGAGGATGTGCAGAAGCTGTTGAGACCTCTGCCTGCACTTAATCACGATGTCTTGAAATGAGATCCGTAGTCGCTGCGAGGAGCCCTCAGGGGCCGCCGGCCCTCTTGTAGACTCGGGAAGGTCAGGCCCCCATTGTGCTCCTCAGCGGTGAAGTGGTCTTTTTTAATCATGGAGCTCCTCTATCTCTCTCTCTCTCTCTCTCAAAGTATCGCAATCATACAGGATACCGGGGTCCTGTTGTCGGAGTGACTGACCGTAGCAGCTTTTAAAAATGTCTTAGCGTTAATTAAACTGCTGACATTGGTGAAAGCAGGTGTTTCATTTGGCAGGAAAAGAAGAAATGATCTTAGGAAGGTGTAACTATTGATGAAGGAAGCAGACGTATCTGACTTCTGCTCATAAAATCAGCTAAATGCCTTCAATATATTTCATATATTCAGTTTTCTGTTACTGAAAGCGAGCAGCAAAGACGCCAATTAGGATCAGTGAGTTTTCATCTTTCTTTTTGTATACAGACGGACTCCTAAAACTTTGGTTTGTAACATCCTGGCTTTTCATCTCAACTCCTCAGAGACACAAAGTCAGTGTCCACATTTGTAATAGTCCACAATTAGCGGGCCTACACATACAGAAAGACACACTAATACACACACACAGACCTACACACAAACCAAACAGGAGGCTGATTTGAATTGATAGGCCCACCTAGGCAATGAACGTCAGCACATACTGCATTACATGTGTTAGTCTTTGGCCATTTCTGGCACTGATCTTTGCAAACGATGTCTCTGGTTTCTACCTCGACTATGCAGTGCAGGTTTTGAAGCTGTTGTTACCAGCTGGTGAAGTAGAGAAAGAGAAAAGGACTCCGGTGAAGGCACCTCACAGCTGTAAAAACACACACACACACAGAGAGAGAAAAGCGGGCGGCTCCAGGTGACTGCACACCTTGACTTCCATTTATCAAAACCCTGTTTACACTGGCTGACAAGACCGAGCCGCCGAGAAATTGACTTCCCTGGTAAGATGGATGCGGCACGCGCCACGTCTGTGAGAAAAGCCTGGCAGCTGTGGCCAGAGGCGACTCCCAAAGATTTGAAGGGGAATTGTTGTTGCACCGAGGTGGCAATCTGGTCTGAATGTTGGGAAAAATGCTTGCATGAAGGCAGATTGGCTGTTGTAGTCCCTTAAATGGCTTGATTTACTGAGTGGAGAGATTGTTTTTAGCAGTACACTTCATATTCATACCTGGGAGCTGCCTGTTTTAATAAATGTCTCCACATTTGGACAGAGTGAGTGAGTAATGCCCCTGAAATATGGCTCAGGTGCTGTTCGAGTCAAGTCCCAGCTTTGTTTTGTTTTACTGGGCAGCACTGGTGTGTGAAGTCATATATTTTTTAAAAGACAAATGTAATTAAATGCATAATTGAAAGCAAATGACATGTGTTTCTCATTGGCCAAACCAGATTAACGGCGATAATCCAAAAGCAAAAAAACAACAACGATGCTCTCAAACCTGTTTCTGCGTCCCCGAGGCTTTAAGTTTCTAGATGTGTGAAACATGTCCAGATTAACCTCCGAGAGGCTCCTGGAGTAACGACCTCCTCGTCTTTACGCTCATCCTGATCTGCTGTGTGACAGTTTGTTTAAAAACTTTACTTTAAATATAAAAAAAAAAGACGCAGGGATCAAAACGAGGCTTCAACATGAGATAATAAAGCAGGACACATGCTTTGAGGCCCTTGTCATGTCAGCTGGTATCATGCCAGTGCTGCATATTCATAAACAAACTCAATTAAATTTGCACAAACCAGTTGACATATAATAACCTCAGAGCTGTCGGGGCCCCTGGACTTCTGGGGCCCCGCGGCAGTTTCCTGCTCCGCCCGGTTGGTAATTCAGCCTGATTCTGAACATCTTCAAGGTCTGTTTGTTCGTTTTCCAGGGAAGGAAAAGACAAACAGAAGTAAGATCAAAGTTCACTCGTACAGTTTTGACTCATAAATATGACTAAATGATAAATAATCCTTTTCCTGGACTTCCTGTTCGGTTTCACTGCCCACACAGCTCACACTCTTTGGCTTTTGTAGGCCGGCGATCATGTGACACAATAATGTAATAAGGTAAGCTTCAGTTAAATACAGGAAAGGCGAATTAGATATTTTTATGGCTTAAAAAGAAGACATAATAACGTGCTGCTGGAATTGCCTCTGGGAGTTGGGTAGGAGTGTAGGAGGGTGGGAGAGGATTGCACATATAGCATGTCTTTGCTGTGTTTCTGAGCTCAGATAAGCCAACATTTCCTCCCTGTTCGGGTTTATTTTCCTCCAGCTTTAGTCAGGCCTCATGTCCCACGCTGCAAAGCTTCTGCTCTGTTGAAACCGGAGCCGTCTAAAACCTGGACTAGTGGTGTCCTCTTCCATGACCCCCACCTCCAGTGATGACCCTTCAGCTGATACCCCCTGAAGTACACAGGAAGCACACACACACACACACACATCATGACAAGAATATGAATAAACCACATGCATAATTTACATTCATGGAAAGCCGTAATTTAAAGCTGCATTATTACTTTAAGCAATTAATAACATAAACAATGATTAGTGCAGCTTTAAAGCTCATAACTTACACAACAGTTTGGTATATTAATATTTAGCCTTTTAAGAAGAGGAACAAATGTGGCAGACGAAGAATAATAATAATCAGACTTCAAAGCGTACCTTAACAGTGGTGGATCTGGGGTAACCTGGGAACTGCGTGGGTGCAATCCCATTTATAAGCTGGTATTTTCTTTTTTCTTTTTCCTGTTGCTGAGGAAAATAAACCACAGCAGAAGCCTTTTTTCCCCCCTCAGGCTCTCTCCCACGTTTAACATGTTATCCTCCACATCTGTAATAATAAGGGGTCATTTGTTGTGATTACCGCTTTTATCTGCAACCTGCATCTTACATCCACAACATCCTCGTCGCTACACCTTCCTCCCTGCGCCGGCCGTGTTTACGCTCTTAATGCATCGGTACTGTGACAGATATGCATATACAGCTACATTATACAATAATATACAGTACAGTGATGTGTATATCCAGCAGAAAAAAAAAAGTTTTATTTATTATTTACTTATTAACTACATATACCATGAGTACAAGTCTACTAGCAATGATAATATACTGTTATTATTACTAATAAACACCTCTTCCTACTACTTTTTTATATTTTAAATGTAAATATAAGTGAACAGACGTTTAAATCTTGTTTACTACTTACGTTGTGCTTCAGGAGTCTCTAAAAAAAACCCTGAAAAAACGAAAGTGATATCTTTTGTTGGCCAGATGGAAAACATCGGGGCGTCTCCCAGATTTGTTTCGAGCGTAGAGGAACTGTTGGAGGACGTGACAGATGTGTTGGAAGAATAATGGTAAAAACGGTGACGCGAGGAGTCGCCCGGCGTGGCGACGAGTGACCGTAACGGTGTCAGGAATATCTGCGGCCCTGACATAAGAAAGGCAATGACTTCCTCATGAAGTGGCATGAGGACGGTTGTGTAAATAGGAAGTTTTGAAGTGTAGAAAACTGTCATTGTTTCTGTCTTGAGCATGACGGCACCATGTCGCCCTAATGTTTTTATGGTTCTTTATAAACTCGTATTTCTCACTTTCACACATGATGAGGTCATATCTCTGTTCATTGAAAGCAGCTCAGTCAGTACACAGTTCCTCAACAGTAGTACTGCGTTCATATCTTCTTCAATCTCTATTATCCCTTCTTCCACACCTTAGAACAGATTAGAGCGTCGCTCAGTATCTCCATCCACATCTAACAGGATTAAAGGGATAAAAAAGACACACTTTTACGTTTCCAGACAATTACCTTTTAAAAATCCCACTTCGGTTCACTTTATCTGCTTCTTTTTTCTTTTTTTTTGTCTTCTTTGTCTCAACCACCTTTTTAGATACAAATCAGTGATGCAACAGTGGATCCAGACAATAATCATCAAGTAAACAACCATCAGTATGAACACAGATGGATTTATTTTTTAGTTTTCTTTATGTAAGGGCCGTGCATGCTGGATGCAGGATAAACACACGAATAGAAACATTTGTTTGTATATTCAACACTAAAAATGTTGTTTAGTTTATGCCGTTATAATACAATAGGTTTTTGTGTGCAAGATCAGATATATGAGGTTCTTAGTTTTACCCTGATAATACTCTTCTTAGAAATAATATTTATATATTAAAGATTAATATCATGTTCCTATTTTGAGAGACTCTTAACACAAAGACAAACACACCTCACCATGCCCACATCCCTATATACATATATACATATAAATATATATATAAATGTACACAATCATGCACGCAGCTTCCTTCTTTTTTAATTATAATAACCCACTACATAGATAAACACACACACATATTAGTGTTACCATACTACTGTATACTGACCCAATTTCTCTCACTCATGAATATTAACCTCCAAATTCATGTTCAAATAGAGCCAAATGTCCTCACTTCCTGTCGCTGTGAGTACGTGTGCTCAGTGAAACCCCAGAACAGACGTAGCGTTGCTCCCCTGAACCCCCCCCATAACCCCCCCACCGCCGCCGCCACCGCCACCTCCGTTAAATCCCAGCCTGAGGTTAACTCCTCCTTGGCCCGGGCCACTGCCGCCTCCTTCAGCAGCAGCACACAGAGAGACGGGGAGGAGAGGTGATGTGAATGTGGGGGACATCCGCCCTCCCTATTGTTTGATTAATTTCATCTGCATTCTTCAAGCTTTTTTATATAAGAATTCATCGTGAAATTAGCAACAAAAAACACGATGAGGAGGATTTAAAGGGCGCCGACTGTTATTTGAGAGCTCGACTGGCAAATTCTTCATCCTTCAGGGCACAATTTGGAAAGTTCAAGCCTTAAATGTGATCTGATAGCACATGTGAAAAGAGAAGAATGACCAGCACAGTTTGGTTTTTTTTGTCCCATCTTCATGTTTATGGTGTCGAGGCTTCGGGCAGACAACACATCGGTGTACAGATGCTGCACCGGGGTCTTAATGGCCTGATGGCTTTCAAATGATGTAACACCCCTCCTAAACTGTTTCCTAAACAGCCGACACACACACACACACACACACACCACTCGCAGGTCAGTGAGATGATATCTGAAGCAGCCAAGCTGTGACACTATAGTTGTAATTTCCAGCAGTGAGAGGCCAGATTTAGAGCGAGCCTCGGGGCTTTATATCGCTTAACAGACACACACACTGACACGCCTGAGACACAAACACATACTCGATCATCTTCAGCTCCCGTGATGTGATTGTACCCACATAATGTACTTCCTTCACGGCCTCCCTGCTCTCTCAGCTATTTGGGGGGGAAATGGTTGTTTTGGTGATAATACGCTGCTTTAAAAAACGCATTATCAGAAGGAGGATTTAGAGATTTAAGATTTAGTCACTTTAAAAACTTTTAGAAAAGTAACCCGTAGCAACCAATAACATCAACATATATATAACAACGTATGTTGAATAAACATATATGATCAGACATATAACCCTCTTTGGTTTATAGAAACCAAACAGAGGAGGAGCAGACCGAGCGTGGCGTTTGAAGTAAGTTTGAAAAGTGAAAAAAGTCGACAAACAGCACATCAATAGAGCAAGTTGAGCAAGCTGAAGAAAACACAAACAGAATGAGTGTGTAGTTCACAGCAGGTGGTCTGCTGTTGTCTTTGTCCTACAGGCATAAGGAACTGTACGGTTAAGTGTGTGTGTTCCTGACGCTCCCTGCACTCTTTTCTCTGTGTGTTAGCAAACGCATCGACACGCATCCTTGCATGTAAGGCTCTGTGTGTGTGTGTGTGTGTGTGTGTGTTTCATCCTCTCAGGCGCTGAGGAGAGGTCTGTGTGTGTGTGTGTGTGTGTAGTATGGATTGGGTCAGTGCAACCAGGCATGTTTTCAAACTAGCCGTCAGATCAGGGTTCTTACACAGGTCTGTCGGTGTGGATGTGTGCGGCTTTGGATAGCACACAAAAAGGTTTGGGGATCGTATGAAAGGATGCCACCTTCGATAAAAATAAATAATTTTATTTCCACAAGTTTCATATAGACTTGTGGCCATTTCTGCACGAGCGCTGCCTCTGATTGGTCCTCTTCTGTTCAGTTTTTTGGACATTTTGACAGTTTTAGTTTAGATTTTATACAAACTAAATTTATATGTACCTAGTACCTATCCCTGTATGAAAAGAATCTGCAGTGATATAGATAAAATCACCACCTTTACAGCGACTGCTACGTTCGACACGCCGCTTCAGATTAAGTACTGCATTAACATATTTCCCATCAGCCCCGTTGCTTGCTTTCCTTACTTCTTCTCCTGAACAGGACAGCCATGTTGGAAGTCTTTCACTCCTTCTACCATCTGCTGTCACAGCGCCCTCCCCCTGTTTCGTGCCGTAAAGCAGTCCAGCAGGTTTCCCTCCAAATCTGAACAGGTGGCTCACGATGAAAAATGTTGGACAGGCTGACGGTCTTATGAGTAATATTCTAATGTAGCTAAATGTCCTTGGTAGTGACTTATTAATATTAAAATGAGCATTAATAATAAGTGTTAATACAGCATCTAATCTCAGGTGAGATTAGAGTGGAGCTGGCCCCAGTGCAGCAGCTTAAATATGGCAGAAACACTTCAAAGTGTTTGCGTAGAGTTGCATTGAGCAGTGTGTTTGAGAGCAGAGGGGGACTTTAGCACACCAGATGGACTCTGTCACGCTCCGGCTCGAGGCCTATCTGCCGGCCGCAGAATTTCATTAGTAGCTTGGCCCCGGTCGCAAGTTTGAAGAGCATAAGAGGTTCGATCAAAGGATTAGCAGCACATCTGAAGCAACAAATGGTCCACTTTTTTTTTTTTTCTTTGTGCGCCCTCCCACCTCCACAAAGTGCTCAGACCTGGCCAAAATAGAGGAGGGGAGGGGGGGGGGGGGTAAGAGCGGCTACACAGACGGGCGAGAAAAATCGAATTCAAAGATTTAAAACATGACAAAACAGAACAAAACTATTAATGCCATTATAGACGATATTTATTGCAAAATGTCAAAGGAAAAATCAATATTTGTTGCTGATATTTGTTGATTTTACTATTAAAATGAATAAATCAGTATTGAAATTAGCAATTATCACAATCTGCTCATTAAAACTTGCTAAATTTAATAGTTTAGACTCAAATGAAGTGTTTTTTTCCTATACGGAGGCCGTGAGAATCCTCTCTTGCTACCGAGGTGCCCTTCAGCAAAGCGTGGTTAAAATAAGGTGGTTGTGGTTGAAGTCAGTTTCTTGAGTTGCTTGAATGCACGGTTAGATAACAGCGTGTCCAGTATCTTTCTCACTTCCCTCCTCCTTCTGTTTGATCAATGAACTCGATTACAGCCGTGTCCTGAGGTTCCTCTCACCACGGCACTCTCTCATCCTCTCCGTCTTTCTCTCTCCGATGATGCATCACACGAGCTTCACCTGACACCTCCGACGACCCCCCTAAAAATCTCTTCAATAAATAAGAGGGGCATGGTTGGAGCACCCAGGCTTTCTGTTCCTCTCTATCTCTCTTGTCTCCCTAGCCAACCCTTGCACTCCCTTCCTAACAGCTCCAGCACCCAGCATCCGTCTGATTCCTCTCTGCAAGGGTAGCCTCTAATAGATTCCCCCAGCTCCCATGT
The DNA here is from genome assembly GCA_036937835.1 of Pampus argenteus. NCBI lineage: Eukaryota > Metazoa > Chordata > Actinopteri > Scombriformes > Stromateidae > Pampus > Pampus argenteus. The sequence goes on along the minus strand of CM072883.1, from coordinate 1,573,384 downwards.
ATTATTAATGCTTACTGCTCTCCAAGGTGGCAGTGACAAATAGGGAGCAAAATTCACTGACTAGCGGTGAATGTACTTTTTAGTCATGCTTGAGCTTGCTCTAGTCCATACTGCTGCCAGTTGGAAGATTTCTCTCTTCTCTTCGTCTCCTCTCGCTCCTCATCTTTTCTTCTTCACTACTTTTTACTCTTCAGACATGCAAAGAAGAAGAGAAGTTGAACTACTCTAAAGCGAACATCCCTCTGTGTTATTTATTTAAATGCATTCATTTAAACCACAAACCTGCTTTTTTTTTTACATAGAGCACAATTTCAGGGTGATTAATTATCATTTGTGACATTAAAAAAAGCACATCACTGAATAAAACAGCCTCCTGCTGAAATGCAGCATTTATTTTATTTGCTCCAAGATCTTTTTTATTTAAATTTCTATCATTCGTCTGCGATACGATTATGTCACATATGGCAGCAGCCTTAAAGGCAATGCAATAACAATTGCAGATTACCTTATTATTACCTTATTGCACGCAGCTGTTTTCAGTGAAGATGCTCTCATTAACCCTCTTTTACGCTGCTTGACAGACAAAGTTAGCAGCTAGTTGGTGAACATCAGAGCCTAAAGACGACTGCACTGATGTCACTCTGTTTTACTGTCACTACATCAACTTTATAAGTATGTCAGTGTTGTGTTCACAGCTTATTTGCTGCCTAAAAGTGACCAAAAAAAGCTTAAAAGTTCACACAGCTGTTCTTCAGCTACGGCCGTTATTAAAGGAAGTAATTGTATTAAATGTGTGTCATCCGATAGCAGTTTCTTGTTGTTTATTTGTGCCTGTAGCTACATTTGTTAGGTGATGTTAAAGTGTGACAGTAACGTGGGGATAAAGGGTATGTAGGCATGTAACAACCAGCCTCCAGGGACAACATCTACAGAGGTTAACCCAGATTCGTGTGCCTCTTCAGGCCTTCACCTCTCTCTGATTCCCCTACGTGGATGTGACAGAAAACAACAGAGTAGCTCACAACGAATCGCAGACATGTTTCCCCGATGAGACAGACTTACCTGGAACAAAGCATATGTTACACACCCAACACCTTTATCCAAAGAGCCTCGTGGTGCTGATGCTGCTGTCGACCTGTTGAGTTCAACGCAGAGGAAGTGATGAAGCTTTTTAAGTCGTCACTAATGAGTCACTGCTGTGGATAGATGGTGCGGACGCTAATGTCCTTATGATGTGCACATATGTGGATGTTCAAATTAAACAGGGACTCTCACCCGTAACCATGGCAGTGTCGATGCCTTGCTTTACATCATAGGACCAGAAGAAGAAAGTGCTTCAACTGAAATATTCTGTTTGAACTGAGTCAGACCTTTGTTCACAGCATATTAAAATATGTTGCCAGGCAAAAAAAGGTCTGTGCATATAATGTGAACGTGTTAATCTCTGTTTGATCAAGGTTTAACACGAGTGCTCCTCCCCTGACTCTGTCAAGACGTCGTCGTTCACAGGTTGGCACTTTGGTTCAGCTGAAATAAGTAATTACAGCGGTGGGTCAAACCTTTTCTCAACGGTTTGGAGGATGGAGGCGGAGGGTTCGGTGCTCTCTGTCTCAGAGAAAACACCCCTCCCTCCCCTCCGTCTCCTCCTCCCAGCCCCCTCGCCTCCGTCTTCATTTGCCGAGCGCCGTGACGCGAGAACTCGCTCTACAGCTGTTCCCCTGTTGATCAATTAAAAACATGCTTTGGTGAAATAATTAGCTGACATTTGCTCCTACTTAACAGATGTTTCTGTGGATTCTGCCTGTAAAAAAGTACAGAGGTGGAGGAAAGTGTGTGTGTGTGTGTGTGTGTGTGTGTTTGGTGTGGCAGAAGGGGGAGGAGGACACTTGTGTATTTTCTTCATAAAAAGGCTTCTTCTGTTGCATTTCAAAGTTGTGTACATCTTTTAATGCAATTATGAGAGGTGGGCTGTTTGCTAGAATGATTTGAATGCTAATTTGAACGTTGATCATCATAGTTAACCATCGTTTACATAATTACCCCGTAATTAGCATCACATTACACCAATATTATTGGCATCAAGCAATTAATTAAACCCAAATATGGATTGTTGCGTTGCATTGTTTGCGTGTTTGTGTCTGTTTGTGTTTGTCTGAGCTTCCTTAATCATATTTTTTTGTTTTGAACAAAACCAAAACCAAATCCGACGCTCCTGTGCTTCGATTGCTGTTTCCCAAACAAGTATTTTCACTTGGCTACTTTTGGCTGCTTTTGAAGGCTCCTGGAGTTGGAATATTGATTTGGATCCCACTTACAAAACAAACAGAAACAGTATATGTGTGTGTGTGTGTGTGTGTGTGTGTGTTTGAGTCCTAATCATCTACTCTGCACAGTCCTCCTTCCCTCTCATCATCATCATCATCATCATCGTTAATCAAATAAATGCGCTCACATCCCCTCATCCTCTGCGTGACATCTTCAACGGTGAAATGAAATTCCCCCTCCAGAGTGAGAGTAACACACACACAGGGAGAGAAGTTGAGGAGGAGGAAGAGGAGGAAGAAGAGGAGGAGGAGGAGGAGGAGGAGGAGGAGGAGGAGGGAGGTGCAGCTTCCCTAATGGCGGACGGCTTGTCAGGATTAGGGCAACGGGGGCTGTAAAATCTACGCCTGATGAGGTGACTAGCTCTCCCTCTCAGCTCCAGCGCTTTACAGATTTGCCCACCTCTCTGGAACTTTCTCCCCTCACGCCGCCGCCGCCGTGCTTGGGTGCCGCTCTCTTCCTCTCTTTCTCTCTTTCTCTCCCTCTCTGTCTCTGTCCATCCGAGGGCCCCAACTTTCTGTTTCAGGCTAAATTGGCTGATTTCATTACCATTCAGGTGAAGATTGTAGGGGTGGGGGTGGGGTGGGGGTCTTTTTGGATTTCTTCTTAAAGCAGCTTCTCAAAACCTCCTTTAAAAAAAAAAAGGAAGAATAAAAAAAAACGAGAGAGGGTGAAGCAGGTGCAAAAGGTTTAACCGTTGCCAGCCGAGACGCCAGGCCAACTCTGGCAGCTAATCCCCGAGGTATTTAATGAACTTTTTCTCTTAAACCGCCTCTGCTAATACTCAGAAGCCGTGCTCTTACACGTAGCAGGAGCACTGGAAGCCACGGCGACGGCGAGCACATTTTATACCTGTAATAGAGGTTTTAAAGGGTATGTCCGTCATTTGGAAAAGGAAGGATTTAAATCTGCAGCTCTCTTCAACCTCGGGCTCGTCTGTTTTTGTCTTTTTGTGACTCAAATGTAAAGATTATTATTATTATTATTATTATTATTATCTTTATTATTATTGAGAGGTGGATTGCTAAACCGTTTTGGGAAATCTAGTGCATATGTAGTTTTTGTGATGCCTGCAGTGCTGGAGATAGTTGAGCTTCCTCTAACCTTTTTTATGGTTTTATTTTCTTGATTTTCATCTTTTGCCTTGTCTGATTTAATAGCACCCTTCCACACTTCCATCACACACACACACACACACACACACACACACACACACACGCACAAAATAAACCAAAAAAGAAACAAACACATACGCCAAAAGGAAAGGATCTCACGAGCAAGGTTGGCTGTCAGAACAATTGGGAGCACTGGAAAATAAAGCTTCCTTGCTGGCGAATTACCTTTCTGTCTGTAATTTCAGAGGTTTTGCTGAAACATTAAGTGAACAGGCAGGAAAGAAGACAAAAAAATACTTGAAATATCCCAGGGCTATTTCTTTTTGCTCCAGACATACAGAAACAAAATGAACTCCCAAGTTCAGGTTGAGGCTCAGCTTAGCCCCGAGGTTCTACCAACAAAAGTGTGTGTGTGTGTGTGTGTGTGTGTGCCTATTTCTCCTCCCCTCTTCTCTCACCTCACACACACACACACACACACACGTCTACCCATCCTGCAGTAAATGAAGTGACAGGACAATTTGCATTACTGCCCTTGACTTGAGCCTAGCATTCACACAGACAAACACACATGTTTATTCTCATACACACACATATATATAATTACATACATGCTCACACGTGCACACATTCATCACAATCAGCTTATTTTATTTTACCTTACACGTGTTCTCTGGCACCATGAATATGTAGCTGTGAGTTTTTAAAGCAATATTCAGCAAAAATAATAAAATAAAATAAAAACGAAACGGGGAAGCGTTGGTGTTTATGCCCGTTTGTAGTCATGTGTCACATTGGGTTTGGATCTTTGCCGTAAAGCCTCAGGGTCAGGTGTTAGGTTCAACACTTGTGTAGAAATCAGGATGACCTGTTTAGCCTCAGGGCTGCAACACCAAACACAACAAACTGAGAGGCAGCGCACTGACACTGCCAGGGTGGAGGTGTGGGTGCAGCAAGGCCTCCGTACATTTAATACAGCCCAGATTGAGTTAAATTATTGTTTTTTTCCCCCAATACAAGTGTTAATTCATGCACAAAACATGCTGTCAGTGAAGGTTCAGTCAGCTGCTGTGGCTTATCTGGGCTAAATGAGAGAAAAACAACAAATAAACGGATTTAAAATGCGGCTGTAGAGTAAAATATATATAATTGAAATGAGGTGAATGCATCCAGTGAGTGTGTGAGGATCTCAAACAGTGACACAGAGCTGTGGCAGCATGATGAGGACCACAGAAATGAAGAGGATGGCGTCAGCGCCTCTCTGCTAGTCCACCCGTGGCAGATCAATAGACTTGCCAAGCGTCCGACACGCTGCCTCTCTGACGGAGGCGTGCTGGAGCACAGGGCCGAGAATAAGTCGAGGGGTTCGGGGCGCGCCGGTCCATCATGGCGTGTCACGGCGATGAAATGAGTTGTCTCCAGCCACCAGATCGATGGCTGACATAAGAGCGCTGAGCCGCTGTGAGGGGTGGAGGGGGGAGGAGAGGGGGAGCAGGAGAGCGGGCTTCCCAAAGTTATTACCTTCACCTCGCTGTCAGAAATCACGGTGTGATGCATTACATGTGTTCCCTGTTGTGTAGTGTGTGTAAGGGGAGCACAAACAGAGGGGAACGGGATGAAAAATGCAGTTTCCGCTCCATTCATCTCCCATATACCACTGTGTTCTCACGGACAGACGGGAGTGTCCCGGCGTATTTTTGTTTGTAAATGGGCATCACTCACCGCTGCGTTTCCTGCACCACAGCAGCCAAACTGCAAGATTTACATTCTACATGTGGAGCGTTTAAACGTCACTTTCATCCCCAGTGAGGATGATGAAGCTGCAGCAGACGGAGATTCAAAAAATCATCACCATCATTAGGTGGACGTCTTGTAGTTAAATGTCACTTTTGACTGAGTGTCTTGTAGTGGAGTTGAAGAAATAACTTGTTTTTAGTTGGATCTTTGACTTAATTATAATTTTACTCCTGTGCATTTTTGTCATCATCAACATCTTCACTTGAAAACAAGGAAATCGTCTCTCAGAGTTGCACACTTACACACTTGGATGGTCAAAAACAAAGACGGGGTGAAATAACTAAAGACGTGTGAATAACGCTGCACTAGTTGTGCATGTGATGATGAATATTATTTAAATAAGCGCAGGCCACGCCCCTTGAATCATTTGATGACGATTGATCGTGACATGCTAATTTTTCAAGGGTAATTTCCAAAATGCTCCTCACACGTAACGTCTGGACTTATTAATACAAACGACGGGGCTTCGTCTCCTCGCAGCCCCCGCCCCGCCCCTCCACCCCCCACCCCCACCCTTTGCCATGCAACGTTTTTCGTCTGCTCCTGGCAATAATAAATCACGCTGTGACAAGTGCCGCACTCTTAACCTTGATGGACTGAGAATCAACGACCCCCTTCAAATAAAGCCTGATTACGCGATTGGCATCGATCATTGCTCTTGTCTTCTTCAATAAGGAGGTGCTTATTCCGCTGCTTTGACCCCGACGTCCGAACCAGAAACGAATACGTGAAATAAGCAGTCAGGACTTCAGTTCACCTCTAATAACATCTGGGCAAAATGTTTAGTTTGCAGGGTGAATATCAGGTATAAGATTATATGACTGATATGCAGTGTGTGAAGAGAGACTTCTTTGTCTTGTTTTATTTTTACTTTGGTCTCACCCACCCACCCAGGGAGCCCAGGGGACCCACGGGTGCTACCTCAGGTCTGGCACGCCGACCTGTCTGTCAGTGTTACTCACAGGGGTTTGAATGCGGCGTGACAGGTGCCAATCTGCGGCGCCTGGCGATAACGGTGTCGCCCAGCCGGCGCTCGGAGCCGACCTCGCCAGCCGCCTTTACAGATGCCAAACATTTGAAGTTGTCGGGTAGTTTAGGAATAACAATGGCGGTGCTGCATTTGTGTGACTCCTTGAATGTGTTTGATTTATGGGTTCTGAGATGAAGTGATAACCTGTGTTTTTTACTGTGTGTTTGTGTGACGTTTGCCTTTGCTGTCACATGGTTTATGCATGAAGAGTCGGATGCTTTTGGACACGGCAGTAACAATATTCACACAAGCATTATCATCAAATCTCTTTTTCTAAATAACAATAATAATAATAATAATTATAATATAAGTGAAGTTTCTGGTCATAGCAGCAAAACCTTCCACTGAGTCACAGCATGAAAATGTAAATAATCAGTTAAATATAATGCAGCGGCCTGAAAGAGAAACCTGTTTCCCAAAGGAGAGAGTCGGCATTTCTGCTCACACAACTCCCTTCCTGTTTACATGCCTGTGTGTGTGTGTGTGTGTGTGTGTGTGTGTGTTGGGGGTAGTAACAGGTGTCAGAAGTACCTCCATATATCTTTATATATATATTCATAACCACACATGAAGAATGAAGAACATGTGCATTTACTGTACAGTGATTAAACTGAGTATGACTTTGTCTATACTTAATCTTTGACTGAGTGTCGAGGAGTCAGTCACCATTGTGGTTCATTTGTCATTCATCTTTGTACTTAGTACTTGTATAATTGTTTCACATTGATTTATGTTGCGTTTTTGTAGCAAACGCTCCAGTGATTTGGCCTCTTGAACTATCAGTGCTTACCGACCCAGTATCCTGTATACCAGTATGCATATACTGTATTCTACATCATTGTTTTTAAGCCCAAAATGTTTCATTGCCATCAAACTAAGTCTTGACTACAGAAAGCCATGTGTGTCATAATCTGAGTTTACTGATGCAGGTGATAAAAGTCAAGATAACTAAACGTCTGCTTCAGTAATTAAGTCCACCAACTGCAGGAACATATCTACATCATGTGACTATCACACGTACACACACACTTCTTCGTCTTCTTCTTCTGGTTTTTCTTCCTTCCCTCTCAGCAGATTTCCCTTCAGAAGCTCCTCTTCTCCTCCCACACACTGGAGATCAATTTGTCTTGCCGACAGGAATCCATATTTTTCTCATCGCAGGTACCGTTTCTTCCAGGCACCCCACCTCCTACTCGCACCCCCTCCCAAACCCTCCAGTTCACCCCACCATCACCTCCCTACAACCGTCCATTCACTTCCCCGCCTCCTGACCCCCATCCAAGTGCAGCTGAATCAGCTTTCAGCCCCCACCGCATGGACAACGCAATAACAAACTAGCAAACACTTTGCACTCATAGCCAAAAACACAGACATGCGTACATAAATGCACGTGCAAACCACTTACAGCAGCGAACATGCATGCCCTCATATACCCTGCATACACAAACACACAACTGTCTCCGTGTTCTTGTTCAGTTTTCAGTGTCTGAGCAGCGAGCGCCGCCGGTCCCTGCGGCTGATTTCCAAAAGGTGTTCATCACTCTGTGGAAAACCTGGGGGGAAAAATAGGATGCACTCAGAAGTGGGTAGAGGAAGAGTCGGAGAAAAAAGAAGCAGCTTGATATCAACTGGGGAGCAGATGAGGAAGGGAGGCATTTTACAACACGTTTTTCTCTCACCGTTGTCTACCTTGGTCCGAGGAAAGAGCGGCGGGCTCCCTGGTGGCCGCCGCATCGATCGATACTACACAAGAGTTGAATTAGACCTCAAGTAGAGCGCACATCTACCTTGGCAGAGGCAGGGGCCGACCTGAAATCCCTTGAACATTTACTTTCTTTCCACCGAGTTAACCAATAACTGGATGAAATGAGAGGGAAAAGAGCAGCTGTCTTTCCTGTTTCTTATCTCTTGCTTTTTTTCTTTTTTTTTTAATCTGTCTCTTTTTCTCGTTCTCGCTTTTTTTCGCCGTCGCTCTCGGCACTCAAACTCTCAGTATCTGTTTTGCCTTTAAAGAGTCACTTGAGCAGAAATGAAATGCACAATTAGCAGATATCCAGAAGAAATGGGACACACACACACACACACACATGTGCCAGGGATGCATGCATGTGTAAGCATTGCAACTACACACATACACACTGACACATTTCTTCATATATCCTTAATTGAATCATGTAGTCTCATTGACATTGACTCATGCTTGAGCAGCTCACGGGCTCTAATGTTTTTCAAAGCAATAAACTGTGAGCTGCTTTGCTTTAATGTGACAATCTTTAAGATATGTTGAAGCGTCTCCATCTTGCTGCTGCATTTCTGCGCTGCTCTCTTCACACAGTGTGGACATCGCCTTGTTTTTAGATTTTGATCAAAAGCCTGATGTGCTCTGCAATAAAAACAGCTGACAGGAAATACAAACAGACATACAGTAATATGGAATAATGTAATAATAAAAGTGGAGAATTATAATGTTTCTTCCCTTTTTCACTTTGCAGGAAGTGTCTGTACTAACCAGCAGGTGAGCAGCATCACCATCGTCATCCTTCCATCGACCCCTCGTGCACCTGCAACCTCTTCTACCGCTGAATCAGGTAGGTGGCTTTTCCCTGCTTGATGCCTCGTGCTGGATTTGGGTCAGAAACACACACACACACATATATATACAACACCTCTCCTGGATCAATAGGAGGCACTCAGTGCAGCTGATGCCCTCTCACACCTGATACTTCGCCCAAACTCCCTACACCAACCCCCCCAACACAAACACTCCAACCTGGCGAGGGACCAATTACACCAACCGGAGGGAATTACCCAGAGTTCCCCCTCTTGTCTGGAGTGATATCTCCAAGGATTACAGGTACTTAGCTCCCATTATGTCTGCTCTATTACCTGCCCACCGCCTCTTAACACACACCAGCCTCCTCTGTGTCCGCCTGTTTGCACAACAATCCCTCCCATCGGCCTGCTACCTTTTCACTTCTCAATGAGCGCTTTGTGAGGTTGAGAAAGGTGTGTGCGTACGTCCATGAGTGTGTGTGTGTGTGTGGAGGAGGAGGTAGCAAACAGGCACACACACACACTTCTCTCTTCAGGTACATGCTGTCTTACTTAGCACGTTTTTACACTTACAGTTTCAATAAACCCACAAATGTTCTCTCGTCTAGTCTTTCTCTACACACACACACACACACACACATGAAGATATCTACACACACAGTCGGCATTCACACACACAGACATGAAAACAGTTTCCCTTTGCACACACGCTCATTCGTGCAAACAGTCATTGTGTCGACACACCTGTAAGCACACTCACTTTCTATCCACACATGCTCACTTGTACAAATTATCTCCTTGTTGCCAGACACACACGCTCATTTGATCTCTATAAGACACACAATCTCTGTGAGCTCAGTGCACACACACACACACACACACACACACACGCGAGGTAAGCTGATCTCTGACAGACAGACGACTGGCAGCTTGTAGAGCTGACGGCGCTGAGAAGGTAATTACCCGTGACAGACGTACCTGTGTAGGTTTCACCTCCTCCTCCTCCTCCTCCTTCTCCTCCCTCCTCCTCCTACTTGCCTCACTCCAACCTGCACTTATCACAGTTACCATCTCACCGCAGCCTCTGAAGAGATTAAATTGGAAGATTAAGGTGTTTTACGCATCGATTTCATGTCGACTCGGTTTTTTTTTTTTCCCCTCACTGGAGTGCGGAGGCACTTTTTCACCTCCGGAGGCGCTGTGCTGTGTTATGTGTGGAGTAATATTATGCTGGAAGGCATATTATACGTGTAGTTTGTTTTTTTCTTGGTAAATCACTTTAACTCTGAGTTATTTACAGTGATTTGCAGATAAAGTGGTGTCTTTGTGTTTCTGTTTGAAGTGAGCATATAGTAGATCGACTGGTGACTGTAAATAATCCATAGGTATGAGTCCTTTTTTGAGCATGCATCAAACACAGGAAATGTAAAGATTGATTGATCAAACCATCATGGAACAAATGTTAGAGGAGGAAACAGAAAAAAGTCACACTTGGTCCAAACTGATATTTGCACATAGAAAACATTCAACTACTGTTCCTGCACACGTTTATATACTGTTAATAATTTCACGTCTCTATTAGCCAGGTGTTAAGGGGTCCCTGAGGTCTTATTTCATCAGGAATCAACAACCTGTTATAAACACCAACTACCTTCCCTTTCTTTCCCCTGTCAACCACAACCATCTGGCACCAGGCCACAAAAATAGACTCAAAAGCGTTGGTAACAATTAGTAGTCGATGTACCGGGGGACCACACAACAACCCACCTGATTTTCATACCCTGCATTTCGTTGCCCCTCTCCCCCACCCTCATCAGGACGCTATCAATAGCCAGACACCTGTTTCCTGCCAACGCAAGCTAGGCCTTCTATGGCTGCACCTGTATGTGCTTACACAAGAGCCTCGAGAGGAGTATTTATGTGGATGGGACTGCAGGGCTGATATCAGGCTCTGCTAATGCAATCACAGGAAGGACAGGGAACACTTGACGAGTGTGAAGCAAGCCAACGGTGGGGTGAATTCACTCGAATCAAGTCAGGATGTAGATTTTCAAAAGAAGCTCAATCGGGAAATCTTTTGACCCTAAAATGACTATTCAGATGATTAAAATGATTGGTGTGCACGTAGGCATCTTTGAGGAGAAGAAGTTTTAAAGGGACAATGAACGTGACTACCGGTGTTTGTCCAGATGCTGCGACTTTTGGGTTAGCAGATAAATAACGACATGGATATATATATATATATATATTTAAATGATGTGAAATGACCTCTTTGTTCTGTTGCATCTCTGCTCTTAGTTGTCAGCTGCAGGTTTTGCAGGTTTTTTGGAGGTTTTGCAGAATTATCCAATATTAATATATATTTTTTTTAATTAAGACACGAGCACCACAATGTCAACAACAAGTGATGACGCTCTGCCTCAGCTTGAAAGGCAGTTTTTCAGCAGAACCAGTCAGTCAGTCAGTCAGTCAGTCAGTCATCCATTAAACCAAACAGAGAGCCAGACATCAAGGAACAAACTGCAGAGTCAAGCATGGAAGGGCAGGTGATTAATGCCAACACAGTGTTTCCCTGTTTGCGGCCAAAGTGTTATTGATTTGATTTTGGAGGGGCGAGAAAAGGTTAGCATTCGCAGGCCGAGGCTCGAGGTCGGCGGCGTGTGATGGGAGGAGTAATGACCCCTCCCACCTCTGTAGGAACTACTGAAGCACTCAAGCAGGAAATGGAGACAATCCCTAGCCAGGCGCCAAGTGACGTTCTGTCCTTTACACCGGCCATATGTGTGAAGTAGACATCCACCGGCTATTGAGTGCAACTTACACCTAATGCAGCCATTATAACTTTAGGATGGCCAGAACCGCCCGAGGCTCAACCAGCGTTTGTAGCTGTGTGTTTACGTCATGTCCCATGAAAGCAGTACAGCAGCGAACTCCACTGATTAACACACCATGAACCCAAGAGGAGGCACTAATGAGTGAAATCATTTGGTGCACTTGGTCACATTAACACGACTGGCACCAGTTAGATTTAGGGTAGACCGACATTAGTTCAATATGATGGTGTTTTAATGATAAAAAACAGGAGCTGCTCATACCACAAACCTCCACCTCCTCCGGGCCTCCAGCACTGAGCTCCACGGGGGATGGAGCCTCCTGCTCTGCTGCAGCCTTCCTAACCATCTGAGGGCAGCACAGACCCCAGACTCAGACACCCCGGTGACTGACTGTAATGTTTGGTGGATGTTGTGAAGCATCACAGCTTCAAAACCTGAGTCACTACTTGTGTAGCACCATTGAGTATCAATTCCTTTATCATGCATGCACTCCACAGTTTGTGCATTATCAGAATATTTCCAGCGTCACTGTTTCACTTGACTCATTTCTCCTTTTTTCCACGGAAATTAAATAACTGCAAAACATGAAAAAAAAAGTAAATGCATCAGATTAATCCAAAGCAGGGTAAGACATGTTCCCTTGTACATCAGGTACATGACAGGATCACACTCCCAGAGGCGAGTTAATTTTCGTAGCACCCCCCTCCCTCCTTACCCTCCCTCCATTCTCTGTCATTTTCAGGGAAAAAAGGTGCCGTAGTCATATGACAGTAATTAACAACTGACAAAAATATCCCCTCCCTTAACATGAGGTGGGAAATCACAAAAGCCAGAGTTATTTTCTCATTAATTTACCAGCTCTGCTCTCTTTTACACTCCCAGACAGCAACACAAGACCTGGGGTAGGAGCTTTAATAAGGCGCCGTACTGTTTGTTTGATCAGGCAGGATTTTTATTGTACCTAGAATAACTTCATATTATGAAATGTTTAAAACCATCTTTTATGATGGAAATATCCCCTTTCCTCTTCTCTCAATGCTTTATAGCTTGTTTTGCATTGCACGAGCCATTTAAAGGTAGTTCCTCTGCACAGGTAAAGTGAGTGTAGGTGTGTAGACTTGAGGCATCAGATTTTCCGGGCAAATTTATGTTTCGTTTTTTGTTGTTTTTTTTCTGTGTAGATACAGTTGGTTAAACCCTTCACGTCATCTCGAACCCAAAGTGACCAAACAGGGAACAAACAGGTGACTTCATGTCCGCCAGCTTCACACGTACAGCCTCATCTTGTCTGTGAAGTTAGTAATTTGAGGACCTTGCTACATTCTCTGGACACACAGATGGTTTGATATTCACAGATAGCAGATTTGCGTTTTCTACCCACCCTCTGTCTACTTGGCAACCTCAACCCCGCCCACCCCCACCCGCTCCTTCATTTTCCTTCTACCTCAATCAATAATAGGATTTGACTGATATAGATTTTTGAAGTTGGCACCCTCCCCCTTAGCACTTTAAAGCAGTGTTTGGCACATGTACTTGCAGGTTGGCACCTCTGAAGCTGAAGAAAACCAGATAAAGACGCACTTCTATCATGTAATTGATATGTGATTATTTATTTTAATGTTTTTAATATATCTTTCTCACCACACACCTGGAGACCTCGGGGAGTTTATCATTCGTTCTATAACAAGAGAAAATAAAACGACAAACCGTCTGATGAATGTCAGCTCGAAGTGAAGTTACAAACTCCCTTTTTTGCCCTCACACACCCTCCCCCTCCTCCTCCCCCCGTCACTCCCCCTCCCTGCTTCTCAGCCTTGTCGCATCAGACCGGGGGAATAGATGCCATTACGCCTGCATATTTAAAGCCACCTAAATGTGTGGAGCAGGTGGCGCACAATGCACTCTTGTTGTTATTTGGTTCGCGCAGTCAAGATGGCAGATTTCATAATGCTTTCAAATGGCACATAACAGGGAGAAGCCTCGCAGGACTGCCAAGAACAATTTCACCAGGAGCCAAAGAGGAGCAGCAGGCTGCAGCTCGTACCTTTTTCAACAAAGAGAAAGAGGAAGTACAGTGTCCCTAAATGCACGTTGTTGGGCAGTAAATCATCTTTTAACTATCAAGTTTGAAAACTTGATATGAATCAGTTAAATTTTGTTCTTCTAAAATGAGATTCGAGTTGAGCAGGAAACTTGCAGACAATCACATGACCCTGCTTTTGAAGTTTAGAGTATTTCCTGCGTAGCACCCCTTTAATATCGACTAAAATACTTCAGGTAACTTCCTTTAAAATTAATAAATAAGTGAATAAAGATCTCAAACTGACAGTCTCCTCTCAGTCGGTCTCCTGGCGAAGCCTCGTTACTCTGTGGAGGAACACGGCAGGGACTCGTGTCTCATCCGGCCGTTCAAATAAGCCCACAGATGTCGAGGGGACACACACACACACACACACACACACACACACACATTCGACCCACCTCCAACACTGTTTGTAATGAAATCTAACACTTGGAAGAGGAGAAGTGGACCGACCACCTGTGCATCCAATTGTTCGATATTCGCAGACACACAAGAGAAGAAGGGAGGGGGTGGGGGGGTGAGTAGAGGAATCAAAACTACACACACACACACACACACACACACACACACAGAGAAGAAAGGAATGCAAACTATTTACGTTACCTATAATTCCCTCAGTGAAGCATCCATAACTCGCATATGTGTATTAATGCTGGATACGTCGATGTAACATAGTTATAATCAATATGCATGTGAGCAAATAATTAGTGTGTTTTTGTTTTTGGAAGTCATATTGATGCTTTCCTTCACTATTGATCAGAGATTTTGCAGTATGTATGTATGGATGCCTGATCTGTGTTTGTGATCGATTTTGGTTTTGTGTCCGATAAAAGGTCAGAAGCTCGAACCTCCAGCCTGGCTCCGTTTCTGTAGCGTTGTTTCTGGTTTTGGACTTTTAGGAAGTGTCACGTCTTCCTGTTGTTGTTGTTTTTCTGTTTCTTTGGTGAGAATAACAAAAATGCACACAGGTTTATATCAACGTTTGTCTAATTGTTCTACTTTGGGTCATAATTTCCATGAATAATTTGATATTTGGGAAATCGTCACTTAAAAAGACATCTGATGATCATTTTTCACTTAATGTGAGCAATAAGAGTTATTATAACAAGAATATAAAAATAAGGCAAATTGTTGGTTCACACTCATGTACTTATACACAACAGGAGAACAATAGTTCCTTTGAAACAGCTAGAAAGAGAAAGAGAGACACATGCAATCACACACCCACACAAACGCACCTACACACACCCACACACACACACACACTCGGTCCCTGTTTCTCATACACACATACAAGAAAGGGACAACAACTAGTTAGAAATGAGCCCTGACGTTGCTTGTCACAGTCAGAGGCCTTGATCAGGATGTGCTCACAGGACCTCCTACTCAGCACACACACAAACACGCACAAAATCTGGTCGGGTGGGAGGGTGGCGGGGGTAAAAAAAAAAAAAAAAAAAAAGCTGAGGGCCATGTTGGAGGAAAAGGGGAACCCGGCAACATCTGCAGTCTCCGTTGTTGATAGCGTTGCTGCCAGCTTGGAGTGGGATCACAGGGCTGGAGACTCTGCAGTCTGGGCTCTACCTCTTGGCCAACCTCCCCCCTCCTCAGATCCATACTTCCAAACCTCCTAGCTACCACCTGTTAGTTAATTTGCAGCGATGAAAAAGGACACCGTGGTACTCTGAAGTCAAACTCCTTTTCTCTATCTCCTCTTTTTTTTTTTTTTTTTTCTTTGTCTGCATCTCTCTGCGTCTCTTCCTTCCTTCCTCTGAGTTGATCCTGCTCTCGGAGGTTTGTTACACCCACGACAGAGTTTTTCCGGACTTGGAAGGGTTCAGGGCAATTTTTTTTTTTACCCATCTTCCCCCTGAACTGAAGCTTTGATGTGAGAAGACTGGAGTCACAAATCCTTGTCCATTTACCATCAGAGAGCATCCCCTAACTCGGGGCTTGGCACAACCCCACATGGCTAACGATTTGAGATACTTTAATTAGGCCAAAATGTGTCTAAAGATGCAGTTGTGCCCCCAGACTTCCAGTACTTCCCGTGCTAAAGAGATAAATAGACTAAATTTCTATGTATCAGAGATTTTATAGGAGTATTTTCTATCGTTTCATGTCTTTCAGCGTTTGGTAATTCCCTGCTGCAGGGCCTCATGTGGGCGGGGCTCACATTTTTAGTGCGATCCTATTGGGCGCGATGCCTCACATCATCAGCTGATGATTTGGTGAAAATCTAAAAGTATAAGCATTTTTTTAAACATTTTTTTACATTACTTTTACTTAATATTGACATTTTTCACTGCCAATATATGAGATTACTTCATTAAAATTCAATATTAAATAACAGTAGTGATTAATATATACCATGATACCTATTAATAGTTTGAAATGAAATATTTGTGAGTTTAAAGGTTGAACTCTGAATCAAACCTGAGGTCCCTTCGCCTTGCAACAAAGATGAAGTTCACAAAGTTATTTCTACACTCTCAGTTACAGTCTTACATCCATGTGGATTTCCAGCAGAAGATAACACGCTTCTTTTTTTGTGTCAACATTGATTTTTCTGCCCCCCTCCTCCTTTTAATAGAGGAGTGGATTCTTCAAAGCCACCCGTTCGCCCAAAGCAAGCTTGAAATTCATGCGTTTCAAAGCTCCAATCCTTCTTTGTAGCTCCCGATCCCTTGTCTCATCGGGTAAAGGCGAGAGAGAGACGGAAACTTCTGAAGGTAGCAAAGGTAGCACTTGAAATCCCTCCCATGTAGGTGTGTGAAGTTCTGATAGTTGTGTCCGACTTGGAAATCGATACGATCCCCCCCTTAAGCCTGGAAAGTATGTGTTTGTACAGCCAGAGACAAGGTATTTCCAGACCTTAAATCAAAGGCCCCTTCTTCACAGAATCGGTGCCAGACAACTTTCTCCAAGCCAGGCCGAAACAACGCCGCAACAACTTCTGAAAAGTGTCCGCAGAAGTTGTTGTTTCATCCGGTCTTCTGCTGTCTGCTCAATTACAAGTTGTTGTTTCTTTCTGTGTGTCTGGCTGTCGCCCTCTCTGTCTCTCTCTCTCTCGTTGTCTCACTCTCCTCTCAGACTACTGTGAGGTGTTAAAAAGGAACCAACGGGGGATCTGTGCTCCATTATGCAGGTCTGTTCCTGTGCTGTCTGTTGCCGCCTCTTCGCACCTCATATTGCATTTTTGCCCGTCGAGACACACACACACACACACACATAACCGCACGTATGCAGAGGGAATTGAACTTTGGCTGCCTCTGTGCATCTTGTGCCAGGTGTAAAGCTAAGAGGTGCCTCACTTCTTCTCCACCCCGTAGGCCATGCAGGCATGTTGGAAAAGAAAAGGAAAGTGGTTGTGTGATCCAGGCATCCCTTACACGCTGTGTGGGCGAAGCTGCTGCATGCTTTTTGTTCATCTCTTGCAGAAATGGATGAAGTCTAACTGCTAGAGTGAAGGTGTTACATGTAGCGTGGCGTTTTAATGATCAATATATCATTGTCAGATTAATTGTGATACCTTGGTGTGATGACACATTTAAGAAATGAGACAAGGGTGGAGATGACTGATGGTGTCTTGAATAATTATTACTTTTTCAAGACTTTGCCATTAAAATATTAAATAAACTAGTGTTATTTATTTAAATTGATGTACCAATATGGTCACAGATACAGTGTCAGTGGTCATGAATGTACCATCTGGTCATTGCTTTCCGGTTCATCAAACCCATAAGCTCTTCATTAAAGATCATACTGTTCATAGCAGCGAATGTTAGTCTGGAAATATGCTTCATTAATTTATTTTTATTTGTTTTTAACATATTTCATACAGAAATCAGCAGCTTGTACTCAGGATGTTTAGTTGATTATAGCACGTTTTATTAAAATATCAGGTTGTAAAAGCCTCAGAAAAGTTAATTTCTTTCAGTTTATCTTAACTTCCTGCAGACTGTCGATTTGCTATAACTCGAGTATCAAAGCACACCAGAGGATTCGGTACTATAACATGCACTTACAGTTTTAAAGTCACACTGCGATCGCTCTTTAAGCATCTCCCGTCTTCCCCGAGCTGCAGGAAATGAGAGTCGACGTAGACGAACCTGCCCACATCTAAACCTGCTTGTACGACTCAACAGGAGCCACTGCGCTCATCTGCCCCCCCCCTCCATCCGTAGTATGAATAATACATGGCGCCCCCGCTACCTGTTTCTATGTGTAGGGGGTCGTGCAGGCCGAGCTCACACACACATGAAAACACACACACACAGTCGACGCAGGAAAGCAGCCAGCGAGCTCGGCTTCTGAGGCCTGACCCCACGCACGTTTGGCACACACACACACCGAAATGAGCACGTACACAACGCACTGGCATGTACTGTACACCCATGGACATATATGCAAACACATTTACATTCACACACACACACAGTCGAGACACATCACACACATACACACTGGCAAACAAAGCCCACACACACTGTGTACCTTGGAGGCAAGGTTGGGGGTTGAAGTGAGCACTGCTGGCAATAAGGTGAGCAGCTGTGCAGTGCTGTGGATGAAAGACGAGCATCAGGAGGCCTGCACCGTGTGTGTGTGTGTGTGTGTGTGTGTGTGTGTGTGTGTGTGTGGAGGCTATTTGAGAGAACGTGTGTGGCTTTACATTTGTGTAGAGTAGTGTTAATGTGGAGAATAGTCAGACTTTTTAAACATATTATTTCAATGTTTTAAATATGCTGAAATATGTAACGTGTGCATGTTACAGTAAAGTGTGCATGTGTGTGGCTGCATACTGGCTGAATACTGATATTTAAATACTACTTTGTACTCATCCTTATTTTAGGAAATATACCTTTAATTTCCAGCACAAGAATCTGATGAATGCAGTAAATAGTAAAAGATCTAAAGGAGTATTTCCTATGTGTGTTTTTCTTCCTTAAGCAGACTTCATATGTGTGTGTGTTCATATGCTTGCATATGGTGTGTGTGTGTGTGTGTGTGTGTGTGTGTGTGTGTGTAGGGTTGGGGGTGGTGTGCCTGTGCCTGCAGCTATCCACTCCTTCCATGCAACCTGAATCCTTTTGGAAAGGGAAGTGGAGTGTATACAAGTGAGGATGATCAAATAAATCAGCAGGATTCGTCTTCTCTGTCTGAAACATGAATATTAAGCACATTAGGATCATGGGAGGAAGTAAATATGTCACGCCTGTAATCTCCAGTGATCTGCTGGTCAGTTTGGGTTTGTTGTGAGGCGTTTAGGTGACGCTCTCATCCAGAGTGACTCAGTGATTGTAACAGTAAAACAAGGCAACAGTACCCCTCCTCCACACGTCTTCTGGACGGTGATGCTGTCTCCCTCTGGGCCAATCAGTAACAAATATGTCAGTTTGTTCTGATGCGTAATTGTAGGGCTCCCCTGTGACAAATAATGCAATTTTGATTTGTCAAAATGTGTTTAAAATAAAGCAGATTGGAAAAGTAATGCATGTTTCTAATTTATTAGCTGATGAATAATAATGATGAGCAGCTTTAACATGATAGCATTGTTATTATTGTTTGTCTATCATACACGTGTATTTCTGCCTCTAAACTTGTTTCATAGACCGACATCCTGGATGTGTTTTAGTAAAATGTGCCTACAGCTTGTCTGCTGTTTGATATTGAATACATGAAAACAGATTCAATGGTTTGGATCATATTACAGGTTGGACTTAATCAACTGGCAAATATCAGATTCTTAATAAAAAACACTGTCTATATATTCATCAAAATCCTGCCCAGAAACAGATCTCAATCACAATCTGGCTTTAAAAAAAAACAAAACCAGACAGCTTGACACTTCTGAGTGTTTGCTTCCTCTCCGTGTCTATTTTCTCCCTTTCCGACTCACTCCTGGCTGGTGAGTTCGCCACACAGCAAGGCGACCTGTGCAACACCTTCCCCAGGCCAGATGGCGGAGTCGAAGGCGACAGGAGCAGCAGAAATCTGCCAGAGCAATCTGCTGCGAGCAGGTGTCGGCTAATTGTCTCTGAGAGCTGAGGCAGCGGCGGGCACGTGCCAGCGCTACCTGAGTGGAAACAAATATCTTCATTTACCCCCGCTTTGTCGAGGGAGCGTGCTTCCAAGCTCTGAAACATAATAGGCCAAGCCCAGAACAAGAGGAGGGCGGTGGGCTGGAGCAGGCAGTCAAATAAGTGCACCACAATGCCTCCTTATAAATACTGGTGGCAAAACACTGCTGACAATCATAATCATGTTTAAGTGAGTAAAACAAACTGAACATGGTTTAATATTTAATTAAATTTACAGTGTTTAAAGTTTGAGAAGACAAGATGTGACAAAGCTTTCATTCTTTAAGTCTAGATGGATGGATGTATATTAGTGCTGTTAGCCTGCAGGGTGCTAATAAGATCTACTGTATGCTGCTTCATAAATACATTGATCACTTTAGCTGCTGAATGTTTTGCATCAACCTCTAAGACGTCGTTGTTATAAGCCGGTACAACTTTTCCCCTTATTATGCCTGTGAAGCTCTCAGCTGCTGTTCACACATGGGTAAGGAGAACGAAATCCACATGCGCTCTGCGATTTATTCAGGTGCCGGCTCGCTGCTTCGTAGACTCTGACATTCCCATTGTGTATTTAGAGGAGAGGAGGGGATGTTCATTCTGACAACAGAGTTTCTTCTTGTCAAGAGATCGTTCAAACGGAGCCGTCCGACCGTAGAAGGGGAAGCAAAGTGCCTCTAATTTAAGTGCTGCTCTTTTCAGACTTTGCAGAACCAGTTCAAGTTGGTGCACTTCAGACCAAATTCAGGTTTCTTATTCCTGGAGATTCGTATCTATAATCCTTAAGATACCAGAATCCAAAGCAGCCTGCAGTATATGTCTCACAATAGCTTTGTCAACTTACAAATACAAAAAAACACAGCTGAAATTAAGCAAGTTTACACCACTTAAAAGTAGGAAATTACAGTGAAATAGAAGCAGATGAGGTGAAGTGGATGTACCAATAAAGTTAATTATATGAGTAAATTATAGAGCTTTTACGAAGTCCCTCCAGGAGGGCATCGAACGCCACAGTTTGATAATATGCAATGGCGCAAGAACATCAGTGAGTGGAAATTTCTTTTGAGCTATGGGACTGCTGCTGCCTGTTGCGTTTGTCCAGATGCATCCTGCAGAGCACTCCCCGCTATGGGAGAAGCGAGGCCGGCTCTATTTTTAAACCTTAAATAAGAGTTGAGTCTTTAAAAGCTTCCCACGATACCGATTGATCCCCTGACCCAGCTCTCCTCAGGCTTTCCCCTGGTCCATTAAGAGCTGTGTCACCAGAGGACTTACAGCATTACCATGTGTGGCCTCTGTTGTTGCTAAAGCAGGAAGTGCCCAGTCAGGTTTAAGTGTGCCGTTTCCCCAGAAGCCCCTGTTGAGATCTGACTTTAACCCTGCTTCCTGCCGTTTGCAGCTCGTAGGCTTAACAGCCGGGGTCAAAGCTCTACAACCTTAAAGCTTTCTGAGTCTCCTGCTTCCGCGTTCTGCTTCTTATGCACTTTTTGCGCAGTTTTTCTGTATGTTGCACGGTTAAATGTTGATATATATATGTATATATGTTGTAAAATCCTGTCTCATAGTATAAAGTGATGATGGTGCAGTATTTTGGCATCTGATACACCTTAAAACACATGAATCTCTTACTCAAACCAGCCTTCCTGAGTCTTATATTATTACCTGGAGCTCTTTTGTATTTTTACACGTTTTGGTCTAAATAATCTGTTTTCAGGCTGAACACCATAAAAACTCTGCAAATTGCAGCATAAATTACCAAAGTAAACTACTTTAAATGGTTGTCTGTTTCTACTTTGGTGCAGGAAGACTCACTACGTCATGCTGCCAGTTCTAGTTTACCTGCCATCCATTGTGTTGTCTTTTGTATGTGCTCGTTGCAGGTTGGGTGTAAGGTGTGTTTTCAGGCCTCCTGTAAGCAGCTTGATGATCTCTGGTCCAATATTCAGCTTTATTTTCTTCTCTGTAAATAACGATCAGCAGCTGTAATGTTGCGTTGGTGCAATCATAGAGGATAACACATCTGACTCACATCCATTCATTTACAACTTCTTCTCTTTTTTGTTCGTTTGAGTGTCATTTTACTAGGAGACTATAAAATGCAGTGTTGATCCAGTTATTTTACACCATTTTTTTCATATGACAGGCTTTATTGTGCGTTATGTTGTAGCTCATTCCTCAGCTCCATACAACAGCTAGCTGGTGTGTAATTACAGCTTGTAGCGAGCAGCCAGACGGAGCGATACGTGAATGAGAATCTGCGGGAGCGCTTGATTTATGAAGCCTTGCCCTGCTGTATCTGGAGTCTCAATCATCCTGATCACCTTACTTTTCGGGGCTCAACGCCCAAACATGGTGGTGATTAGTTTGGTGGAGAGCGTTGAATGCCCTGAATCACGGTTTGGACCAAGTCGCACTGGAACGAGAGCGAATGATGGTCCCGTTTGTGTCTCAGTCTTTCCCCTCCTCCTCTCCTCTCTCATGATAAGTACCATGTTACATTTTCTTGAATTTCTGCCCAAATTGTAATAATATCCACTACAGCAGCAATAATTCTTGACCCGCAAAAAGGAAAAATGTAGAAAACAAACAAATCCTTGCAGAAAAAAACCCCGAGTACTTGAAGATGAGCCCTGGGTTTGTGAAATATAGTAAACTTTGTACTTAACAGACGTGAAGTAGCTCAAATCAGGGACAAGAAATGACATGGTGTGTGCATACATACAGTGTAATAATAGTGAGTGGAGCTGTGCAGGAAATAGACAGATTCATCGTCATATTTATCAGTTATTTGCTCTTTAATGCATCCGTTTGTTTCCCTACTCTGTAAACAACTAAACTATTGTCTCATATACTTTATCGGAGGACTCGTGACTCAAACCCAAACTCCCGGTTCACATCCTCAGGCACTTTTTCAATTTAACACACATTTACATTTTCTAATATGTTTCTCTTCATAATTGAAGTATGATGACGACGCCATAAGCTCGCCGGACGGCACAGCTGTGTGTGCCAGCGCGCTCGGCTGGAGATGAATCAGTGTGTGTGTTTTTTAACCGTTTGTCCTCACACTACCTTCGCTGCATCAGAACAAGTCAAGTGCATCAATCCAATATGGTGTCATCTGCTCTGCACGCTGCACAGGTGTTGAAAAGGGAACAAAGTAGAGTTTATAAATCTAAGAGATGTTCATGTTAAACAAGAAACTCAAACCAACCTCTTCTAAATATTTTGTCATGTAGTTTTCTGCAGTTCTCCACTACAACTGACTACATTTACAACCACAGTTTTGTAATTTACAAAACTTGGATTTCCTGTTGGTCAGAAGACTTTCATCTCTTTCAAAAAAAAAACTAAAAAAAAACGATGATGTGGTCGGACAGGAATCCACAATCTGAAATTAGGAAGGAACCTCCTTATGTGGTTTTGGTTTATAGACTTGAGTTGGCATCAGGGAATGAACTTTGTGAAGAATGTTGTTTGTCTCGGTGCAGTAAATTATGAAAAGAAATGCGCCCGGCTAAATAAAGTTCTTTGAAAGTGTCTGTGAACATGATGGCGGATGCTTGCATGTTGGGTTATGAGTAAACAACAACACGTTTACTCGTGCATGTTTCCACCGTTAGAGGAGAAAGTCTGTCTGTTGCTAAATGTGTTCAACTTTTAAAAACTTGCTGCTGAGTTCACATTATATGTTAATGTTAGAAATATTATGATTCATGAGTTATACATTTCATTAAATAGAAAATTATCAGAGCTTAATGAGCTATAGTATAGTCTTATTTATTTATTTTACCCACACATTTTCGCCTTCGTCCGCTCATGCACTTTTTTTAAGACCGTCGTTGCTATGACAACGCCCGTGCGGTCACTAGCCATCGAAGAGCAATGGCACCGCGGCCGCCGCCGCCGTGCTCTGCGGCTCCCGCTGATGAATTCTCATCTGCTAATTGGCAAAGCGTCGTCGTTGCCATTTGCTCTTGTGAAAACAGAGATTAAAAATGTATTTGTCGCTCATGAAATGTATTCATGTCGCTTGCTTTGCCCTTTGAGTCGGCCCCTGTTTTACGAATCGCTTGTGGCCCGGAGACCTTAACCGGCCAAGAGTTGGACATCAAACACAACCTTTGGTCTGACCTTTGGTTGCCCCCCCCGAGGGCACGTTTGACCAGACGGGTTATTTAAAATCAGCATTTCATACATGGATGGAGTCATCTCTGCTCCACAATGATCTGACACCGTTACTGTCGAGGCTAATCAGGGTTTGATACAGGTGGCAGACTTGGGAAGGAGTTGAACTTTAATTGTCCAGGTTGTAAAACGTTTGTGACCTTTTTCGGTTGAGGATAACGAGAAGGCGCTGATGGAAATTAAACCTCAAGCTTGATTTGTTTGATGCAGGTGGAAACATCTAAACTGTTACAAGCTCGTTGGATTGGGTGGAAACTGCCACCCAGAAAGCTCCTCGGTGTCATTTGGTAATAATCAGTAGTGCAGATAATGATTTACATGTGTTGTGAAGTTTATAGATCATATTGACTGTGGAAAGCTTGCGTTTAAACTGTGAATGAATCTACAGTACACAACTCGCACAACAGTTGTCTTTATGTGCTTCAACACACGTCAAACTCATTTATTTCCTGTCAATCTTTGACTTTTTCACACCATCTTCAAGAGTTTCTGACCCCCCCTGACATATCGGATCTGAGTATTAAACATCAGCTAACACATCGATGCCATCCCGTCTCCTCAACATCTGTTAAACATTCAACTTTATCCAAGTGGAAAAAGTTACTGCTTTAATACAGAAAGGTTTACTAGTGTTTGTAAAACGTCCTACTGTACGTCTCTGAACGTCAACATTTACAAAGTGTTTGTTGCTCAACCGCATGTTTAACTATATACAGAATGTACCTTTATACTGTCATTCTGTGGTGCACATTCCTGCTGCATGCATTTACTTATAATAATCCAAAAGTCGCTTTAGTGTTGGAGACATACTGGCTTAGTAATAATAGCATTTTAAACCAACACATGACTTGAGTTTTTCTACTAACACACACTCAATTCGACTCCCACTGTGCCCCTGAACGTACACTAACTCTCTGCACTTCCTTCCACAACCATTTCCTTCCCAGGCCTCTTAAAAGCTACATGGTGATTATACAATACCTCACAGTTGGCTGGGAGTCGCTGCGCTTTGTGTGACTTAAGAGGGAAGGATGGAATAGAGTCAAACAGTCATTTCACTCTCTACTGACTCTTTGACCCTCACGTGAAATGTGCTCCCTCAGTAGAGTTGGCTCCTTTCGCTACCAGCCCATTTTCTCTGCATTTAGTTTTAAACTCACACTCTGTGGTGCCTCTGTGTTTGGGATAATCAGAGAAAATATAGGAACACACAGATAGGTCTGGTTCTAATTATACGTTTCGATCTGGACTTTCCTTTACTTGTCCTAAAGGACCTTCAAATTGCTTGTGTAAATTGCGGTAACTGTACAGTAAAGGGGAACATTAACATTAGAAACGTATCCACAGAGTCACTTTAGCATATATGTGTATTTTATCAACCTACGTTCAACTAATAAACTGCTGAAATGTTTCATATTTTATATAATGCTGCCCAGATTACGTTCACTGGCAACCAAATGGTTGGCAGATGTTTAAGTAGGAGCACAAAGCTCATGACTACACCTTAATCACACACGAGGCTGCCTGCCATGCACAAATACTGCATAAATAAATGTTTTATAAAAACAAACATGTAACGTGAAAACAAAATATCTGTGGTTTTACAATGTAGTCCAATATCAGCGTCTGTTCCAGGGATCCTTAGTAGAGATTTATATCATGTTGATGTAGTTTTAAACTGGTTCCTTCATGCAATCATCCTCATATCTGTAAAAGTAAATAATGCTCAGCTGATGTTTTCTTTAGCATCTTCCAAGAACTTTTATCATGAGCAGTAATGATGTTTTCTGTCATCAGGATGATAACTGATCCGCTGTGGTACTGTTTGCAGTATAAAAGGCCTTAAATACACAATATCAGTTTAACATTAACTGAAAAAGGAGTAATTAAGATTAGCAAAAGTTCAGTTAGTTTCTCACCACTGAAGAGAAACTGAACTGTTGGTTTTTGCTGCAACCTGAAGGGAGCTCAGTGTTGGATATGAACATATGCTCAAAAAAAAACAACAAAAATAAAACAAATGATCTGTGCACAAAACAAAATGTGGTTTCCTCAGTCCTCATGGATAGCCGGCAGGAGTTTGTTTTAAAAGGCACAAGTTTCCACCGCCATGACTTCACTTTTTTCCATTACCGTGTACTGTACAACACACACCATGAAGCAGAGACACAAACACACACACTTCATAGATTTCTGCAGCTCTTGTTTAGGACTCTTCCAACTGCAACAATTAAAGTTGCACCTGAGTTACCTCGTGTGACGCCGCCTCCCGCCTGTAAAAATGACTCCCCATTGATTAGTAACGGTCTTTTCTGTACGAGAGCCATTTAAAACAGGAGCCGACTGCATCACCCATTGACCCTGCAGCGCTGTGGGGAATTCACATGACTCGATTGTTTAGACAAAGGTGAAATGTTTATTCCTATTAGCCAGCTTCTACACAAGATACAGTATTGACCCGGACGAACGTCTGATCGGCTATCACAAATTACAGCTGCTGTGTCGACGGCGCTCCGCTCCGATGCTACCGAGGCATCAGCGAGCGGTGCGGGGGACATGCAAACACAACCTAGGAGGGAAAGAATCAATGGAGTCTAGTCAGATGTTAGGTAAGTTGTCCCCAACGTTTGCTTTAGGGACAGTCACAGTTGTTTAATAAGACCCTGAGCATCTCCAATCAATGAGAGCTTTCCATTTCCCTGTTTTGAAATCAATGGTGCTGCTTGATGCAACGCCGCTGACTTCTTGAGAGGCGTCTTCATCACTGGACTGTACAGCAAATGTTGCACTTTATACTTCCACTTGGATTTTGATTGTGTCTTTTATTAAATACATCTGTGGCATCTACAGTCCAGGCATTTTAGCAGAGAGGAGCCTGCAATAAGTGCAACACTGCAGTGCAATGAGAGTTTACATGTCAAACTCTCTACAAACTACATGTCAGTGAAATATGTAAATTTGTTAAGATGTTTTCTTGTCTGTTTTCTTAAAATCACACTGAGAAAAGAGAAGAAAAACCCGACACACAAGCAAAGACATTTTCTGAATGTCATGAAATCTGTCGTTTACTATAATTTAAATTTGTTCCCGGTTCCTCCCCCTCTTCTCCCCCTTCGCCCCCGCGCCCTCCCCCGTCGTATTGATGTGCGCCCCCCCGTCGAGTCCCCTGCACTACCAGGTATGACTAACTGCTATCTTGCTCCCGCGACTCTTTTGTCATTTATCTTGCTCCGCTATGCCGGCCGGCTGACTGCACAGCACGACAGCATGCAGTGACAATAATTTGCACTGATCGGACCCCTCTGCCTACCCTGCTGTTACAAATGGCAATCGATTATCATGCGGTAGTGTTATCGACTGTCCGACACTCGTATGTGTTTGTGTATGAGTGTGTGTAGGTGTGTGTGTGGCAGGGACTTGGTTTATGTTTGTAATTGCTGAAGTGTAGCAGTGCAACAGTAGATTCATCTTTAGCTGTTACACGTCTTGCACATACAGACATACATGTTTTAAATATGTGTGTGACGTTTGATTCGTGTTGTCAGTTGGAGCCTGTGATGTAATCTGGCCTCGGTAAACGTGTTAATGATTTAAGGTGCAGCTTTTTGAATGGGACTCGCCTCCCAGCATGCAAACAAACAGCCACTTTTCCACAACAACAACGTAGATGTTTGACTCTTACATGATTACTTATTTATATAGTAAAGTTAACTTTTATATTTCTATGCACATATTGCAACAACTAAAGCACAGCAGCTAATCATCAAGCTTAAATCCCCCTGAAACAATGCTCACGCAGATCTTACAGTATCGTAAACGATGGACTCACATCAGTTAGTTGATGCTGAGTGACGATCATCACTATGCAGTAAACTGGTACAGGTACACTCAGGCCCCGGTGCAGCTGCACTATACCGTCTATACTTCCTCAGTATCTATCTGCTTCACCCGCAGTGTGACTTGAACATTGGTGCCCCACAAATAGAGTGTGTATAATATTGATGACCAGGATATGTGCCGTTTAATCAGCGCTATCGACCCGCTCGGCACCGTTGCCTTGTGCAGACGCGGTGGAGGAGCGCTTAAAACAAGAGGGAGCGTTTGATTCCCCTGTTGGAGCTACATTAACGGCTCCCGGGCCCTCCCCCCTCGGCGCTCCTCTCTCCACCTCTCCTGTAACTGCATTGTGCTTTCGCTCAATCAATACTTGCAGCAATTGCTCAAATTAAAAGGAAAAAATAGGTTTGCTGAATCCTCACCCAGTGGCTTCCTGCGGACTCCTGGCGGCCGCTGTGGATCGCAGAGCACTTACAGGAAGTAGGGGGGAAAGGTGTTCGAAGGGCTGATTGATGGGCTGTCTCAGCACGGCGCTCACCCACTCAGACTCCACCAGACTGCCAACTCCCTCTTTGTGCAAGATTCACAGCTGCTCCATCAGTGCAAACATACAGTAGCTCCTAATTTACACATGTACAAAAGTGTCTATTTGAATATTGGCGATTTTCAGCGGCTTACCTTGTCTATCATGCATCTGTGGTTTAACACTGAGGCTTTTCATCGACGTTCATAATGGATCCACTTTGTTGTTGTCAGTCCTCTACTGTATCTGCAGGTTTTCAGGCTACAGCGCATGTTTCAAAGGCATCAAAATGTCAATGTTTGGATATAGGTGATTTGAAGGATACATTTTCTCTTTACCGTCTTTTTTTAAACCCAGTCTGTTACCCGGTAATCACTCGGCGAATACCTGTTTTGAAGTCGGGGGAAGTTCAAAGCGGGTGTCGGTGAGGCTGTGGAAGACGACCCCTTCGCGTTCCAGTCGTTTTATGTAATTGGTGCTGTCTACCGCCGAGGCTGAGCCGAAGGAACTCGGCCTTTATTAGTACAATCGCAGGCAGGTTTGGCTTACCGACAGTAATATGTTCCAGGCACCACAAAACACACATTAATGTGCATACACGCACACACATGGTGCATCAAACAGACGGTGTCAAATCACCGATGGGTGGGTGTTTAGCTCAGGAATGCAATTACTATGGTACGAGGAGAGCTGCATACGTGGAAAACACATTTGGTTCAATAAGGTGAGCTGGGTTACTTTGCTGTAGGTCTCACCAGGTATTCATATGCTTCTTCTGCAGCAGCCGTTTGATGTATGTCAGAAGGAGCGTAACTGTGTCAGCCCAAACATACACAAAGTGTTTACAGTATAATGTTACAGCACAGTTAAAACAGCAGACGATGGATTATCTCGGCAGGATTCAGAACCGTCTATATTTTGATATAATCTGTCTTTGTTCGAGTTTGCACGACTCAAAACAACAACAATAGATGAGAAATATGCACGTCTCGTTCCATACAACATATAATGCATTTTAAACAACTTGCGACACAGTCTGCATGAACCTTTCAGACGGTTCCAGCTTTCTGTTTTTCTCCCCCTAAGCAGACACACACTCAGACATACATGTGTGTGTTATATGTGTCCTCCCTCAACCCTTTAATAATGCTCACTCTCAGCCCTGCAGACCAGCAT
Source organism: Pampus argenteus (assembly GCA_036937835.1). Lineage (NCBI taxonomy): Eukaryota > Metazoa > Chordata > Actinopteri > Scombriformes > Stromateidae > Pampus > Pampus argenteus. The sequence continues at coordinate 1,543,849 of CM072883.1, read as the reverse complement.
CCGGAGGAAAAAAAAGAAAAAAAAAGCATCACGAGTCAAAAGGCCCATTCCCTAACCCTCATAAATTGCACATAACTTGATTACAATGAGACGATTATACCTTATTAGCAAGGATATTATGGCGTCTTCTTACTGGGCCTCATTATATAGACTCGCATCTGTGACTGAACGTTAGCACTTCCTTTTTGCCAGTGTGCATGTGTGACCTGCCATTAATGCAGCTGGAGGAAGAGGTGGGGGGTGGAGAGCTGATCAGGATTCATGCTGTTTAGTCTTTTATAGGCAGTGATTTAAACTATGCTTATAGTTTATTTATGTATCTTCTATTTAACTCCTATCCAGAGTAGTTTACATTGAACAGAGTTGGATTTTCAGAATAGAAAAAAGGTTGAAAAAACGTTGGAGGCAACGGTTGTAATTCACTGAGAGCAGAACAGAAGAGTTCCTGTTACGAGATGAGAAGGAAGTTCAAAGAAGAAAAATACAAAAAGATTTATGGACATTTTTAAAAGTCAAAAGAAAAACACATGTATGAATGGCAGATTTCACTGGTTCGTTGCATGTTTGATGAAACAGAAATCCTGCAAAATATGAATAAGAATGCACACAAACAGTGCATCTACTGCACCTGCTTAGGCTCAATGTCCAACACATTGCACAGGGCAGCTTGCAAAGTGACACTGCTGCAGAAGAGTTAGCAAGCTCAGCAAACCTTCCTCGGATAAATAAAGGTTTAAAAAAACACAAACATCTAGATAATAGCCGTCAGCACAGCCCTCTGATGGGCACATATGTGTCGTGCAACACCGCCAACAACAACCGTTTTCCTCCACGTCAGCCGCCAAAATGAGAGCAACTGCCATATAATCTGTTTTTAATAGATGCTAATGCAGGAACACCTGTCATAGCCGCGACAGCGTTTTTCCCCCCTTAATATAATCCTAAAGAGATTACACGTGTTGGGAGCAGGTATTCCTGGATTAATTATTGAGACTGAATTCTGTGTTATACTCCAATGTATTTTGGTAATGTGTTTGTGTACACTGTGCCTGTGGTTGTAGTTTTAGTTAATTCTATCCTCCCAGAATAGCTGAGGTGATAGCAGACTTTGCTAAATCTCTTCCTCATTTGACTTTAATTTACAAGCATACAGACGCACTTCTGATAAGGATGCTCAGTAGTTTCTTTAAATGTGTGCCAATGTATCTGACCTAACATACAACCACACACACATCATGACTTTCACACATCTTCTTGTCATCCTTTGTCACCGTGGCCACATCTTCCTGTTATACTTCCTGGATGTCTTCAGCGGTGGCGAATCCTTTCCTTTTCGGTCCTTATTTTAGTTTCAGGTGTACGCTACCTGGTGGCAACATCCTGCCGTCCTACATCCTGCCCTTCTGCTATTAAAGACTTCTGGGACTTTTTGGATCCCACCTTGCATCGTTTTACCTCCTGGCAGGTGATGAATAAAACAAAACAGACAACTTTCGGACACACTTTCTCAGTCAGGTGAACACTTTAACACATGCAGTCTAATATGCTGCCATCGTTAGTTAATTACCTTCTTTTTTCTTTAGAGTCTAAACTTTTCTGCATCAACTTCACCGCTTCGACTCACCTCCTCCCTTCTTCCTCCACAACTCCCACTGGATGACAGTCGGAGCCGCAAATGAGTGAGGCTCCACCTGACAAGCCACCGGGGGGGGGGTGAGGAGATGCGTATAGGTGCAGCAGAACTGGGGGAGGAGATGGATGATGTGGGTGGGGATGGGGAGGGGGTCTGCTATTTTAGACCTTCAAAGGAGCTCATTAAGCAAAGGTGTGATCAGCACGCCTCCGCTTAGGTGATGCTACCGGCTTCCGCACCTTTGCTTGCCACACCGCAAACGAGTCAATTTTATTCACTGTTAAAGGAAGAGGAGGAGGAGGAAGAGGAGAGACGGAGCTGTGTGTGTGTGTGTGTGTGTGTGTGTGTGTGGCAGGTGGGAGGGAGCACACTTAGCCAACAGGCCCTTTTCTTTTTCCCCTCCGTCTCCCAGAAGGCTCACCTCGACTTTCAATTGTCAGACTTGTTAGTGAGCCTGTCTGACATCGAGGCCGTCAAGTTATCGGCTGTATTGCACTTCATGACGTGCGGTATGATAATATTTTTACCTTTTTCCCGAGTGAAGAGAGGGTTGTTCTTCTGTCTGTAATTCCCTTCAGCCCCAAACACCCCCTCCATCCCGTCTTTACCTCTTCTTGAGGTTTTTTTTTTTTTTAATTTGACTTGAGAATTTACTCTCGCCTCGCAGCGCCATCCTTATTCCCAGCAGCACAGGAATCACACGCCAAGGAGACGTTGACGGATGTCTTCTTCCATCCACCGGAGAGCTGTCGCCCCGGACAACGCCAGTGACGGCGATGAGCCTCTGACACGCTCTACTCCAGCTCACATCTCTTGACACAAGCCTCCTGCCGCCATTGCCAGCGCGGACCGCCACCAGGGAGGGTGTTGGGATACGCTGCAGTGATTCACCTATTACAACTGGCTTCAGAAATGTGTCACACACACACCTTGACTGTGGCGTACACACATACACACCTTCTGGATAAGCTGCTGCCAGGAACAACAGAGGGGGCAGGCCTCGTGTGCACAGAGCAGATGTACGAGACAGGAGGAAAGAAATGAAAAAAAAACCAGACAGCAAATGTGTGTTATTCTGCAGACAGCTGAGAAATACACACCAATGTCTAAATCTACCTTCCTCCCACAAGCACAATAGAGAGATTACTCGCAAACTGCCAGGTAGACAACAAGACGTGAGCCGTCAAACGCCTCGAAGCTCCCCGCCACGAGAGCTAATCAGGTTTGAAGCACACCCAGGTACACTATCTTTGCTTTTGAGTGCACACGTTTCTCGACATTAATCCCTCCTAAGCCTTTGCAGCTAATGTAATCTAATTAATGACTTCTTTTTTTTTTCTGCGCCTGCTGCAAACCTGAACTTCACAGACTACGTATCAATGTTTTTTTTTGTTTTTTTTACACGTTCAAGTAATGCTGCTGCCCACCAAGACAGGAAACATGCAATTGTTGCATAAGATAAAATAGTTATTGTGTATGTGAAACCACAAAAAACTTTTAAATATCTTCGCTGCCACTATTAAAATGCTAAATGTATTGAAACAAACTGCTAATTTTGTTTCCTTCCAATAAAAAGTGTAATTTAATATCATTAAAAACAAAAAATCCTTGTCAGAAACAAGCAGAAAGAAACTCACCAGAATCCCAAATCTACTAAAAATTTAAGAGGACACATAAGGCTTTACCTTATTTGCCATGTCCCCGATGCACCATATTCAGGTTTCCTCTCATAATTTCCCATCAGACACATTTTCTACCTATTCCTTACCTCAACGCGTCTTTAATCGCTGCGTCAGGAGACTGACGTTATAATTAAAGTAGGAACACGCTCCGTCTTGGCACAAAACAACACTTTTGGCAGTCTTGATGTCTGATTACAAATGAGTTTGTATACACTTGGAGATATTACATTACTTGTTCTATCACAATGCAGGGACGTATCAATCTGTACCAAACGGAAAGTTTGGACATGCTGCTTATTTTCCAGCATATTTATAAGACGAGTAAGCCGTGTTAATTTAGAGCCGCAGAGCCAAGAGTTGTAAATATAAATAATTAAACAACTTCATATTAGGTTCTGTACCTTAAAACATGAGGTCTCTGAATATTTAATTAAAAAGTACATTTTTGGTAAATTAGCTTGTGCTTTCATGTATGTCATAAAGCAGCCGTTTCTACCTTCTTTTGCAACGTTAGTGTCTTGATTTCTGAATATTGTTTGAATGATATTCAGCATTATGTTTAACTGAAGCTATATATATACATATATACGAGTGACAAACTGACGCTTCTTGATTGATTGAGTGATTAATGATTAAAACATGCATGCACGCTGTTGTTTCTGACACCTTTACCTCATCCTGATGATGGTTAAATTAAAACTGACTGAAAAATGCAACGATACAGAAACTTTCTTTCGTCTAACAATCATCAAGAAGAAAACGTTTTAGGTTCTGAACCGTTTTTATGTGACAAACAGAGGAAACAGTCTATTTATGCTGTTGGTAGGAGGCAAGTAGTCTTTTCTTTCCACAATATCTTACAAAGTTTTAGGATGCTGTGTTAGTTTTCCCGTATAAAAGTCTCCTTTCGCTCTTGTTCCTGTTCAGGAAGGAGTTTTCCACAGTCCTTTTGTAGTGAACACACTTTTCCTTTTTATTATGTGACAGGAACTGTCACCATGGATTGAAGCGGTGCACCGCTGTGGAGCAAAATAGATTTTCAGTTCACACAAATACTATTATCCACGGCAGGTCTCTTCCCTGGCTCATCCTGTGAGCCCCTTCTCCCCCTCTTAGCAATTTCCACAAACAAACATTTCCCCCTGCTCTGTACAAAATAGATCAAGTAAACACACAATTATCTCTAAAAACTGGAACAGATTTTTATTAAATTAACCTTATTAGTGCATTACGGTAAGCAAATGCCAAAAAAAGGAGTTCCTCATTTGCATTAAGATAGATTTTTCAGGTTGGCTGCACAATTTAATTAAAGAAAAGATTAAGAATCATTAACCAAGCTGCTCTACCTTGCAGTAGCGACAGGCTCACATCTGACTCAGGTTAACAGAAACCCAGATGGTGGCTCTCTAACTGTTGAATCTCCGTAACCGAATCAGAATGATCCCATTAGTTTCCAGGGGTCGGGGTGGGGGGAGAAAAGTGAGGGAATTTTGGAAATTTGCAACACTTGCACATGGTGCAGCCGGCAGCCAAGTTTCATCCGAGGTCCCTCATTGACTCGTGGATGTTTGTGTGGCTGTGGAAGAGAGAGGGGGGGGGGTCAGGGGTGACTCAGGTGGCCAGGGTTCATTTCAGGCCTTCAAATCCAAATGGAATTGATGTCGAAATGAAAAGCTGATTTGTGACGCTTTTGCATCCGTTTTGGTGAAGTAATACCGTCACCTGAAGTCCATCATGCAATATTCCCAACACATGAAGCATCTTGCGTGTAAATGTGGCATCAAATAGGGAGTTGACCGTTTTTTCCCCCATATTAGTGTGGCTTTTAAATGGCTGGGATAAGACCAGTGACACATGCAGGTGTTTCTGAACATTTTCAATTCAATGGACAAATATAAGCACAACTGGCCAAAAGAAATACTGGAGCAACACATACAAATGCATACGATATGAATAATGGTACATGAGATTGATCCCTGAGACTGTCAACATAAGTTTCAGAGGTTGCTGCCAGTAACAAATAGTTTCTGTGAATAATTATACTGTATTTGGGAATAAAAGAAGAAGAAAGCTAGTTTAGTATGAACCTCTTTAATGTTTGACTTGTTTTATATCTACTGTGATGGAACTAAGTCAGCGGTCACAGGTCTGATGCACACACAGAGAAGCCAAGTGGAGAGGATTTGACAGTCCTCTCTGACCACCGTAGGGTTAAAAAATTTGGTATGCAAATTATTCGGGAAGGATGTTGTTAAAAGTGTGAGAGAGAAAGAGACAGAGAGAAAAAAAGGGAGGTACACATCCAAACCCCTAATCCTCTTGCTTTCGCCAAAATGACAAATGCAGGAACTGAGGCATAAAAGAATCACTCATGTATGGCACACTTGAGTATTACTGCGAGGCACCTGCATTGGAATGAACAGATACAAATAAATACAAAATAATGCAGGGAGGGAGGGTGGAGGAGAGAGGAGAACGGGTGGAGGGAGGGATCACTAAGAAGCTTAAAAGAGTCTTCTGCGTTTGAATGCAATCAAGCTCCATTGAAATGATACCAGGTGCCTGGCAGGTGGAGGGAAACAGATGCGCCGGGGTTGGCAGCCTCGGCGGCGTACAGGTGTGAAAAAAACGTGCCTGCTCCCTAATTACCGATTTAAATGCTTAATTTCTGTGTTTCAATATTGATTGCTACCTTTCTGCTCCTATTTCCCCACGGAGCGGACCGAGTATTTGTACCGAGGCCTTGTCAGTGTGTTTTCTTTCTCTCTTTTTCTTTTCTCTTTTCTTTTCTTTTTTTTTTTTTTAATACCCCCAAACAAATCTCGGCTTTTCTCCCGAGCCTTGCTCTGTGTTCATGTTTGGATTCCTTCCCAAATCATTCCTGAGTGATTAAAGGGGGGGATGTCTTAGTTATTTGATGGTAGGGCAGCAGAAAGGCCCGCTCGCAGCGTCGCTCTTCTTCTCCCTTTTTAGATTGGATCATATACTGCTAATGGGACGCACAATCAATGGCCGTTGCATTGATGCCAAAAGCTGCCCCCCCCCCCCCTCCTTTCAGTGGATCCAGATGGATCTTTATCTGGCGATGTATTGATGAAAATCGCTCCTCTCGTTTGCTGGCCCTCCTTCCTTCCTCCACAAGCAAATGATAGACTCATGTACCTGTTGTAATTTGTACTTCATTCTGAGATTCGTAACCTGCTGTGCTGCAGAACATGAATGAGCAGGATGATGATGATGATGATGAAGACACTGATGATAGCTGATGAATCTGAATAAATGTTTGTGTAATGCATGTTGATCGTTAGCTGGACACCTATATCTGTGTGTAGTTGCATGCACGGTGTGTGTGTGTGTGTGTGTGGCAGCATGGATACCTCTAAAAGGAAGAATTATCTTTCATATCTCCCAAAGCCATTGATTTGTGAAACCTGTCATATGCAGAATAAGTCTGTTACTAACGGCAACGCCCTGAATCACCCATCCTCCCTCCCTCCCTCCTCCACCTCCCTGACATCAGTTTGTTTATGTATTTGAGACAAACCTTATTTTATTGACTTGTTTTATTGTATTATTTTAGAAACCTATACATCATGTGAAAAACTTCAAAATGCACTGCAAAGCCGTCTTTTTGTCTCCCATCATTTGCTGGAGGTAGCGCGTCAGGAACATGACAGGGCAGTGCATGCTGGGACCGCTCCAGGCCCACCGCGGCGGCTCCCGTTGCAGACCAACAGCTGCCTTTCCCAGGTGGCCTGACATTTGAGTCGCAGCCGGCCAGATTAGATGGAAGGTGTACGAAGAGGGACAGAAGGCAGGAGGATGATGAAGGGGGAGAGGATAGGGGAGGAAGGGAAGGGAAGGGGGAAGGCAGGACGATTAACTTAGTGCCAGGTCCTTGTGCGTACGGGGTTGGAAGGCGGGGGAGCCCAGGGGACAACCTGAGCCCCTGGATTTCAGTCCAGATGGCTGGCCAGGGCACCCCAGAGGACCCCCTCTTATTGATTTAGGAGGGAAAACAGAGAACCTGGCTTTGCTTTGGGCCCTGGCAAGCACCAACTGTACCGTACAAGACCTGCATGGCTGCTCCTCTCCTCGTTTCTTTCTATATATATATATTTTTTTTCTTTTTTATCCTCATCTCAGGTTATCTGTGCCGACCCGAGGGGAAGTGAGCAGGGGATGTGCAAGGAAGTGGGGAGCAAGGGGCGAGATATGAATATAAGTCGACTGATTTAGCAGGTCGGATGTAAAACGGCTCACACTTTTGCAGGTCTAATCCCCTTTTCTTTGCGGTCAAATTGTGCACTGATATGAGACGGTATCGGCTCCCTGGAACCAAATAGAGCCTGAACTGTGCAGGTCTGTGTTAATACAAAGAGCTTCTCAGCTAGTGAGCAGCGGAGAGGAGATGTGCAAGATAAGATTTGTAGAAACACATGAAAGGGGACATGGGTATAAATATGTATGCACCCCTTGGAGTGGAGCCCTTTTTGTATGCCCATTAGTACAGTTTTTGTGATACTGTGGTAACACATATAGCTCTACTGCCCAGTCAATTATATTCCTTACATACAATAGAAAGTTCAGCTGACTGAACATAAAGTCAGTGCTGCATGAATAACATGAATAATTAAAGAAAAACAATACCAATATCATTGTTCTGAGGCATAGATCACACAAACAAATGAAATATTTTTTATTTTTTTATTTATTTTTTAGAGTTTTTTGATGCTTAGGGGGGAGGGGAGGGGTGGTGGGGGAGGGGGATTTGGGGTTAGGGTTAAGGTTAGGGGTTGGGGGCAGGGGGGATTTGGGGTTAGGGGTTGGGGGGTTAGGGTTAAGGTTAGGGGTTGGGGGATTTGGGGTTAGGGGTTAGGGTTAAGGTTAGGGGTTGGGGGGGTTAGGGTTAAGGTTAGGGGTTGGGGGCAGGGGGGGATTTGGGGTTAGGGTTAAGGTTAGGGTTGAGGTTAGGGGTTGGGGGGGTTAGGTTTTATGTCATTGTTTCAAGAGACTGTTATGGTTTTACCTTTATGGAGACACAAAACATTCGCAGTAACCAGTTTCTCTTCTTCTCTAATTTCACTTGATCCCTTCTCTGCAGGATCTCCAGATAATCCTCCACTTTCTTCATGCTATCTCTGAGTTCGGAAATTTCCTTATCCCGCCTATCCATCTCTTTCTTGACCAAGTTATTGAAACAAAAGTTCTCGCCACTGTGTTCTGGTTGAGGCTCTATCTCCTCCTCATCTGGAGCTGTTTGTTGGAGCTCTGAAACAGGCATGTCAGTACTCTGCACACTTCCATTAGTCTCTGCAGCAGGTACCAGCTCCTGGGCCTTCTGCACCTTAAGCTTCTCCTCTATTACCGGTTCAGTCTGCTGGTCCTGCTGCTGGCTGGGCTGTATGTCACAGGCGTGTTTCTCCATCTCCTCTGGAGCTGTTTGTTGGAGCTCTGAAACAGGCATGTCAGTACTCTGCACACTTCCATTAGTCTCTGCAGCAGGTACCAGCTCCTGGGCCTTCTGCACCTTAAGCTTCTCCTCTATTACCGGTTCAGTCTGCTGGTCCTGCTGCTGGCTGGGCTGTATGTCACAGGCGTGTTTCTCCATCTCCTCTGGAGCTGTTTGTTGGATCTCTGAAACAGGCATGTCAGTACTCTGCACACTTCCATTAGTCTCTGCAGCAGGTACCAGCTCCTGGGCCTTCTGCACCTTAAGCTTCTCCTCTATTACCGGTTCAGTCTGCTGGTCCTGCTGCTGGCTGGGCTGTATGTCACAGGCGTGTTTCTCCATCTCCTCTGTGGATTCTGGCAGCTCTGACGCATCTTTTGGAGACTCTGTTGCGCTTTGCACACTCACACCGGCAGCAGAGGTGCACTCTGCCTTCTCTAGCTGTTGGCTTTGCCTGTTCCTGATGCTCAGTCCTTCCCCTGTATACTTGAGCAACCTTACGTAACTTTGATGAAGCTGCTTTTTAAGGTTTCTAATGATTTTAGCATTGACCTTTTCTTTGTGGTTAGATTCCTTCTGCTGGATTTGACATGCCTGCAGCTGACTTTTCAGATTTGAGATCTCTTGCCTCAGCTCATCTTTTTTTGGGCCATGTAATTCTGTACTTTTTCTAACCTGGAGATGGTCAAGGATAACACACAGATTCTCAATTGTCCTTTTGATTTCGGGTCGTCTATTTTGGGGACATGTCAGGAGTTTGGTCTTGTTTTTCTCCAGTGATTTAAGGATATTCCTCTCCTGTTCCTCTAAGTAGGCTTTAACACGAGGGTCCAGGATCGGGGGGGAAGTGCCTCTAAATGGCATTTTTTCTTTTGTTTACTGACTTTTCCTTCAGTGAACAATAGTTAGTTGTGTCCTGACACAAATGATATGTGTGCCGAACTGAGGCAGAATGTAGAGCATTTAAAAGTTTGGTTTGCAGCATCATTAAAGGAACCTTTGATGATGCTGATGATGTCACAATGTTTCAGAACAGCTGATGAAAGCTGTTTTCTTCAAAGTGCATTCTTCAAAGTGCTTTAGACTGGAGGTCATGTGACTTGTGACTTCATCCAATGACATCTCTGGAGTCACGTTCTGTGTTCATTAGTTTCAAACCCAACCAGCTAACTTAATTGTGTTGCCTTTGTCACTCCAACCAGAAACAAGGTTTAAACCATCAATAATACAACTTACAGCATGTTCACTTCTTGTTGAAAACAACAGCAATTATGTGTCTGGCAAAACATATTAGTAATATATAAACTTAATTTCTAGGTGACGGTGTTTAACTGTCAATAATAAAAGGTTAGAAGGTGACTTCTGAAAGCCATAAATCACTTGTCCAAGTCATTTGTTTACTCCTTTTACACCCATTGTGGATATTTAGTGCTACAGGATTGGAGACTTGCTGCCTATTGGTCCTGTAACGTTTAACGTAGGGTTAAGGTTAGGGGTTGGGGGGCAGGGGGGGATTTGGGGTTAGGGTTAAGGTTAGGGGTTGGGGGGCAGGGGGGGATTTGGGCTTAGGGTTAAGGTTAGGGTTGAGGTTAGGGGTTGGGGGGGTTAGGTTTTATGTCATTGTTTTCAAGAGACTGTTATGGTTTTACCTTTATGGAGACACAAAACATTCGCAGGAACCAGTTTCTCTTCTTCTCTAATTTCACTTGATCCCTTCTCTGCAGGATCTCCAGATAATCCTCCATTTTCTTCATGCTATCTCTGAGTTCGGAAATTTCCTTATTCTGCCTATCCATCTCTTTCTTGACCAAGTTATTGAAACAAAAGTTCTCGCCACTGTGTTCTGGTTGAGGCTCTATCTCCTCCTCATCTGGAGCTGTTTGTTGGAGCTCTGAAACAGGCATGTCAGTACTCTGCACACTTCCATTAGTCTCTGCAGCAGGTACCAGCTCCTGGGCCTTCTGCACCTTAAGCTTCTCCTCTATTACCGGTTCAGTCTGCTGGTCCTGCTGCTGGCTGGGCTAGGGTTAGGGTTAGGGTTAGGGTTAGGGTTAGGGGTTAGGGTTAGGGTTAGGGTTAGGGCAGTGCATGCTGGGACCGCTCCAGGCCCACCGCGGCGGCTCCCGTTGCAGACCAACAGCTGCCTTTCCCAGGTGGCCTGACATTTGAGTCGCAGCCGGCCAGATTAGGTGGAAGGTGTACGAAGAGGGACAGAAGGCAGGAGGATGATGAAGGGGGAGAGGATAGGGGAGGAAGGGAAGGGAAGGGGGAAGGCAGGACGATTAACTTAGTGCCAGGTCCTTGTGCGTACGGGGTTGGAAGGCGGGGGAGCCCAGGGGACAACCTGAGCCCCTGGATTTCAGTCCAGATGGCTGGCCAGGGCACCCCAGAGGACCCCCTCTTATTGATTTAGGAGGGAAAACAGAGAACCTGGCTTTGCTTTGGGCCCTGGCAAGCACCAACTGTACCGTACAAGACCTGCATGGCTGCTCCTCTCCTCGTTTCTTTCTATATATTTTTTTTTTTTTTCTTTTTTATCCTCATCTCAGGTTATCTGTGCCGACCCGAGGGGAAGTGAGCAGGGGATGTGCAAGGAAGTGGGGAGCAAGGGGCGAGATATGAATATAAGTCGACTGATTTAGCAGGTCGGATGTAAAACGGCTCACACTTTTGCAGGTCTAATCCCCTTTTCTTTGCGGTCAAATTGTGCACTGATATGAGACGGTATCGGCTCCCTGGAACCAAATAGAGCCTGAACTGTGCAGGTCTGTGTTAATACAAAGAGCTTCTCAGCTAGTGAGCAGCGGAGAGGAGATGTGCAAGATAAGATTTGTAGAAACACATGAAAGGGGACATGGGTATAAATATGTATGCACCCCTTGGAGTGGAGCCCTTTTGTATGCCCATTAGTACAGTTTTTGTGATACTGTGGTAACACATATAGCTCTACTGCCCAGTCAATTATATTCCTTACATACAATAGAAAGTTCAGCTGACTGAACATAAAGTCAGTGCTGCATGAATAACATGAATAATTAAAGAAAAACAATACCAATATCATTGTTCTGAGGCATAGATCACACAAACAAATGAAATATTTTTTATTTTTTTATTTTTTTTTTAGAGTTTTTTGATGCTTAGGGGGGGAGGGGAGGGGTGGTGGGGGATTTGGGGTTAGGGTTAAGGTTAGGGGTTGGGGGCAGGGGGGATTTGGGGTTAGGGGTTGGGGGGTTAGGGTTAAGGTTAGGGGTTGGGGGGCAGGGGGGGATTTGGGGTTAGGGTTAAGGTTAGGGGTTGGGGGGCAGGGGGGGATTTGGGGTTAGGGTTAAGGCTGGGCTGTATGTCACAGGCGTGTTTCTCCATCTCCTCTGGAGCTGTTTGTTGGAGCTCTGAAACAGGCATGTCAGTACTCTGCACACTTCCATTAGTCTCTGCAGCAGGTACCAGCTCCTGGGCCTCCTGCACCTTAAGCTTCTCCTCTATTACCGGTTCAGTCTGCTGGTCCTGCTGCTGGCTGGGCTGTATGTCAGAGCTGCCACAATCCACAGAGGAGATGGAGAAACATGCCTGTGACAGCAGTTGGCTTTGGCTGTTCCTGATGCTCAGTCCTTCCCCTGTATCCTTGAGCAACATTACGCGACTTTGATTAAGCTGCTTTTTAAGGTCTCTAATGATTTTACCATTGACCTTTTCTTTGTGGTTAGATTCCTTCTGCTGGATTTGACATGCCTGCAGCTGACTTTTCAGATTTGAGATCTCTTGCCTCAGCTCATCTTTTTTTGGGCCATGTAATTCTGTACTTTTTCTAACCTGGAGATGGTCAAGGATAACACACAGATTCTCAATTGTCCTTTTGATTTCGGGTCGTCTATCTTGGAGACATGTCAGGAGTTTGGTCTTGTTTGTCTCCAGTGATTTAATGATATTCCTTTCCTGTTCCTCTAAGTAGGCTTTAACACGAGGGTCCAGGATCGGGGGGGAAGTGCCTCCGAATGACATTTTTTCTTTTGTTTACTGACTTTTCCTTCAGTGAACAATAGTTAGTTGTGTCTTGACACAAATGATATGTGTGCCGAACTGAGGCAGAATGTAGAGCATTTAAAAGTTTGGTTTGCAGCATCATTAAAGGAACCTTTGATGATGCTGATGATGTCACAATGTTTCAGAACAGCTAATGAAAGCTGTTTTCTTCAAAGTGCATTCTTCAAAGTGCTTTAGACTGGAGGTCATGTGACTTGTGACTTCATCCAATGACATCTCTGGAGTCACGTTCTGTGTTCATTAGTTTCAAACCCAACCAGCTAACTTAATTGTGTTGCCTTTGTCACTCCAACCAGAAACAAGGTTTCAACCATCAATAATACAACTTACAGCATGTTTACTTCTTGTTGAAAACAACAGCAATTATGTGTCTGGCAAAACATATTAGTAATATATAAACTTAATTTCTAGGTGACGGTGTTTAACTGTCAATAATAAAAGGTTAGAAGGTGACTTCTGAAAGCCATAAATCACTTGTCCAAGTCATTTGTTTACTCCTTTTACACCCATTGTGGATATTTAGTGCTACAGGATTGGAGACTTGCTGCCTATTGGTCCTGTAACGTTTAACGTAGGGTTAAGGTTAGGGGTTGGGGGGCAGGGGGGGATTTGGGGTTGGGGTTAAGGTTAGGGTTGAGGTTAGGGGTTGGGGGGGTTAGGTTTTATGTCATTGTTTTCAAGAGACTGTTATGGTTTTACCTTTATGGAGACACAAAACATTCGCAGGAACCAGTTTCTCTTCTTCTCTAATTTCACTTGATCCCTTCTCTGCAGGATCTCCAGATAATCCTCCATTTTCTTCATGCTATCTCTGAGTTCGGAAATTTCCTTATTCTGCCTATCCATCTCTTTCTTGACCAAGTTATTGAAACAAAAGTTCTCGCCACTGTGTTCTGGTTGAGGCTCTATCTCCTCCTCATCTGGAGCTGTTTGTTGGAGCTCTGAAACAGGCATGTCAGTACTCTGCACACTTCCATTAGTCTCTGCAGCAGGTACCAGCTCCTGGGCCTTCTGCACCTTAAGCTTCTCCTCTATTACCGGTTCAGTCTGCTGGTCCTGCTGCTGGCTGGGCTGTATGTCACAGGCGTGTTTCTCCATCTCCTCTGGAGCTGTTTGTTGGAGCTCTGAAACAGGCATGTCAGTACTCTGCACACTTCCATTAGTCTCTGCAGCAGGTACCAGCTCCTGGGCCTCCTGCACCTTAAGCTTCTCCTCTATTACCGGTTCAGTCTGCTGGTCCTGCTGCTGGCTGGGCTAGGGTTAGGGTTAGGGTTAGGGGTTAGGGTTAGGGCAGTGCATGCTGGGACCGCTCCAGGCCCACCGCGGCGGCTCCCGTTGCAGACCAACAGCTGCCTTTCCCAGGTGGCCTGACATTTGAGTCGCAGCCGGCCAGATTAGATGGAAGGTGTACGAAGAAGAGGGACAGAAGGCAGGAGGATGATGAAGGGGGAGAGGATAGGGGAGGAAGGGAAGGGAAGGGGGAAGGCAGGACGATTAACTTAGTGCCAGGTCCTTGTGCGTACGGGGTTGGAAGGCGGGGGAGCCCAGGGGACAACCTGAGCCCCTGGATTTCAGTCCAGATGGCTGGCCAGGGCACCCCAGAGGACCCCCTCTTATTGATTTAGCAGAGAAAACAGAGAACCTGGCTTTGCTTTGGGCCCTGGCAAGCACCAACTGTACCGTACAAGACCTGCATGGCTGCTCCTCTCCTCGTTTCTTTCTATATATATATTTTTTTTTTCTTTTTTATCCTCATCTCAGGTTATCTGTGCCGACCCGAGGGGAAGTGAGCAGGGGATGTGCAAGGAAGTGGGGAGCAAGGGGCGAGATATGAATATAAGTCGACTGATTTAGCAGGTCGGATGTAAAACGGCTCACACTTTTGCAGGTCTAATCCCCTTTTCTTTGCGGTCAAATTGTGCACTGATATGAGACGGTATCGGCTCCCTGGAACCAAATAGAGCCTGAACTGTGCAGGTCTGTGTTAATACAAAGAGCTTCTCAGCTAGTGAGCAGCGGAGAGGAGATGTGCAAGATAAGATTTGTAGAAACACATGAAAGGGGACATGGGTATAAATATGTATGCACCCCTTGGAGTGGAGCCCTTTTTGTATGCCCATTAGTACAGTTTTTGTGATACTGTGGTAACACATATAGCTCTACTGCCCAGTCAATTATATTCCTTACATACAATAGAAAGTTCAGCTGACTGAACATAAAGTCAGTGCTGCATGAATAACATGAATAATTAAAGAAAAACAATACCAATATCATTGTTCTGAGGCATAGATCACACAAACAAATGAAATATTTTTTATTTTTTTATTTATTTTTTAGAGTTTTTTGATGCTTAGGGGGGGAGGGGAGGGGGATTTGGGGTTAGGGTTAAGGTTAGGGGTTGGGGGCAGGGGGGATTTGGGGTTAGGGGTTGGGGGGTTAGGGTTAAGGTTAGGGGTTGGGGGATTTGGGGTTAGGGGTTGGGGGGTTAGGGTTAAGGTTAGGGGTTGGGGGATTTGGGGTTAGGGGTTGGGGGGTTAGGGTTAAGGTTAGGGGTTGGGGGGCAGGGGAGGATTTGGGGTTAGGGTTAAGGTTAGGGTTGAGGTTAGGGGTTGGGGGGGTTAGGTTTTATGTCATTGTTTCAAGAGACTGTTATGGTTTTACCTTTATGGAGACACAAAACATTCGCAGTAACCAGTTTCTCTTCTTCTCTAATTTCACTTGATCCCTTCTCTGCAGGATCTCCAGATAATCCTCCATTTTCTTCATGCTATCTCTGAGTTCGGAAATTTCCTTATCCCGCCTATCCATCTCTTTCTTGACCAAGTTATTGAAACAAAAGTTCTCGCCACTGTGTTCTGGTTGAGGCTCTATCTCCTCCTCATCTGGAGCTGTTTGTTGGAGCTCTGAAACAGGCATGTCAGTACTCTGCACACTTCCATTAGTCTCTGCAGCAGGTACCAGCTCCTGGGCCTTCTGCACCTTAAGCTTCTCCTCTATTACCGGTTCAGTCTGCTGGTCCTGCTGCTGGCTGGGCTGTATGTCACAGGCGTGTTTCTCCATCTCCTCTGGAGCTGTTTGTTGGAGCTCTGAAACAGGCATGTCAGTACTCTGCACACTTCCATTAGTCTCTGCAGCAGGTACCAGCTCCTGGGCCTTCTGCACCTTAAGCTTCTCCTCTATTACCGGTTCAGTCTGCTGGTCCTGCTGCTGGCTGGGCTGTATGTCACAAGCGTGTTTCTCCATCTCCTCTGGAGCTGTTTGTTGGGGCACTGAAACAGGCATGTCAGTACTCTGCACACTTCCATTAGTCTCTGCAGCAGGTACCAGCTCCTGGGCCTTCTGCACCTTAAGCTTCTCCTCTATTACCGGTTCAGTCTGCTGGTCCTGCTGCTGGCTGGGCTGTATGTCACAGGCGTGTTTCTCCATCTCCTCTGGAGCTGTTTGTTGGAGCTCTGAAACAGGCATGTCAGTACTCTGCACACTTCCATTAGTCTCTGCAGCAGGTACCAGCTCCTGGGCCTTCTGCACCTTAAGCTTCTCCTCTATTACCGGTTCAGTCTGCTGGTCCTGCTGCTGGCTGGGCTGTATGTCACAGGCGTGTTTCTCCATCTCCTCTGGAGCTGTTTGTTGGAGCTCTGAAACAGGCATGTCAGTACTCTGCACACTTCCATTAGTCTCTGCAGCAGGTACCAGCTCCTGGGCCTTCTGCACCTTAAACTTCTCCTCTATTACCGGTTCAGTCTGCTGGTCCTGCTGCTGGCTGGGCTGTATGTCACAGGCGTGTTTCTCCATCTCCTCTGTGGATTCTGGCAGCTCTGACGCATCTTTTGGAGACTCTGTTGCGCTTTGCACACTCACACCGGCAGCAGAGGTGCACTCTGCCTTCTCTAGCTGTTGGCTTTGCCTGTTCCTGATGCTCAGTCCTTCCCCTGTATACTTGAGCAACCTTACGTAACTTTGATGAAGCTGCTTTTTAAGGTTTCTAATGATTTTAGCATTGACCTTTTCTTTGTGGTTAGATTCCTTCTGCTGGATTTGACATGCCTGCAGCTGACTTTTCAGATTTGAGATCTCTCGCCTCAGCTCATCTTTTTTTGGGCCATGTAATTCTGTACTTTTTCTAACCTGGAGATGGTCAAGGATAACACACAGATTCTCAATTGTCCTTTTGATTTCGGGTCGTCTATTTTGGGGACATGTCAGGAGTTTGGTCTTGTTTTTCTCCAGTGATTTAATGATATTCCTCTCCTGTTCCTCTAAGTAGGCTTTAACACGAGGGTCCAGGATCGGGGGGGAAGTGCCTCTAAATGGCATTTTTTCTTTTGTTTACTGACTTTTCCTTCAGTGAACAATAGTTAGTTGTGTCCTGACACAAATGATATGTGTGCCGAACTGAGGCAGAATGTAGAGCATTTAAAAGTTTGGTTTGCAGCATCATTAAAGGAACCTTTGATGATGCTGATGATGTCACAATGTTTCAGAACAGCTGATGAAAGCTGTTTTCTTCAAAGTGCATTCTTCAAAGTGCTTTAGACTGGAGGTCATGTGACTTGTGACTTCATCCAATGACATCTCTGGAGTCACGTTCTGTGTTCATTAGTTTCAAACCCAACCAGCTAACTTAATTGTGTTGCCTTTGTCACTCCAACCAGAAACAAGGTTTAAACCATCAATAATACAACTTACAGCATGTTCACTTCTTGTTGAAAACAACAGCAATTATGTGTCTGGAAAAACATATTAGTAATATATAAACTTAATTTCTAGGTGACGGTGTTTAACTGTCAATAATAAAAGGTTAGAAGGTGACTTCTGAAAGCCATAAATCACTTGTCCAAGTCATTTGTTTACTCCTTTTGCACCCATTGTGGATATTTAGTGCTACAGGATTGGAGACTTGCTGCCTATTGGTCCTGTAACGTTTAACGTAGGGTTAAGGTTAGGGGTTGGGGGGCAGGGGGGGATTTGGGGTTAGGGTTAAGGTTAGGGTTGAGGTTAGGGGTTGGGGGGGTTAGGTTTTATGTCATTGTTTTCAAGAGACTGTTATGGTTTTACCTTTATGGAGACACAAAACATTCGCAGGAACCAGTTTCTCTTCTTCTCTAATTTCACTTGATCCCTTCTCTGCAGGATCTCCAGATAATCCTCCATTTTCTTCATGCTATCTCTGAGTTCGGAAATTTCCTTATTCTGCCTATCCATCTCTTTCTTGACCAAGTTATTGAAAAAAAAGTTCTCGCCACTGTGTTCTGGTTGAGGCTCTATCTCCTCCTCATCTGGAGCTGTTTGTTGGAGCTCTGAAACAGGCATGTCAGTACTCTGCACACTTCCATTAGTCTCTGCAGCAGGTACCAGCTCCTGGGCCTTCTGCACCTTAAGCTTCTCCTCTATTACCGGTTCAGTCTGCTGGTCCTGCTGCTGGCTGGGCTAGGGTTAGGGTTAGGGTTAGGGGTTAGGGTTAGGGTTAGGGCAGTGCATGCTGGGACCGCTCCAGGCCCACCGCGGCGGCTCCCGTTGCAGACCAACAGCTGCCTTTCCCAGGTGGCCTGACATTTGAGTCGCACCGTGCCAGATTAGATGGAAGGTGTACGAAGAGGGACAGAAGGCAGGAGGATGATGAAGGGGGAGAGGATAGGGGAGGAAGGGAAGGGAAGGGGGAAGGCAGGACGATTAACTTAGTGCCAGGTCCTTGTGCGTACGGGGTTGGAAGGCGGGGGAGCCCAGGGGACAACCTGAGCCCCTGGATTTCAGTCCAGATGGCTGGCCAGGGCACCCCAGAGGACCCCCTCTTATTGATTTAGCAGAGAAAACAGAGAACCTGGCTTTGCTTTGGGCCCTGGCAAGCACCAACTGTACCGTACAAGACCTGCATGGCTGCTCCTCTCCTCGTTTCTTTCTATATATATATATTTTTTTTCTTTTTTATCCTCATCTCAGGTTATCTGTGCCGACCCGAGGGGAAGTGAGCAGGGGATGTGCAAGGAAGTGGGGAGCAAGGGGCGAGATATGAATATAAGTCGACTGATTTAGCAGGTCGGATGTAAAACGGCTCACACTTTTGCAGGTCTAATCCCCTTTTCTTTGCGGTCAAATTGTGCACTGATATGAGACGGTATCGGCTCCCTGGAACCAAATAGAGCCTGAACTGTGCAGGTCTGTGTTAATACAAAGAGCTTCTCAGCTAGTGAGCAGCGGAGAGGAGATGTGCAAGATAAGATTTGTAGAAACACATGAAAGGGGACATGGGTATAAATATGTATGCACCCCTTGGAGTGGAGCCCTTTTGTATGCCCATTAGTACAGTTTTTGTGATACTGTGGTAACACATATAGCTCTACTGCCCAGTCAATTATATTCCTTACATACAATAGAAAGTTCAGCTGACTGAACATAAAGTCAGTGCTGCATGAATAACATGAATAATTAAAGAAAAACAATACCAATATCATTGTTCTGAGGCATAGATCACACAAACAAATGAAATATTTTTTATTTTTTTATTTTTTTTTTAGAGTTTTTTGATGCTTAGGGGGGGAGGGGAGGGGGATTTGGGGTTAGGGTTAAGGTTAGGGGTTGGGGGCAGGGGGGATTTGGGGTTAGGGGTTGGGGGGTTAGGGTTAAGGTTAGGGGTTGGGGGCAGGGGGGATTTGGGGTTAGGGGTTGGGGGGTTAGGGTTAAGGTTAGGGGTTGGGGGGGTTAGGGTTAAGGTTAGGGGTTGGGGGCAGGGGGGGATTTGGGGTTAGGGGTTGGGGGGCAGGGGGGGATTTGGGGTTAGGGTTAAGGCTGGGCTGTATGTCACAGGTGTGTTTCTCCATCTCCTCTGGAGCTGTTTGTTGGAGCTCTGAAACAGGCATGTCAGTACTCTGCACACTTCCATTAGTCTCTGCAGCAGGTACCAGCTCCTGGGCCTCCTGCACCTTAAGCTTCTCCTCTATTACCGGTTCACTCTGCTGGTCCTGCTGCTGGCTGGGCTGTATGTCAGAGCTGCCAGAATCCACAGAGGAGATGGAGAAACATGCCTGTGACAGCAGTTGGCTTTGGCTGTTCCTGATGCTCAGTCCTTCCCCTGTATCCTTGAGCAACATTACGCGACTTTGATTAAGCTGCTTTTTAAGGTCTCTAATGATTTTACCATTGACCTTTTCTTTGTGGTTAGATTCCTTCTGCTGGATTTGACATGCCTGCAGCTGACTTTTCAGATTTGAGATCTCTTGCCTCAGCTCATCTTTTGTTGGGCCATGTAATTCTGTACTTTTTCTAACCTGGAGATGGTCAAGGATAACACACAGATTCTCAATTGTCCTTTTGATTTTGGGTCGTCTATCTTGGGGACATATCAGGAGTTTGGTCTTGTTTGTCTCCAGTGATTTAATGATATTCCTCTCCTGTTCCTCTAAGTAGGCTTTAACACGAGGGTCCAGGATCGGGGGGGAAGTGCCTCTAAATGACATTTTTTCTTTTGTTTACTGACTTTTCCTTCAGTGAACAATAGTTAGTTGTGTCCTGACACAAATGATATGTGTGCCGAACTGAGGCAGAATGTAGAGCATTTAAAAGTTTGGTTTGCAGCATCATTAAAGGAACCTTTGATGATGCTGATGATGTCACAATGTTTCAGAACAGCTGATGAAAGCTGTTTTCTTCAAAGTGCATTCTTCAAAGTGCTTTAGACTGGAGGTCATGTGACTTGTGACTTCATCCAATGACATCTCTGGAGTCACGTTCTGTATAAAACACACTTTAAAATATATAAGCATTCCATAAGTAAATATAAATATAAAAAACATGCCAAACATATTTGTTAAAATACATGTGAGTGGTGGTCCAACTAAAATGGTGGTAGAAGACAGGTGGGTTGTATTGTTGTGTACGTCTCTAGAGTGAAGTAGTCTCCTGGTTGAGTGGTTAGCACCATGCTCCCGTCCCCAAGGGGACCGGGTTCAAGTCCCCATGCAGAGGAAGGCCTCAAAGATTTTGTTAATCATTTAGGCCCCTGGGGGCCTTGGTATCAAGTTTAAAAATCCAGATTTTTTCGGCTCTCTTCCTCTGTCCCGTGCTCCATCTATTGTTTGCCTCCAGACCAGTGATGATGAGTTTATTGTATGGGTGTTGTTGAAAATGTTGAACTAATGGTGTATTGAGTTTGCCTTGTTTAATGGTATATATGTGTTGTTTAAGCCGGGTGTGTATATTGTGTCCTGTTTCGCCTATGTAATGTTTATTGCAAGTGGTGCATGTAATGATATAGACCGTATTGCTGGTGTTAAGTGAGAATGTGTCCAGAATGGGATGTGAAGCTCCGCTATATGTGTTTGTGATGTATTTTCTATTTCTGTAATAAGTGCTGTGTTCTGGGTGTACCTGTGGTTTGTGGTCTGTAAATTTGGATTGTACCAGGATGTCTTTGAGGTTTTTGTTCCCGCGATAGGCTGATATTGTTTTGTGGTTCTGGAAGGCTGGATGTTGTAACTGGAGGTGGGTAAAATTCTGTTTGATGAGCTGGTGGAACCCGGTTATTTTATGCGCAAAGGTGGAAACGAATGGTATGATGTGTGTCGGGGCAGGAGGGGTAGGGTTAGGATACAAACCCTGTTTCGGGTAGGGGGCAGGAAGGTTAGGGTTAGGGTCAGTGGGGAGAAGGTTAGGGTTAGGGTTGAGGGTAGGGTTAGGGTCAGTAAGGAGGAGGTTAAGGTTAGGATTAGGGTTAGGGTTAGGGTTAGGGTGGTAACTGTTTTTGTGTAATAAAGTGTGGGTATCTGTTGCCTTAAAGTATACTTTGGTGAGTAGTTTGGTGTAGGCTGTAGTGGAGGGCTGAAAAAAAACTGTTGTGTCTAGAAAATTGATCTCTGTCTGGTCTATGGTGTGTTTGACTTTTATTGCCGGATGGTGATTGTTGAGTATTTTAATAAATGAATCGAATTGGTTGAGATTGTGGGTCCAGATACCGAAGATGTCGTCCAGGAAACGGAGGTAAATGAGTGGTTTGTGTGTGCATTTGGCCAGTGCTTCTCGCTCCCACTCACTCATGTACATGTTGGCGTATGATGGGGCAAACCTCTGACCCATGGCTGTCCCATGTATTTGTAGGTAGTTTTGGTTATTAAATTCGAAGTCATTGTTATTTAAGCAGATGGTTAGAAGTTGGAGGAGTTCTTGATCCGGTCTATTGCTATCTGGATATTGTTGAAAGATGGAAGTAATTGTTTTAATGCCAGTGGTTGTGTTAATATTGGTATACAGACTATCAATGTCGATGGTAAAAAGGTATGAATTGGATGGGACAGCCATGGGTTGAATGGTCTCCAGGAAATGATAGGTGTCTCTGATGTAACTTGGGTGTTTAGTGGATAAGGGGCCAAGGTAATGCTCTATGTATTCAGAGATTTTGTACGTGGAGCTATTGCAGTCGGAAACTATAGGTCGACCAGGAGGAACCTCATAGGGAATGGTCCAGGTTTGAGGGTCCTTGTGGATTTTTGGTAATAAATAAAACTGTCTGGGTCGTGGATTTTCTGGGCCGTATAAATAGTCCTTTTGTTTGGATGTAATGTATTTTTTGTTGTATAAGGTTCGTATGATATCTCGGATTGCCAATTGTGTTTGAGTTTGGATATTTCTGTCTATTGGTTTATAGTGGATGGTATTGGAGAGTTGACGATTAGCTTCAGTTATGTATTGTTGTCGGTCCATGATGACCGTTTTCGAACCTTTATCAGCTGGTTTAATAATGATATTGCGGTTTTTGATTAATGAGGAGAGGCCCTTGCGTTCGGCCTCAGACAGATTGTCAAGGACATCTGCCGGAGGCCGGTAGCGGCGTATGAGTTTCCTATTGTTTATGAGATGGTTACGGGTTAAAGGGGTGAGTTGGTAAATTGTGGGTTCCCAATTTGAGGGGGGTGTGAACGGTTTCTGTTTACGGTTGGGTTTATTGTGAAAATATTCAATGAGTTTTAATCTACGGTGATATTGATGAAGGTCCCTATGAAGTTCCTCCTGGTCGAATTTGGATGGACGTGGAATGAAGGATAAGCCTTTTTCTAAGAGGGTTATTTGTTCTGATGAGGGTTTATAAAGTTGGGAGAGATTGAGAATGTTGGATGTTGAGTTCCAACCCAGGTCCTGATTGTGTTCCTGTCCCGGTTTGTTTGTAGTTATAAATTTAGTTGATTGCACCAATTGTCAAAAATGCGTTTGGCTGTATCTGATTTCCAGTGGATATTGTCCGGTTCCGTTGTAAACGTGTCGTGGGGGATTTCTGTGAGAAATGGTAGGTGAGTGGCTATTGTGTTGTTAATGATTTTAAGGTTGTTTTGCTGTTTGGGTGTGAGATTAGATGAGTAGTTCATAATTGGAAAGTAAATGTCCGCATTCGGGAACGTGACTATTGCCTGTTTATAGAGTGCTCTAAGTTGTTTGCAGGAAGTGAGTTTAGGGTCCTGGTCCCGGTTGTTTGTACCTATGGACAGGATCACAATCTTTGTAGTTGGGTTGGGTGTGGTTTTCTCGCAGATTTTTTAAAAATGATAGAGGTTGGCCCCGGGGTAACTGTCTAGTTGAATTTGTGGGTTGTGGTGTGGTGGAATCCGACTAATGTTGGAGTCACCTAGCACCAGGACTGGTTTTCGGCCTTTAAAAAACCAGTCCTGGAGTTTGCGGCTTGGTCTACTGATGTGACGTGTGGATTTAAATTTACCTGGTAGGAGAGGTGAGAGTGTACGTTGGCGGGGAGGGGAGTGAAGTGATGTTTCCGCAGTGTTGTGTTCCGGTTCGGCAGGGGCACTGATCTCTGGACTGGCACGGTTGAGCATTGTGGTCCCCGAATGGTGTTGTGAAGAGGGTTTTCAAGAGACTGTTATGGTTTTACCTTTATGGAGACACAAAACATTCGCAGGAACCAGTTTCTCTTCTTCTCTAATTTCACTTGATCCCTTCTCTGCAGGATCTCCAGATAATCCTCCATTTTCTTCATGCTATCTCTGAGTTCGGAAATTTCCTTATTCTGCCTATCCATCTCTTTCTTGACCAAGTTATTGAAACAAAAGTTCTCGCCACTGTGTTCTGGTTGAGGCTCTATCTCCTCCTCATCTGGAGCTGTTTGTTGGAGCTCTGAAACAGGCATGTCAGTACTCTGCACACTTCCATTAGTCTCTGCAGCAGGTACCAGCTCCTGGGCCTTCTGCACCTTAAGCTTCTCCTCTATTACCGGTTCAGTCTGCTGGTCCTGCTGCTGGCTGGGCTGTATGTCACAGGCGTGTTTCTCCATCTCCTCTGGAGCTGTTTGTTGGAGCTCTGAAACAGGCATGTCAGTACTCTGCACACTTCCATTAGTCTCTGCAGCAGGTACCAGCTCCTGGGCCTCCTGCACCTTAAGCTTCTCCTCTATTACCGGTTCAGTCTGCTGGTCCTGCTGCTGGCTGGGCTAGGGTTAGGGTTAGGGTTAGGGTTAGGGTTAGGGTTAGGGCAGTGCATGCTGGGACCGCTCCAGGCCCACCGCGGCGGCTCCCGTTGCAGACCAACAGCTGCCTTTCCCAGGTGGCCTGACATTTGAGTCGCAGCCGGCCAGATTAGATGGAAGGTGTACGAAGAGGGACAGAAGGCAGGAGGATGATGAAGGGGGAGAGGATAGGGGAGGAAGGGAAGGGAAGGGGGAAGGCAGGACGATTAACTTAGTGCCAGGTCCTTGTGCGTACGGGGTTGGAAGGCGGGGGAGCCCAGGGGACAACCTGAGCCCCTGGATTTCAGTCCAGATGGCTGGCCAGGGCACCCCAGAGGACCCCCTCTTATTGATTTAGGAGGGAAAACAGAGAACCTGGCTTTGCTTTGGGCCCTGGCAAGCACCAACTGTACCGTACAAGACCTGCATGGCTGCTCCTCTCCTCCTTTCTTTCTATATATATATATTTTTTTTCTTTTTTATCCTCATCTCAGGTTATCTGTGCCGACCCGAGGGGAAGTGAGCAGGGGATGTGCAAGGAAGTGGGGAGCAAGGGGCGAGATATGAATATAAGTCGACTGATTTAGCAGGTCGGATGTAAAACGGCTCACACTTTTGCAGGTCTAATCCCCTTTTCTTTGCGGTCAAATTGTGCACTGATATGAGACGGTATCGGCTCCCTGGAACCAAATAGAGCCTGAACTGTGCAGGTCTGTGTTAATACAAAGAGCTTCTCAGCTAGTGAGCAGCGGAGAGGAGATGTGCAAGATAAGATTTGTAGAAACACATGAAAGGGGACATGGGTATAAATATGTATGCACCCCTTGGAGTGGAGCCCTTTTTGTATGCCCATTAGTACAGTTTTTGTGATACTGTGGTAACACATATAGCTCTACTGCCCAGTCAATTATATTCCTTACATACAATAGAAAGTTCAGCTGACTGAACATAAAGTCAGTGCTGCATGAATAACATGAATAATTAAAGAAAAACAATACCAATATCATTGTTCTGAGGCATAGATCACACAAACAAATGAAATATTTTTTATTTTTTTATTTTTTTTTTAGAGTTTTTTGATGCTTAGGGGGGGAGGGGAGGGGTGGTGGGGGAGGGGGATTTGGGGTTAGGGTTAAGGTTAGGGGTTGGGGGCAGGGGGGATTTGGGGTTAGGGGTTGGGGGGTTAGGGTTAGGGGTTGGAGGGGTTAGGGTTAAGGTTAGGGGTTGGGGGGCAGGGGGGGATTTGGGGTTAGGGTTAAGGTTAGGGGTTGGGGGGCAGGGGGGGATTTGGGGTTAGGGTTAAGGTTAGGGTTGAGGTTAGGGGTTGGGGGGGTTAGGTTTTATGTCATTGTTTTCAAGTGACTGTTATGGTTTTACCTTTATGAGACACAAAACATTCGCAGGAACCAGTTTCTCTTCTTTTCTAATTTCACTTGATCCCTTCTCTGCATGATCTCCAGATAATCCTCCATTTTCTTCATGCTATCTCTGAGTTCGGAAATTTCCTTATTCTGCCTATCCATCTCTTTCTTGACCAAGTTATTGAAACAAAAGTTCTCGCCACTGTGTTCTGGTTGAGGCTCTATCTCCTCCTCATCTGGAGCTGTTTGTTGGAGCTCTGAAACAGGCATGTCAGTACTCTGCACACTTCCATTAGTCTCTGCAGCAGGTACCAGCTCCTGGGCCTTCTGCACCTTAAGCTTCTCCTCTATTACCGGTTCAGTCTGCTGGTCCTGCTGCTGGCTGGGCTGTATGTCACAGGCGTGTTTCTCCATCTCCTCTGGAGCTGTTTGTTGGAGCTCTGAAACAGGCATGTCAGTACTCTGCACACTTCCATTAGTCTCTGCAGCAGGTACCAGCTCCTGGGCCTTCTGCACCTTAAGCTTCTCCTCTATTACCGGTTCAGTCTGCTGGTCCTGCTGCTGGCTGGGCTGTATGTCACAGGCGTGTTTCTCCATCTCCTCTGTGGATTCTGGCAGCTCTGACGCATCTTTTGGAGACTCTGTTGCGCTTTGCACACTCACACCGGCAGCAGAGGTGCACTCTGCCTTCTCTAGCTGTTGGCTTTGGCTGTTCCTGATGCTCTGTCCTTTCCCTGTATACTTGAGCAACCTTACGTAACTTTGATGAAGCTGCTTTTTAAGGTTTCTAATGATTTTAGCATTGACCTTTTCTTTGTGGTTAGATTCCTTCTGCTGGATTTGACATGCCTGCAGCTGACTTTTCAGATTTGAGATCTCTCGCCTCTGCTCATCTTTTGTTGGGCCATGTAATTCTGTACTTTTTCTAACCTGGAGATGGTCAAGGATAACACACAGATTCTCAATTGTCCTTTTGATTTCGGGTCGTCTATTTTGGGGACATGTCAGGAGTTTGGTCTTGTTTTTCGCCAGTGATTTAGTGATCTTCCTCTCCTGTTCCTCTAAGTAGACTTTAACACGAGGGTCCAGGATCGGGGGAAAAGTGACTCCGAATGGCATTTTTTCTTTTGTTTACTGACTTTTCCTTCAGTGAACAATAGTTAGTTGTGTCCTGACACAAATGATATGTGTGCCGAACTGAGGCAGAATGTAGAGCATTTAAAAGTTTGGTTTGCAGCATCATTAAAGGAACCTTTGATGATGCTGATGATGTCACAATGTTTCAGAACAGCTGATGAAAGCTGTTTTCTTCAAAGTGCATTCTTCAAAGTGCTTTAGACTGGAGGTCATGTGACTTGTGACTTCATCCAATGACATCTCTGGAGTCACGTTCTGTGTTCATTAGTTTCAAACCCAACCAGCTAACTTAATTGTGTTGCCTTTGTCACTCCAACCAGAAACAAGGTTTAAACCATCAATAATACAACTTACAGCATGTTCACTTCTTGTTGAAAACAACAGCAATTATGTGTCTGGCAAAACATATTAGTAATATATAAACTTAATTTCTAGGTGACGGTGTTTAACTGTCAATAATAAAAGGTTAGAAGGTGACTTCTGAAAGCCATAAATCACTTGTCCAAGTCATTTGTTTACTCCTTTTACACCCATTGTGGATATTTAGTGCTACAGGATTGGAGACTTGCTGCCTATTGGTCCTGTAACGTCCCCTTCTTCTGTGCACCATGGCAGTGCACTCAGATATGGGATTTATAGGTCACCGCTGCAAACACGGCTGAGGGCAATATAGTATTGTTCTTTATGCCTCAGTACAAGGTGTATTAAACACACATATGCTCCTAAATGAATATTTAGATTACTACCCTTTATTATTAGTCTGTCCTGGAAACATTTGAATATCACCTCAAGCATTGTTTTGCTTATCTGCCCCACCACCATCCACCACTACCCGCCTATATCCCTCCACAGTGTGCTTAGTGATGTATAATCACCTTGAAATTAATTATCGTAGCACAACAACGCCGGCGATAACATCAGCGCCCGTGTGGTTCCCCCTTTTGTCTGGCCCCCCGCTCTTTCTTCAGGTTGCTGAGGTTGCTGTCCTGGACGCCATCGAGCTAAAATGGCTGCTATCTCGGCGCTGTACGTGTGGGCTCTCGGCAAGTAATTAATCTCAATGAAGCCCGTAGCTGAGCTAGGTATGACGGCCTGAAATTCAATTACCCCCCACCCGCCCACCCGGCGCCACCACCGCCGCACACCGACACTTTAACGGGAGGAAATATGCCGCCTCTATTTTCTCAGGTTAACATGAGCCACCTGAGCCTTATCATCATTTAACCAGCATGGAGATATTGTCATAACACATGCAGGCTTCTGTCATTAACGGCCCTCAATGCGTTTTCACTTAGAGCTCCAACAACACTTTACATCTGCTTTCTCATTCTGCAGAGTACGAATGTTTGCACTCTTCCCCCGAAACGCATAATATTCATGTGAGAATGATGCAAATGTATGCTTTACACCGTCTTTCGTTCTGTATGTGAAATCTGCACACTGACAGCTTGTCAGCATGTAAAGTCACGCTTGTTTTAGGTTGTATTTACCAGAATCGATCCATCTGAAGCTGAATGTGATCTTTTTAACTATAGCAGAAACAGCTTTTAGGTTATCAAATGTGATCAAAACATCACAGTCAGTATATTTTCCTTCAAATTATGCTTTTCTTTTGCAAATGATATCTCCTCAGTCAGTTTTGGGCTGCACAACAAGCTGACTTTGTCTTTTCGAATGAGTGCTATTGACCAAATATTCTCATCCTCATTGATTTCTAGTTGACAATACAGTGTATTTCCATTTTAATTATTTGCATGGCTGCTTTTTGAAGAGATGGACATCAATAGCACAGGAACTAGTGAATTCCACCAAACCTGCAGCAATTACAACAACAATGATGGAACGAGGAGGGGTTTAAAGAGTTAAATAACAGGATGGTCACGTGCATGTTTCTAAATGACAGTTTTTGCATAGATTGAGGACTGAAAGTGAGCGAATCAGTATCACTACTACGTGTTACATAAGAGTTGTTATTTTATGAAATGTGTGGCAGGAACTACATCAGATAACGGCGCTCTAGACATCACTGTGTCGCTGTAGCAGGTTAAATAAGAGATTTGCAGAGAGCAGTGCATCACCTTACAAGCCTATCAGAGCACGTTCCTGTAATACAGTCAGAGGCCAATCAGGTTTCAGCGTTGAAGCCTGATTGGCACCTACGTCGAGGTCAACGACTGTGATGCTTCGGCTTTAACCTGTAAAATCCCATAAATATGGTTGTTTCAGCAGCGTGTGCGTGTGTGTGTGTGTGTGTGTGTGTATGTGTATGTGTGTGTTGTATGTGGGGGGTCACATGTCTCCAGATGAGTTCTATGCAAAACAAAAGCGTTAATACACGCAGTGAGCGTGACGGCGGGCGACGCACCTTCCCATAAATCACTGTGGTTTTAATCATACCTGTCTCGCCGTCTCTTTGCCGCCATCCCTGGAGAAATGGTTTCGCCTGCCCGCCTCTCTCTCTCTCTCTCTCTCTCTCTCTCTCTCTCTGTCTCTCTCTCTCTCTATCTTTCTCTGTTTCTCACTTGTGCTCAATTATCTAGCAGCTCTTTCAGTGTTTATTTATTTATCCAAAGTTCATGTACAGTATGCATGCAAAAATGTTCTCCTGGGGGAGCGAGAGCGGCTCAGCGGAGCGTGGCGGCTAACCACACCGGCAGCAGGGAAAGGAGGTGGAGCGGGAGGAGAAGGAGAAGCAGATTAGAGGTTTAGTTGAATTATTTCTTCAAGGCAGTCCTGGAGGTTGCTGGGTTGATTCCCAACAACTGCAGGGACTACATTAGGCTGTTAACAATGGTTGATTCGTTGCCTTTGAGCAAGTCTGGTGTTTTTCTCAACTTAACTTTCCAGATTCTGTAAAAAGTGCTCACAAGCTTATAAGCAACTTTCCTAAAACAGAACATAAAGACATGCAGTTGACTATAAACTGACAGTAGTGTGAATGTAACCACCTGTCCAGGATGTAACCTGCCCCTCACCTATGATCCGGTACAGGATAAGTGGGTATAGATAACATACAGTAAAATGCATCACTTCCTGTCTACAAGGGATTTTTACCTGGAACAATCTACCTGACACAGAATTCAAATGTAAAATCGATTGAATTACGTGTTGTGTAATTAGCATGAACATGAACGAACTGTGATTCAGGAGGAAGTGAAGTGGGGAGTACACGGCTTTAGTAAAGAGAAGAGAAGAAGAAAAGAGGGACTAGCAGAGAGGAGATTTCTTTTCTTTTTTTAAACAGACATTGAAAAACACAAGGGAGTTGACAGTTTCCACTGAGGGAGAGGCAGGTAAAGGCTGCCTGGAAACTAATTAGAGGCCATATCACAACAGCAGCAGGGCCTGAGCCACTTTCACTCAGCAGCGAGGTAAACAAAGTGCTCCGCCGCTTGTTGCTGTGACAGGCCAGATAAAGTGGTATTTACCTTTCAGTTGTTGGTTTCTCTTACAGCCCTGTACTGCACGTATATACAGTGTGTTTGCAGGCATTTATTTCTGCTGCCGAATGTCAACAGAGAGACAGAAAGCGAGGAAGGAACAGAGAGAGAAACGTGGATGCACAATGCAATTATAGACTTAGCTCGAATGCAAATGAGGGAGACCAGAGAGGTGTCAGCCGAGCAGGAAAGTCCATGTTCAGTGATTTGTAAAAACTGCAGAAATTGTTGGGATGCAGGACATGAACCTCAGATTTCAAACTCCTCCTGTAAGTTAATAGTTATTGTTGCATTAATTTTCAATCTGTGGCGTATTGATTAAAGTCTCTGGCCTTTGTTTGCAATGAAAACCAGAATCGTGGAGATGGGAGACTTTCCTTTGCAGGATGTATACATTTCACCTGTCAACTTTATCAACGTCTGTGTATTAATTACCTCCTCCTCCTCCTCCTCGACCTTGCGTCTCCGTGGTCTTGAAAAGGCTCTCGGGCCTCTCTGCACGGCTTCTTGGCGACATCTGTCTCCCATGTTTTTAACTTCAGAGAATAGCACTGTCAAGCGTTCACATAAACCATGTCAGAGCCGCCCGTGGCACCTATCTCCTCAACAAAACAAAGGCTCCCCGCAATTAAGGAGGTCTTTTCTCGTCGCCGACAGCTCCCCACCCCACCCCCGTTTTTTTTTTTGCTTTATTCCGACAATTTCCAGCAACTCTAGCAGACACCTTAAGTGGCGCTAAGTGATCAAAGAGGGGAGTGCATATTGGATAACACAATTAGGCTACCACTGAGAGAGGAGAGTAACAAAGAGAGAGACAAGAGAGGGACTCTGAACAGATAATGGCTTGTAAACAGAGGACATTACTTTACACAGAGATTATTCAGATCCCGACCTGACACCGGATGCTCCAGGGTCTATTAGTGGAGTCGTACCCAGTGGGAGAAATAAGACTGGATCACTTTAGTTAGGAAATGGGAGAAAATGGTTCATGGACTAAAAAGTTGATTCTCAGGCTCCTCTAATTGCCGATATTCAAAACAAAACGGTGAGAGTTGAAAGGGAATGTGAGGATATCTTGTCGTCTTTCTTTTCGCCCTCCTCCACCCTTCCCCACATTTTTTTTTCCCTCTCTGCTTGTCATCGGCGTACTTAACAAGAGGACATAAGTGGCTCCTCTCATCATAATGGAGATCTGTGGAATATAAAGAATGTGTGTGTGTGGTCGTGGCGTTGAGGGGTGGATGTTGTGGTGAAGAAAGGATGTGGTGGTTTCCTCCACCCCCACCCCCACCCCTCCCTCCCAGTGCTAAATGACTTGGGTCAAATGGCCAAAACGTAATTATCAGCAAGGACGGCAGCAATCGCCTGTCAACCTGCTTACCTGACATTAACCCCAGTCTGAACTAACAGGAGGCCCCCTCTGCCTCGGGGAGCCAGATGCTAATTTGAAGCAGAGTTTGCAGTTGGGGGGTGTTCGGGTGGGGTAATTGTGGAGATCTGATAGGGATCAGTGCTGTGGGAGCTCTCCATACATCTGCCGTCTGGCTAAGACCCACTGCACCTGAGACTCGCGGGCTTGGCTGTGGTCGAACTCCCCTGTAGACTTTGAAGCTCGACGGGTGCAGCATGGCGCCACTGCTGGCACAAGTCAAGTGTGTGTGTCTGTGTGTGTGTGTGTTTTTACCTCTTTAATAATAGTTTTTACTCCAAAACGATCGTCACTTTTCACATAAATCATTACATTGAAAACGTTTGGGGTTTTTTTGGCCAAGAAAAGGCAACACTGGACGCAGATAAATGGACGATGCTTAATTACAGCAGCATCTTTTGACTGTACTGTTACCTGAAACTCGGGTTTAATTGTAGTATTTTTAATCTGGGAACACAAACTGCTGCAAATTCCTGCAGTGAACAATGAACTCTTGAGTCTGAATAATGTGCTTTGGCCTGTTCCCTGACAAATAATACTTTCAGTCCAGTGTATAGATGTACAAAGGGACTTGGGTACATTATCTCCTGGCCAATATTTAGAAGACTAGATCAGATTAATTGATTCGAGGGGCAGTGGAAGGTCTTGACCCTCTTGTAAGGCTGATCACCTATACACTTGACTCCTACTCGCTCATTGTGTCAGTGCAGCAAGGAAAAAGGCCCAGGGAAGCAGCCTCCTGGTCATCTTTAATTCATGCCATTAAATATGCAGGAGAAGCCCTCCTTGTACCAGCTGTTAGACACCGTTAGTAAGCCATAATTCAAGAGTTCAAATCCAAGCAAATTAAGGGCGAGGTTGGACAGAGCGCCGGCCGGAGAGGCATTATCCTCCAGCTGAGGGGCGAGAGGCAGGTTCAGTCAGGTGCAGCATGAAGCCGAGGCTCTTTAATCCTCACGGCTGCTCTGAGATAAAGCAGTGCACTGCCCTTATAAACGCACGTGTGGGAAAATAAGCAGTGACAGAGGTTTTTATCCACTGCTGCAGCTTTGACCTTTGACCTCCTAATGTTGTCGTTTTGAAGCTTTGAACACTTTGTACCTCCAGTTTTGGTTATTTTTACGTTTGAAAATGAATAAGAGGTTTTATAGCATAAATAAGAACGAACAGTCATATTTATTGAAATATTGACGTTCTCTTTAAGCCTATTGTGTGTTTATGTGTAGGTGCATCCTGAGTGTATGCCTGTATGTGTGGGAACACGTACATAGGCGTGTATACATGATCTATCTGCATTCCCGGGTGTGAAAAAAGCACCTCATTGACACGCTGCACCTGCATGAATAGTGTGTGTGTATGGTTATATAATATGGGCTTGTATGTGCATCAGTATAGATGTGTGTGTGTGTGTGGGTGCCTGTGGAGGAAATCACCATTTCAATATAGCTCTGATTAAACTTCCTATTTACCGTTCTGAAAGTAGACAGGAACCTTTTCTTGGCAGGTTGCCTCCTGCAGCAGGCCGGTGCCAAGCTCTTTGAAACCCAATCAGTTTTCGGTTCTCAGATCACTATCCGCTCCTTAGTCTCTCCTCGCCTCGCTCCTCCTAGACCAGCAGCTCGCGTTACAGGCTTGAAGAAAAAAAAAAGAGAGAGAAAGAAGGAAAGAAAGAAAGAAAGAAAGAGGCCGGTGGTTGGTCATCCATCAACACAGCCAGCTGGCGTTGGATCAACACCCACCAAGTCCAGCAGGCACCTGTTGGGAGTCTGCAAGGTGCAGCACACTGCAAAAAAATAAAAAAATAAAAAATATATAGAGACAACCTCACAGGCATAATTTCATATGGAGGCTTGTTTCTGAAAAGAAATGAAAAACCTGCCCAGTGGGAAAGATAACGGCACAGGCTCACAATGCAGCTGAATGTGTTTAAGGAATTTAGCATTTTAATAACTTTACAAAACAGAGGAATTGTTGCCTTATTTCAGTCTTTATGGGTTATTAAGAGTTGAATTTCTGGCAACATGCTTTATTTAGTCTGCAGACTGAGATCTTTGAATGTCAACAGACTACAGTACATGTATGTAATTGTATGCATGTATATATATATATATATATAAGAACATAACAGAAACAGGTTTGACCGCGGTGACCTGATGAATCAGAGAGTGAGCTTATCCCTGCGTCAGTATCAACACGAATAAGCCCAATGCTCCATTTCAGCCCCAGAAACATGCCGTCCAATCCATCAAAACACAACTCCCATCGACATAAAACCTCCCTCTCTGCCTGTATTTGTCTTCCTAATTAATTACTTCACATGCCACAGTATGTTTTTCAAATGATAGATGATGGAAAATTATAGCTGCGGTATCCCGGGCACAGCCGGTGGTAGATTTGTGCAGTCAGCTTCCAGCCTGCATTACCTGAGTAGATCTGGCAGACTGCCTGAGCGCTCAGACAGGACAGGACTGATTTGATTTTTGGCGTGTAAGAGGCTTTTTAAAAAATGTTTCTAATGCAGGATTTAGTAGGTAAGCACAATCTGTCGTGTTCACCTACATGATATTATCCAACAAGGTCACGATGAAACCACAACCGGCAAAGGAAATTCAGAGTTTAGTGTGCAGGATGGTGCTGGTGTTCAGGAATGAATCAGCAGGTTTTAATGGTTTTCAGTAATATTAATTATTAAGTAAAGTTTCGTGTGTATTATAGGCATCTTCATGACACGTTTCAGTCCATGTAACCTTCTCGATGTCAAACTGTGCAGCACAGAAACGTTAGAGGAGTAATAAACAAACAAATCGACAGGAGCCTCACTCTTTTTTTTTTTTTTTTTTTTGATCAGTCGTACCGCCTGAGGCCAGGTTTTTAATACAGATTCCAGGCCTTTGATTCACAGCGCTGTCCGGTTTTAATAATGCAGGCGTGTTCGCGGGTGGTTTGCCCCCTGCCTCGGGGTCCGTCTCCCCCACTCCTCCTCCCGAAGCAGGCCGCTTCCTCGCAGTGGTGTCGAGACGGCCCGAGCTGGACAGGAAACGCTCACCGTGAGAGAAAGTTAGGATGGGAAGACTGGAAGCAGTGGGGGTGTGAGAGAGAGAGAGAGGAAATGAAAAGAAAAGGAGAAAAAGTTTCTTTTCTTCACGCTGGGAGCACAAAAGAGCATATTAAACACTAAAGTTTATTAGTCCAAATTAAGTCTTGAATTCGCTTCTTTAATCTCTTTGCATCTGAAACCGTTTCCTCTCCTCTGCACGTTTCCTCCTGCTAAAACAGTGAGATGAAATCCAGCCTGTGCCGATGACTCTCCCCATGTTAAAAAACACTGAGACACATCATAAAAAATTAATTACTCCTCCGAACCCCCACCACCACCACCACCACCACCACCACCACCTTCCTCATTTCCATAAGATTCCTTTTAAAAAATGTAAAATTCATTTAAAGTAAGTGGTGACGTTGTCTTTGAAGATCACGACAACTAACACGGATCAAAGAGGAGGTTCTGTGCTGGATGAGGGCCTGATTAGCATAATGAAATTAACTTAGAGACAAGAATCTCTAATAGGTGCAACAAAAAAGAGAAAACGCATTAACAATATTTAAGGAAAGTGCTGTTTGTGCTCGTAATACAACAATTACTGAACTTGTATTCAATTAACACTTTGTTGATTAACTTCTTTCTTCATATCGAGACCCTTTTTGTGTTGTGCAGGCATCGTTTTTTTGCTCTTTTTCTTTCACTTTTCAACATGACGATTCGTTGCTGTATTGTTTTTTCTTAATTCGGGCCATGAAATCAATCTGAATTTGCATATTCGCAGTGATAATTGCAAAGCTGGCAGATAGTTGTGCTATAATTGCAAACTAATGACTGCAAAATTATTTGTGCAACTCCCAAGATATTTTTTTTTTTCACCTAATTTGAGTGACAGCTCCTGCAGGTTTAAAAAAGGGATTATCGGTAAATGTTGCTGTGAAATGACTATTAACCAGAGTCACAGCGTGTGATCTGTGTACTACAACATCCTGTATGAGCTGTTGAGCTTGTAGTTTCTGTTTGAGGAGCTTTAATGCATCCTCCTCTTCCTGACACGCTGTCATGCACTTATTAATCACCACATACGTCTCCCAACCCTCAACTCCCCAATTTAAGTCAATTTGTGGAAATGTTAGATCTAAAGACATCTTCAAGACAATCTGTGACTTCATGCGGTTGCTGTTAACATTAACAGAAAATAATCAGTAATAATAAGTGTGCAGTTTGACTGAACTGGGTGAATTAACTGCCTTTTTTTCTTTGTTTCTCTCTGATGATGCATCCATTAAAAGTTTTTTCCATGACAAAACATGAGTGAAACCTCATCAATATCATCTATCTCTATAGTTTCAGATAGTTGTGAATATGAAGCTTTGTGTTATCGCTGTGAATAATTAATTAGGTGTTTGCTGTACCTCTGTGTCAGATTGGTTTCCCAGGTTACCACTTGAACCTGACTGTGATCACACTAATATCAGGAAGTTTGTAGTGCGAGCGTGTTTAGTTTGTAATCTGACCAGCACTCCTCTCAGTGGGAGTCGGGTGTATCCCCCCTCTGGTTGATAGAGAAAGGAGCGCTGTCCTCCTAATGCCTGGCAGTAATTGAAATAAATTACAAGAGTGCAGCATTGTTGTTATCTGTGGTTTGTTAACAGCACCTCCCTCCCTCCCTCCCTCTCAGGGAACGGAGGAGGAGGAGGACGACAACGAGGTTCCAGTGACCCAGATTTAGTCTCAAAACATAAATAAATTATCACCCTCCACCCCCTACACACACACACACACACATTCCTGCATGTACACACTCCAATGCATATGTACCGATACACAAACACACATATTTTAGCTGCTTTATTGATTCATCATTTATCAAATAAAAATATGAATAAATATACTAGTTGCAGCTGGACGTTCAGTCTAGTGGCTACAAGGCGAGCGCGGTCAGCTCTCGTTGACGCGGTTATGTCATCGAGTATTTTTCATAGCTAGTAAACATGATTTAGTATTATTTACATTGGAAGAGGAGTTGTGAGGAGAGAGAGAAGGGGAGTGGAAATGGAGAAATAAAAACACAGTCGGTTGCTTTGTCAGCGGTAGTCTGAACACACGCATATTTCACTCCTGCGCCGTCGAGATTAGACGTTGATTATTGAAAATGTCAATAAAAAAATAAAATTTTCCAGCTGTCAGACTCGTCTTAACTGACAGCAGTAAATCATCCTCTTTATCTGCATTTTGTTTGGAGAACATCTTGAAACGAGGTTCTTGTCCTCATAAAACAGAAGAATTTGAGGCTGTGCAGGAGTGCTGCTGTTTTTTCGCAGGCCTGTCTGCCGCGGTGGCGTTTTAAGAGCGTTCTCTGGCGACTGCCGTGACACTGCCATTCCCATGCCCTGTTGAATTCTTTCCTCAGATCCCAGGCATTTAAACTGCTCCCTCCCTCCCCTACGCCACTCAGGATGTAGCCAAAAGTCCACTGACCTATGTGGGAGTGGATATTTTGGAAGAAGGCCCTGGCTCTTTCACTCTCTATTCCTGTCCTCGCACGTTCATTAGCCCGGCCTCGAGAGTCAGAGTGTTTACATGTTGTTATCATTCCTCTCCTATCGTTTTTCTTCTCTGTTTTTTCTCTCCGTTTCCCTCCGCTGAGGGATTGCTTGTTTCTAGGTGGGGTCATCTTCTGTAATAGATTCATGTATGTCACATTAGTGTGTAAAACATACGTGTGTTTATCTTGGTGAGAAAAGCTCAGTGCATGTCAGGCTTCAGTCGTGTGATCTGGTAGATGTGATATTTATTTGGTCATTGCATCACACTTTTTATTAACTTTTACTCACACGTGTGTGTTTCTCTGCTGGTGTCGCATCACTCCTATAATTGACTTTATGAAGGAAGCCTGTAGCGATCAAACGCCTCTGTGTACAGATCGTTGTTGCCTTATTGTTGGAGGTCAAGGTCGGGGAATAAGTCTGTCTGACCAAGTCATTATTTACTGTTGATTCAACTCAGGATTTTCACATTACAGCCCAGCAGAGGAAATAATGACCTGTAGGTGCTCAGCTGTTGGAAGGAAATTGGTGTTTCTTTTCTTTTTTTTTTATTATTATGCTCTCCTCCTACCCTCCAGTCTCTTCTCCCACGCTGCGTGCCGCGGCCCTGTTACATCACTGGAAATCTTTGCTGCTTTCTTACTGGAACTTATGAGTTGTTGTGTTTTTTTTTTGTTTTTTTTCCCACCTTTATTTTGTCTCGTTGCTGTTTTGGAGTAAATTTGAAATCATTGAAATATTTTCCTGTGGTTCATCCTCTGAAGGTGTCGGTGTGAGCTGGCTTGTAAATATGAGTTCAGTTTCAAGTCTTGCAGTCATCCTGCAGTTGAGTCATTACATCATAGGTTCACAGTTTTTCTACTTACTCACATGTCCAAATGCACATTGACTGTCTGCAGGTAGAGGTTCCTCAGGTCTCCGTGCTTGGATCGTTGGATCTTTTTATGGGTTTCGACCTGATAGCAGTGATATTTTCTCTCTTGTATTCCTCCAGCGGCCGGTGGATTCACAGGGAAGACTCGTGAGTAGAAAGAAGTTGAGTAGTTGTTAGAAGAAAAGAGGATTCTGGGCCCAAAGCAACTAATCAACGTATTACTTGTGTCACACCGACTTAAATCAACTTTTCTTCAATCTCGTAGATATTCCTCCGCTCGTCTTTTGAATGTTGTCCTGCGAGACCCGTGAAATATTAAAAATATTTCAGTTACCTGCTGTTTCAGTAGGTATATAAAGCAGAAGAAAGCAAGTCGGTCGGACTTTCATGTGTTTCTGACGGACTGTCACTCGCTCAGAGGCACAAACGTCGGTCTATCGGGCGCACGGCGGACAAGACTTTTCATCGCTGTTAATCAAAATGAATAAACATGCATAATTGCACAGAGCGGGGAGAAGTTAGGGAAATTCAGAGGGAATTTTCAATGCCCTATGAAGTATTAAAATGAGTCTTGGCCTCATTTTTTTCCTCTTTTTTCTTTTTTCACCTCACCGTACTTCCCCACCTAGCTCTCTGCCGACTGCACACACATGTATATCTCTAGTTTTCATCACGTGTGCTTTTCTCAAACACACAAACCATTAGGACAAAATATTTACTTTCTCACAGACGTATTCCCGTACTCCTCCTAACTTTGATATTCCCTTTGATTTCCATCAGCCCCCCCCCCCTCCCTTCCCTTTTTAGACATGTAGAAGTTTAAGAAATCTGTGGGTTTGATGTGATTTTTCCCGCCTTTGTACATCATAGGCAAACATGAAGAAAAAAAAAAAAGTGCGTTAACAGACAAGCAGCGAGCTCAGGCAACAGAGGGGAGTAAAGATTGACATGTTTTTTTATTTTGACAGCGCTCACCCTCCCTGCCCTTGGTTTATGATCATAAATACTTCATGCTGCTTATTAGAAGGCTGCTGCCACGTTACCAGCTAGCGAGTGTGTTGCTCGCCGGTGTTAGCAGACAATTTGCCAGTACACATGTGAGACATTATTAGTGTTTCCCTTTCATCCTGCGCCTCACTCACCCCTCTCTGTCTCTTTTTACAGTCCTGTGCCATCCATGCAAAGCACTCTGGGATAGGTTGTACTCACCGATTGTGCACGCTGCTCGTCATGCAGCTAAATTTGATGGGAAAAGCGCGTAATTTGCCTCTTTTTTTTAGATTAAATCTAACTAATGTGATTATGTGGGACAGACACAGGAGTATATGCAAGCACACAAAAGCCGGTATGATGACAGAATTTCAAGATGTTTCACGTAGCTCAGAGGACAGAAAAGAAAAGGCCTGGTCCTTTTAATGCTGCATGGAGCAACATCTGGCTCCAATTACCCACTGTGAGGTAGGTGCTGTATTATAAAAGGAAACTCAAAGGATTTCCTCTCTTAAAATACACATTATCCCTTAATTCCTGCCTAAATTACCACTTAAGCACGGCCTGTAATTCATAAAGCTGGTAGTCCAGGTCTGTGTCCGTGTTGTCTGGAGGAAAAACTAAACTCTGTGTCACCTTGACCGTGGAGGTAGTCGTCCTTGGAGAGCAGTGGCAGAGTGACATGGGCAGGGCAAAGCGAGTCACAGAGAGAGATTAGTGGCGTGGTCGCACCTCTCCTCCCCTCAGATAGCGCCCCGCCGGAGTGACGAGAGAGGTGAGGAGGGACATAATGGCCGATGGACTCCCTCTAAAAGGATGTTTTGCGAGAGGTGGGAGAGGAGGTGGGGATGGCGGGGTCTCTGGGGATAGATTTGCAAGTGGAGATAGTCCGATTCACCTCTCCCTGACACCGACACCAGGGGCCTGGGGCGAGCAGTCAGTCAGTGGTCAAGGCAAATACGACCCCAACCCTCCCCCCCGCCGCCGCCGCCACCATCTCTCCAACCTCCAAACACATACTGTCTGTCAGAAACACATGGAGAAAGTACAGGTCCAAGCAGAGAGGTAATTTGATGCTCGCTTCTCTCCAGAGGCTCGGTGTTGTGGTGCGAGTGCTGGTGTCACTGGGTCAAAGCTGAAGTTTTCCACTGAAGCTTTCAGAGTCGATTAAAAGGGAACAGTGTCCTGTTGGCACGGTGCGGTCTTAAGTACAGGATTAAAACCCCGAGGTAAAATGTTACCCGTGCTCTTTAAAGGACTTTTCAAAACTATCTTAAAATAAATGATAATATTATTATACAAACAAATAGAGTATTTTATCCAAATGCTTTGTTGGATGATGCAGACATTTCCTTCCACAGTCCAGTGGTCTCCTTCAGGCTTTAAAGTGAATTTATGGTCTCATTGGCTCTTATTACTCCTATCAGTAATAACAGCATTGTACTCACCAAGTTAAATAGTGAGATCAGGAAACTCGCCGACCTGGTAAACTTTGTTCTGAACATTCATCACAGCTTACAGACCGACTCCCTGTTTCAACTATGACTTACAGTAGTTGTGCAAGCACTATTTACTGAGTGATGATTACTGACATCAACCTGTATGATCATCAAAAAAACAAAAAAAAACAATGGTTAAATTATTAAAACAATTAATGAAGCAGACGTCCTGTCAGAATAAAAGCACAGAGATGTAAAATATGTCACAATATACACTATTAATGACCTATTTTTTCAGTTTCAGGGATGTTGTAGGTAATTATAATATGATAATAATAATAAGTATAAGCAATAGTTCTTCCACTCGGTGTCTGTGCTTGTATAAAATAGGAAACGCTTGGCTCCCTGAGCGACACAGACAGCGGGTGAGATAACTTATTTTCCTTGAATAACTGTATTTCTCAGTGGGAGGAAAATTAAGCGTAAGCCTCAAACGCTGCCGTCTGCCTGGACTCCTTCTTTTTGTAAAACCAGAACGTGTCGAAGGATCCGTTAACATTTTTCCGACCTGGTTTTTTTTACTGACCCAGGAGTCCTGACTGAGCAGGTATTGGCGCACCGCAGCCTGATTTCACAAGGTTTCGGGTGGATTTTTAATTTGTGGAAACATCAGTCTGAACCTATAGTCCAGCAACCACGATGGGAACATCGTCTCCAGCAATCTGCCCCAACCCTGTTATTA
Source organism: Pampus argenteus (assembly GCA_036937835.1). NCBI lineage: Eukaryota > Metazoa > Chordata > Actinopteri > Scombriformes > Stromateidae > Pampus > Pampus argenteus. The sequence continues at coordinate 1,502,603 of CM072883.1, read as the reverse complement.
AGTGGTAATTCAAACAACTCATTTATTTCATCAGGAACTGCCCTGAAAACACCAGATTCTTACAGTGTCTGTTCTTAAAGTGAGTCTCACACAACCTGAATCTCATCTATAAGTAAAAACAAATATGTAATATGATCCTGATACACCTGGTAGGATTTCCAGGCTGTATCTTCATCATCTCCTCCTCTCAGCACTGTGATGCTGTCGCTGCCTTCGTCTCGGGTCACAGAGCACGATATTTACTATCGTGGAGCAAGTTTCTTTGGCAAACTTTGCTTTTTTGCGGTTGCCGATCATGTCTTAGTCCAGATTCTTGATTTTTTTTCCAGATTTCAGGGGATCAGAATAAACAAACATTTGTTTATTTGTTTATGATCAGAGCTCCTGAGCTTCAGGACGACCTGAACGATGAATAAACCAGCGTCGTCTTTTAAATCACTTCTGAATCTCATTTTTATAGACTCGCCTTTCATGTGGTGATCTTTTAATTTTTCCTGACGCCCATCTTTTTATGTGATGCTTTTATGTTCTTTGCTTTTATGTTTCTTGCTTTGCTTACGTTACTTTTTAATAAAGTCTCACTTTTTTTACTGCTGCTGCTCTCCGACAATCCAATATATTTTAATTTCACAAGAAACTTGCTTGTTTTTTTTTTACTTAAAGTTTGTGTTAAACTTACCAAACTTTACCAAACAAAAAAAATAAAATGCTCTAAAAGGAACAAAAGTATTTCTGATATGCAAGTATTTAAATTCAGAAGTTGTAGTCATATTGGTAGTAAGAATTAAAGGGCTGTTTCCATCACTCTATAAGACTAATTGGATTCAAGCGTGTAACATTTAAGAAGTGATTTTCTTTCATATTAATGCAGGATGTATGCAGCATGAATACAGAAAGAAAGACGCTTACAATAGCTGTCAATTCTACTTTCCTCCAAAGTTTTATTGAAGCTGCATCATAAAGTTTCCAAAGCATTAACTCCTTCACCACCACACAGGTGAGGAGAAAAGACAGCACCGGTCTCTGGAAGTCTATGGAGGTAATTTAACACAAACACAGTGAGTATTTCTGAAGGTGGTCATCCATCAAACACTGAGGAGAGTGTCCAGTTGGTGGCTCCAGCAGGCTTAGAATAGCCTTTTGTTCAAACACCTTTAATAATTAAACACCTACTCAGCCCCTCAGGCTTCACGGGATTGAAGACTTTTGCAGGGAGGGGGGGGGTCTCCTTCTCTTCCCTGTGCTGTTGTAACCTGGAGATGTTGCACCTAATGCTTTTTCCTTGTGCTGCACAAACCCCGTCTGTCTACAGTACATGTGTCTGTGTTGCTCTACAACACACCTTTCAGTGCTTCTGTTCTTTAATGCTCTCTGAGGCTGATCTGGGTGTCAGCATGTTTGAATCAAGCAGTCTGCTGTTTGTCATGTATCGTGTCTGGACGTGTGACTGGATGCAAAGAGAACAGGTGTTATGTAATGCTAAAATAAAACCATATAAATGAGAGAATATTACAAAAAGCCTGTTTATGGTGTCAACCATAGCATGCAGCTTCCTGTCTTCCAGGAACCTTTGTTGTGATTCATCTCTCTGTCCTCTCAGCTCTCCAATAAAGGCAACAATAATATATATATATATATCCAAATAATTCATATAGAAAACATAATCGTCATGATGCATCTGTCTGCGTCAGGTGAACCAATATGTGTTCATCTATTGAGACTTGAGTGGAGGATTGTTTGAACATGCAGTCATTTCTGTGTATCAGCTGTGTAGCGTCCCTTGAACGGTTCACAAGCTCTTGTAAGAGTGTAGTTTAGCTTCCTGCCACATTAAACACTCACCCCGTCCTGTTCCTGCTCCCATGAGACTAAATAATGACTAATGCAAAAAAAAAAAAAAGCAGAGGGAGGGGGGGGGGTGGTAGATATGCTGAGAACAAGCACCTGAGAGAGAACAGCTGTCTTGTAAAAGGTCACTCTCCCACTGTTGCTCAGTCTCTCTCTCCATTTCCGGCCCCTCGGCTTCAAGACCCCCACCCCCCTCTCCTTCCTACCCCCCTCCACCCGTTTGACTCCAAAGTCACGTATTTTGGCTTTTTTCTCACACACATTGCTCTCACTCCCTTCGCACTGCACCTAGAGGATTCTTGGCAGAGTCTGACCACCTTGTAATCCCTTGTAGGAAAGAGTGGGTGGATAAATGTACTGCAGTCTGGTTTATAAAACTTCCCTGCAAGTGGATATATATATGGGTCTCTTGAGGTGTTTGTTTTTCCCCAGTGTAGTATAGCTATCATCGCTACGCACATGTGGTCCCCCCCCTCCCCCCTCCAACACACACTCACACACAATCACTTCTAAACATTGACAAACAGTCTCAAAAAGGCAAAAAACAAACACAAATCGAATTGGTTACATTTGGGCTGTTTTGGAGAGAAATTTCTCATAACCCGCATGACAAAAAGAGGCCGCTGCAATTCTGCAGACAAACAAACAATGTTTGGAGTGATCACTTTCAATAAATGCCCTACTCACATATTTGAGCACTAATATTTATCATGAAATCGACGCAGCCGCCAGACCGACTAAACAAATACCGAGCTCCCACGTCTCTTATACCAACATACACGCAAAAACCAACAATAAACACACACAGACACCAACATGTCACTGAAAGTAGCTCCAAACCCAAACTGTCACAAAAAGGCAGGGTGATGTTTAGCAGCGTTCACACTTGATGCTGCAACATGCAACTTTTGCAGCGTGTGATATACTGTATGCAGCATCTGTTGATACAAGCCGCTGTTTCTGTGAGGTTGTTTGTGTCAATGTCATCGAGGACGTCTGGGGGCGTTAACCTATCATCTGTGGGAGTGACTGAAAGTCAGCTTGTTATGGTTGTCAAGGTGAGGAGGTGGACACCTGAACATTACACCCGTATGTCTCTCCTGAACCACAGGCATTAATCTGCTGCTACAACGGCCTCCACCCTTCAGGTTTCAGGCTTGCCACCAGATTTTGGGACACAACTATGCTCTCAAATCTGACCTTTGACCTTTGTTATATTGGTTAGTGCCATTTTAATCTATAGACCAGAAAGCTCTTATTAGTTTGCTGCCTCTTTCATGTGATGCTGAGGTCATGTGACTCACAAGCTACATCACTAAACATGTTATTCAAACTGTTTGCATTAAAAACTTCTTTGAGGGCTTTTTGCTAACTTTGTGCTCCCAGCGTGTGTGTTTATGTGTGTATATAAAGTACGCGTGCATGTGGTTTCAGTATCAGAAGCAGTCTTGTAAGAGCCCCTGGGTGGCTGAGAGCACGTCTCAGAGCTCTGACTTGATGAGGAACTCTGTAAGTCTCTCTGCTCTGATGACTTTTCCTTCTCCTTATCATCTGTGTGCAGAAGCACGGGTGGATATGGCGAGGGGGGTTGCCAGAGTGGGATCATTCAGTGGGGGTCGGGTACGGATGCCACAAGGGAAGACCAGGGTTGCGTTATGGTCAGCACAGCAATCTAGGTCACAGCTTTTTAATTGTATTTTCCGGCATTTTCAGAGTCAAAAGGCTTCTGTCTTGAGTCTTGAGTTTGGATGAAAGGAAGGGAGGAAAAGACGGAGAAATGAAATAAATCAGCATATAAAATAAGGAGGTAATGATAGTAGGGGAAGGGAGGGGGAGCAGGGCGACAGGTCTCCATGGGTATTTCAACCAACTGCTTGTCAAGACTGAGGCGGCGGCGGCGGCGGAGTGCATGACAGCTCTGACAAGAGGTAGAGGAGGTCCTTCAGCGTGTCTGTTTCGTGTGACAAGGGGAGGTGGGCAGGGAGGGCCAACCTGCCTGTCATGATTCATGAAGTTTGGCGGTAAGAAGATAAAAAGCGTGCTTCGAGTAAAGGTGAATCAGTTCAACATGTGACCCAATGTGTACTTAATCCTGTAGAAGCATGTGAATCTTATCACCTTATTGCATGTAGTTCAGAGCTGCAGTGTGAAGGATGGAGGCTCCTGGCAGCAGCTGGCTGATGCAGCATCTTTTATCCATCTATCAACCTGTAAGCTTCCTCTGATATGACTATAAGAGGAGATGAAGCTGTATCAGTATTGATAAAGAGCCACTTGTTATGAATGCAGCCTGCTGGCGTTCGCTGTGAGACTTTCTGCAACTGAAGCAACTTTCTAGAGAAAATAGAGAAAACAACAGTAAAGTATTTAAGAGCAGTCACCAAACATTTTAAGTGGTTTGCTGTGAAAAAAACACCCAGTTACAGTCGTATCCTGTAATTCTCATTCAAAGCAGTTCGCTCGGAGGTCTTTTGTCTTTTAATTTTCCATTTCGCCTCATTGCTCAGTGAAACATTTGTTTCCCTCCTTGCTCCCCGTTTGCTATTGTCTTCTCGCAGCCTTTTCAACCCTGCCTCACAAACGTATTCTCTAAACCAATTGTTGGTAATAAGAGTTCAGCAGATTCAACCATGAATATGCATATTAATCTCTCACCGCGGCGCATTGCTAGAACCGTCCACCAAAAAACGAAAAGTTTTCATCCAATTATACTTCTAAATCAGCAATAATTACAACCCTATACATCATCTGCATATTTCAATTAATATTCAAATCTTGTATAGGGTTTTGCATGCAAATTTATAATATATTCAGGATTAGTTATATTACAGTTAAATCTATCTCTATCCAGCCTCTACCTTGCTGCTCCTTAATAAGCTGTGTTCCCTGGTAATGTTCCTGAACTTATTATAATGCAATATTCTCAGGCATAAGAATCACACATCCTTAATATTATTTCTTGCAATTAACATGGAGCCGAAAATACAGAGGGCCTCCTTCGTTAATTTGCACAGGCACTCACATATAATGCAAAACAGAGAGGGAGTAAACAGGTCTCTGTCTGACTCACACACACACACACACACACACGCATGCGAGTCAGTCAAGTGTTGCAATTCTAATTTAAATATATGAATGTTTTGCTTTGTCCATTTCCCTGAACTCGCCTCGGCCGCATCCCATCCCTGTTGAATGGAAAAGGATACTGTTTAGTATTGTTCCCCAGCAAAAAAAGACACTGTAAGACGTTTGTCAATACTTTGTGCATTCGCTATCTGTCCAATTTATATCCTCTATACCCTCAACGCTCAGGGGACTTCAATTAGACAAGTACCTGTATCTGCTGCTCTGGTCTACAGCTCCCAGGAGCCCTTGTGCTCTCACATTGAATCATGTAGAGACAGTTAATATTCCAGCGGAAGGGAGGATCTATAAAGTCGCCACCATAAACCAGAGAGGGGCCTTTGTAACATCCAAATAATAGCAGTAAATAAAGAGCTTACACCTGTACGGCGGAGGCCAGGTCTCTGTGATAGGATGCTCTGCGGCGGCCTGCAGACAGCAGTAAACGCTCCGAGTAAAGAACAGTGAGCGCTGTTAATGGATCGCTTTATTTTTAAAGCATGCCATCTGCCATCAATCACCCAGAAGTATCGGGTAGTGGAGAAAGCAAGTTAGGTTAAAGTCCCCTCTTCCTTCTTCTCCACCTTCTTCCTCCTTCGCCAGGAGTCCGATAAAGATGGCGGGGAGGTGGGGGAGAGGTGGTGCTGGTGCACAGCATCCCTGAGAGAATAAAGCATCAAACCCACTCAGCAGCACCACTAACAATAATAAAAATGCCTCGGCTTAAAGGTGACATTCCCAATTTACGATTATTTGTGTCTATAAAGTGTATTCCTCGGCTCCTGACTCATCCGCACCCCTCCCTTACAAGAACAATGCATTAAGGAGGGGGGAGCCGAGGGTAAATGGAAATTCTATCCATTTTATTAAACCGACAGACCCCACTATACCTGAGACTTTCAATTTTCCCGGCGTGACCTCCAAGGAGACATTTCTGTCTCCTCTCTGTCTACCTTCGCCTCATTCAATTCCCTGTTTGCTCCGACCGGCCCTCCGAGCACCCGGGGGCCCGCAAAGCCGTTATGGATGAGCTCCGAGGCAATTCTGAAATAGAGAGGAGAGGAGAGGAGCGTAGATCTCCGATTTACTTCAGGGTGTAAGATGGATGAAATCAGCCTTTATATCTCTTTTAGTGATTGTTTTTCTTTCTGCTCTTTCTGCCGTTTTTTTGTGTAAAAAGGAGGATGTTCAGTAGGATGAGAAATGTGATGGATTAGGACGATGAGATCAGAGGAAAACTAACAGGTGAAGGTGAAGCGTTACAGTAAGAGTCAGGATCAGCTGATTTGTGTCATTTCTGTGCAGATCTTTACATCAAACTGATGTACTTTTTTTTGCATGTCGCCATGTTTTGCATGCAATATATAACAATGCATTTAGTTTCATGCAGCTGAAGGGACATTTGCACGTCTCAGTCCTCTAATTTCCTGTTTTTAAAAGTAAAATCTTAATGTGCAACTCGTTTTTATAACAATATAGCTGTCAAGGCAATATGCTTAGTAAAAAATACAATGTTTAAAAGTAGTGAGGAGGGGATTTAGATGATGCATCCTACTGTATTTAACAAACAGCATAGTGAATATTTGTATTAAAGATGATGTAAGATGAGCAGATATAGACGTTGACTTGCAACAAACACATCTCAGTATGACAGGAAACAGAAAAAAGGAGCTATTATTGCTGAAAGGACGGGTTGTGGCTGCATTCGGTAACATGCTTAATTGATCAGAAGCTATTAAGGTCTACCACGCTATCCATCATACAATTTGTCATGGAAATCAGCACAGGCTCAAATGGTTGAAATTCAATGTTCTGCCAATAATGGAGCTTGGCAAAGTTACAAAAACAACGTCCAGGGAGAGCAAAGCGAGCCCATCAGCAGCAAAAGTTTTTATCAGTGCACAGATCCACAGGAGGAGAAAAGTCTCGGCTGCTGAGGGGGAATCTCCTGGACAGGAAACAGGCATTACTTTGGCTCCCCATCGCAGGGAGGTGAGGGCACATAAAGTATTCCCGTGAAGGATGGTGGGAGAGAGGAAGTCGCCTGAGACACAGCCAAGTTTCTATTGAGTTATGGACATTTTCAGCAAAGAGCCTTCAAGAGCGGCGCTCCTCAAAGTGACTGAGTTCACACTTAAGACGGACAATATAAATGAAATCGTCGACGCTAGTATTTTGTCATTTTTTCCCTCTCTTATTCTTCTTTATGCCTCTGAGGCGTATGAGAGAGAGAGAAGTGTGAGAAGCAGATGTACAGTATCAGATATGTCTACTGTGAGGTATAAATGCAACCGTAGGAAGCTTCTTTTAAGCGTCTCTCATGATTGGAGCGCTGGGATCAAGAAGTGCATTTCAGTGACAAGCATGACATGATGTAGCAGATGAATTATTAAATAAAGTCACATCGCATCAGAGGATTGAAAATAATAGTTGTTTGTACCAAACTTTGCTTTCCTTTTTTAAAAGCGAGAGATGCTGGTTGTGATTGACAGCGTTCGTAGATGAAGCCGGATGTCGAGTTGGACCGCTGCAGAGATGGTGCTATAACCGTGGCTAATTGTATGTCTAAAACCCTCTTTGGGATGAGCGGTGCGTCGGGAATAGAGCGGCTCTGGGTTTGACAGTGATGGTTCATGGGATGACAAACAAACGCCACAGAGGATCAATGTGAAGAGGTCCATCTCGAAAACACAAGAGAGACGGAAAACGACAAAACTGATCTTCTGTGACGAGTGCCGTCTCTTATCAGAGGATCCGGTGGGGGTGCGTCTGTGTTCGGGGGATATTGTTTGCACATCATGGGGATAAAATGAAGACGTTTTCCTCTTAAATCAAACGCCAATGTCTAACTTTTATAAAGTTATTTATTTAGTTGATTAGTTGGATCCTTAGTTGATAAAATGATATTTAATGTTAGTATAGATGCACAATGTCGAGACATTATGCAGAAAATGGACAAATAATAGACTATGAATCAAAAAGGTCTTTTAACGCTGCAGTTAAAATAAAACTTCAACAAAGTATTAATCAGTTTCCTCACTTTCTGCATGCAGACATGAGGTCCAGATAATCTGCAGAAACCTGTTGGATGTGTTGCTTTAAACAAAGACTAATCACTGGACAAATGAGCGACTGTACAACCAAGTCCAATTACTGGGAAAAAAATGGTTGCTTTGTGCCATTCACTGATTACATCAATAAGATTCTCCTCGGTAGGGACCATCATTACATCAGCTCAAACAGTCATTTTACTCATTTATATGGATTTCATAATGTAATATTCCCAGCAAAGTAAACATTGAGTTGTGTGGGAAGGAGAAAAAAACAACAAACGTATCATTATGCATATGAAAGTAAAGAAAATATGAAGTTTCTCACAGAACCAAATTGGCAATCACCATCCTTCTACCCCATGGTCATAATGAAATTGCGCAAGCGATGGTTGAAATAAATGATATAATTCTATGTACACACAATTAAAGGAGAAAGCTACAATCGCACATGGAGCTCAGAGTTAGTTTATGACGGCACAAAGCAAAACCAAACCTATAAATAATGAATACGTCCATAATTATTCTGTCTCAGATTTGCATAATTATTGTTTTCTCTTGGAAGCATCTGTTTCCATTGCAAGCGTGTCTTTGTTTCCTGTAGGAGCGACCGTACCTTCCTGCAAAAGTACACACGTGTATGGAAATAAATTGGGCTTTATAAGGAAATGTTCTTCATTTATAATTAATAAGGTGGTCGCAGTCACGCACGGATATTGCTACAAAATACACCACGATTACTCTAAATGAGGGTTCATGTTGCATCGCTAATGCTCAGCAGCAACACGCCGCACTGAGTTTTAAAAGATTTAAAGTCTTTAAAGCTTTCAGCAAGGTGGGAACTTACCTGATACCTGATTATAAAATACTTCAATATTACATGTCTTAAAATGAAGTGGTGCATTATCATTGTTTGCTCATGAAGGCATTGAAGACGTTTCCACACATTTAAATAATGAATCACGCCTCTGACTGCATGTATCAAGCAAATATTTGTTTTATCGACTCGCAATCACTAAACTAACATTCAGTCATTTTTTTGTCATTGTTTAGTTTGTTGATTTTTGTTGTTGATATAGTAGTAAAACAAACCGAAACCCAAAGATATTAAATTTCACAAGATAAATAAAAAATAAGCAGATTCTGGTGTAAACATCATTATATTCAGTTGATCAGCTTGTTGCTTCAGTTGTTTGAACCTCCTGTTTAAACTGTTTAAACTCCTCGTTACTCTTTTGTACCTGGTTTGCTGTCAACGTGTTATTTGCTCTCCACTGACCCTCGAGCTGTGTATAACCAAAGCAAACATTAACCAGGTGACTTATCATGGAAGTCTGTGGCTGACCTTTTAATGCGCCTGTCATTGATTGCATAGCGTGGTACACTCTGTCCATCCCAAGGTGATAGATTATTCAATTAACTATTGACCTTTCCCGCAGACTCATTTGTCGATGGAAATGCTTTTATGACAGCAGTGCATTTAGAAACCAAAAGGATGCTGAGTTTTGATTTTAGGATTTACTGTGCACATTATGATTACCTCCTCCCCGTCTTTCTCCTCTTGAATTTTTTTGATTTACATTGTAATATGATGAAGTTTGGCCCCGGTGTTGCTCCTGTGGTGGATGGCGACTGTCGCTGCGTGAGGATAAGCTCTTTTGCGTCTTGGCAGGCCAGCTGGATTTATCCCGGCTACTTCTCTCTTTACTCGGACATATTTCATGACCGAATGCAGCTCGTTAATGTAGCCGTGAGCTATTTGTTGCTGCCGTAGATGTGCCATGAATCAGCACCCATGAGGTGCTTATTTGGCACTGGTAGTGTTGTCTGCTGTGACAGAGATTACTCAGTGGTATCAGACTCGGATGACGGCGTTCACATCATTTATTTATTTTTGCCTTCAACTGGCACGTTGTCAGCAACCTGCAGTGCAAAGGTCAGATATATAGTGCTACTATGTCTCCAGAAAACATGTTTGTTCTTGAATTACAGGGATCATTTGCCAAAAAGTGCAGAGCAACAGGAAATCAGGTTAAGAAAAACATGGCAACATGTGCAAGAAGTTGCAATAAAATTTGAGACATCTGTCTAGTAATGTTGCCTCACTGCGTTGGTCAGACAGTTGCCGGGCCTGTGAGCCACCTGTTTTCCAAAGAAATGTGACTCTTTAGGTCTGAAGTGAGGAACATGGAAAATAATGCAAAATCCATAAAGTAGCAGCCTGTTTCCATCATTTTCTTTATTACCACATTTAAGGTACAACGCAATCCACTTGAAAGTGTTTTCAAACTTGATGTGACTCTTAAGGATCATTTCGGAGCAGCATAACGGTTCAATATATCTGTCAGCATCAACAACAAATGGCGAAATGTAGACCAGAAGTGATCCGTGCGTGAGGTTGCCATGGAGTCGCTGCGTCGTGCATTGAGACATCTGTCGGGGTAATATTGCTCCACCGCGTTGCCCAAACCGTTTTTTTTTTTTTCAATTAGTCATTACACTATGATGCATTTCTTTCAAAAGACTTGATCAGACATTTAGGAGGCATTATGTGACTTCTCTTTATTATAGTTATATATATATATATACTTTGGGATTCACTGTATTATCCGACTCTCCTCCTGTCGTGTGCAGCAGCTATCGAGATCTTACAGGCTCCAGATTTTCATCAAAACACTGCAGCAGCTAATTTCACTGATTAGCTCTTCCTCTCTTAGTTGAAGGTGTGCTAATCAGTCAAATCAGCTGCTGTCGTGTTTCATTGAAGTAAAAAAAAAAAACCTGCAGACACAGTCATGTGTTTTCTCCTCACAGGCGGCTCGACTCCACCCATCTGCCACGGCACGCAGGTTAAAACAAACGCTACGAGTTAGCCTCGGGGTTAAATATCCAGCCGTGACTTGATTCTGCATGACATGTCTAGCCAGCGCCAGTTTAAGGACCCACCTCCTCCTGCTCCTCTGCCCGTCCTCATTGTTGTTAAAGAGGATGTGACAAAGAGCGATATCAGTAGAATGAATATTTAATACCCCTCCTCCCCCCTGACTTATTCATGTTCCTCGGGCGTATCGGCCTCGCTCATCCCTGCTCTCTACCTGTCACATTTCCTCTCACCGAAGAAGCATGGCGTAATAACTTCACTTTGAGCCAGGGAAGTAGTAGGGCGAGGACATCTTGATCAAGCAGTCCTTTAGAAATGATGTAGGTTTGCAGAGAGGTGATAGAAATCTGTTATCCGGTAAATCTCTTAAATATCATCCTCCCCTTTAACAGTTTTGACAGGAACTGCTTCCCCCCTTGTCAGAGCCAATTGGTTGAGGGATCGAGGGATTGAACATCTACGGGAGGACAGGAATACCACAATTACCAACAAAGGAGGGAAGGGGGGTATCTGTTAGTGATGTTTGATGTGATTTATCCGACAGCGCCGAGAGTGCATTTAAACAGGGCCCTGTGCCGCCGTGACATTGACGGAGTCGTGTAATCAATTGGACTCGTCCGAGCACGAGTGGCTGAGAACGCTGCTGTCAGGATGTGAGTGACGGTTGATCATAACTACTCATTCTGCTGCTCCCTCCTTCCTCTTCTTCCCTCCTTCTTTCCTCCACTGGTGAGAAAAGTGAGAAGAAGAAGACGACCTGAAGAGGGAGAGGCGAATAAATCACCTTCGGCTTACAGAGAATCAGGCTTATACTCAACAAGCGTCACTCTGCAGGAGTCTCAGCTGCCAAATGTCTGCCTGTTGAAAACTCATCCGAGAACCTGGAAAATCCTCCTGGTTTATTTAAAGTTTGTCATTTCTGTGATTTAATGAGCACTTTTCTTCTCTTAAATGGAAATCTGACACGTTAAAGCCTTTTAAAGTTTTGTATTTTAGATATTATAAGTTATAATATAAGTTTTTCAAAGGTAAAGTGTCTCTGCAGATCTACAACTTACGTTTCATTTCTGAAGCACATAGTTTTTTTGCAAACATTAACAGCTTCTGTAGGTTTGCTGATCTTTGTCCTGTTGCCCTTCAGCACCTCAATCAATCAACTTTAGAGTTACTCAAGTCTCTCTGTGACTTTCTTTATGAACAAAGTTAATACTCAAATTTACACACATATATCTTCCAATTCAACAAATTTCAAAAAGTCAAATTTTATCAAAGATCAGCAGCAATAAAATAAGAAATAAAGAAGACAGAAACAGGAAACTGCATCAAAAACAAACGTGGAGTCCTTAGTCATTGTCTTTGTACCGTCATCATCTGGCAACATCTGCGTGCTGGTCAATAATTCACAAATGTGAGGCAGTGTTTCAGTGTAAGTTTTGAAAACACGGATAGGTTGCACTTATCCCGACCTGCAGTCATGAGAAGGGTTATGGAGCCTCGTTAATAATGCATGAGCGTTGCATTTTCAATCCGCACCACCGTTCATGCATTTTTTAAGAAAAAATACTTTGCACAGAGAGAGAGAGAAAGAGAGAGGGACGTCTCACCGTGTTTTGTCTAAAAATAAACCCCCATATATGTCTTTACTGTTGATCCAGCGTAGCCTCGTAAAACTGACACCGACGTGGGTGAGCTGCGAGCGAGAGGGAGAGCGAGGAACAACTTCTTGACGGATGCGATCGTGAGCTTTGCCTCCTCGTTCTTTCTCTCGCCCTCCTCAAACACGCGTGATCATTCTGGAGACACGGTTCTTTTATGTGTATTTGTATGACTGTGATTTGTGTGACCTCTGACCCGCTTCGTGTTCGGTTCTTCAAACCTTGTATAGTATTATTATTGGATGCATATTTTGAGAGTATCTCTCATCACCTAAAGTGAAAATATTACATACGATTTGCCAACGTCTACTTGAAATGTTTATTCATGCATTCATTTGCTTCACACACAGCGTGCCCACACATGCAGTTATTACAGAAATCAGTTCAGGGTTCAAAGGGGAGGAGCCGCGGTGGAGGATGTCTTGATGAAGTGATGGAGAGTCATGTGACGTGTTGGCAGGGGCGACCGGTGTAGGTTGGTCATTATGCTTCCAGGCTATATGTGTCTGTGTCTCTGCATTAAGATGATAATGGTCATTATTAATCCATCTATGTTTCCCGTCCTGTAGCTGCAATGCACTGATATTTCAGTAAATAATATATTTAGTGAACATGTGTTGAACTGTGGTTTGGCAAAACTGTGTCAATGTCAATGTTGTGTTTGGCCAGAGAGAGAGATGCAGTGTAGCTTTAATAGCTGCTAATTCTTGCAGTTTACGAGTGTCATACGAGTAAAAAAAATACATGAATACTTGTGATATGATGTGTTAGAAAGGTGGAAAGGTGTGCAACAACACGCGGTTGTTTATCTGAAATATCTGCAAAACTAATGTTGAGACATCAGCTGTAACAAGAGCTCTTTATGTTATGTATGAATCTATGAAGTCATGTGATACTGGACCAAACAACCCACCGAGGACACAAATATGATCTTTTTATTCTACGAGACGACCGTCAGGCTTTATTTTTCATCAACAGATTGAAGATTTGACTGATAATTTCCATGCATGAAAATATAGATTTGTTAAAGCCCGAACACGATGTAATGTAGTTTTCCCAGCCCTTAAATGAGTTACTCCTCCAGTTATTCAGATTTATTAAACAATATCTCACGACTGTTTGACTTTGTGGCACAGATCGGCCCGTTATGTTGCTGTTCCTGGTTTTAATCATTATTGGACGCTTTCCACTTCCTGCCTGAAAAGTGAAACAGCTTAGGAATGTCATTCTTTGAAAAGAAAACAGAGAGGATCCACAGAGGAAGTCCTCCCACAGTCCTCTGGTCACACACACACACACACACACACACACACACCTCTAACTCTGATATAGTGACACACACACTTTCTCACACCCACACCTAAAACTCTCCCACACAGTCAAAAAGGCACATGTGCACACACACCGACATTCTCACTTACAGAAACACACTGATTTACTCTCTCTTACACACACACACACACACACACACACACACGCACACACAGGGGGTTGCAGCAGGGCTTGCTGGGAAACATCAGACACCCAGGGAGGAAGGAGGACAGGCTTTTCCCACATTTAGACTCCATGGATACTTCAGATGTCAGGCTAAAAATAGAGCCAATGAATCAACGACAGCAACAAGGCGCGCTGCTACACTTTGAACTGATGTTTTAAGACTTAAAAAAAACCAACACAAATCGCTCGAGTTTATTAAAATCAAACTGCAGTGTGTTGTGAGTCCTGCGTTTTATGGTAATCTGCCTCTTAAAGCTGTCAAAATGTCACATAAATGTCAAATTAAAAAGAACAGGAGAGATGATGAAAGTCAGATAATAAATAAATAAAATAAAATAAAAACAAATTAATGTACCGTGATTTTATTGTGACAGTTTTATTCAAATAATATGAGTAAAAAAAGAGTCCATGAGGGAAATTATGGCTCATTATTTGAAAATGAAAACCACATTTCCCATCAGCCCTTGCTCCTCTTTTCAGTTACAATAAACTCGGCCACTTTAACGTCACGTTCATCCTTTATCTTCTTGATTTGAGCTCAGTCTGTTGTGAGTATAGTTTGTGTGAACTTCACCTTTAAACGTCTCCGTTCGTCATGTCGTGTTCCTGCTGCTTTGGTTTGGTGAGATGTCACTCCTGGTTTATTTTTGGTCATGACGGGGTGTAAACAGTAACACGTTTTTAAACCCGAGTATATAGACTCTGCTTCATATTCATACCGTGTTTACAGATACACTGGTGCACGGCGTCTCGCTCCAGGCCTCGATGACAGTAAAGTTTGAGGGAGAGAAGAGCATTGTCAGATTTTCTCAGCAGGCGTTTCATTTCAAACCGCTGACCTTCTACTCACAGGCCTGTCTCTACAAACTTTCATGCCACCACTGCTGCCATTATGCAAAATATACTCATTTCACATTGGCTCAATTCTCCTGATTGTCTGACCAAGTCACCGTCTCTGAATTAAAAACCCGTCTGGCCTTTTTACATGTTCTCCCTGTTGCCTAAGTCAGTCCTGATCCTGGCACCTAGTCGTGTTTAATTTAGTTCAAATCTGCGTTTGGCTGCAATCTTGTTAAAACGCATACATGAAGAAGAAGAGCAGATCTTTGTGCAGGAGGATTGTGACGTGATGCAGCCGCGTTTGAGCTGCATGCGACGGGCAAAAATCAGTAGACACAAGCAGTGTGTTGATTACATGTTGTCCATGTTGAGATGCTTTTATATCACCTGTTTTATAACAGATCACATGTGCATATAACTGCCAAAGCTCATTACTTCTTGTCTTTGAACGTTGATTAATCGTTTATAAAGCAGTATTGCTTCTTCTCTGGGTTTAATATCATTGTAAATTAAATATATTAAAGCTGTGGCGTGTTGGTTTTATGACCCACACCTGCTCTTTGATGAACATAGAAGATATTTCTGTCACGAGTTGGTTGAATATTGAACTTCACTGCTCTTAATGACTGCATATGATGTGTGGCGACTCTATCTAGATTCTCACAGCCTGCATGGATCCATGACGATATAACCTTTAAATGTAATCTACACTCCTCCTCGTGTATTTCCACTTTTCTTGATTGTTTCTGGTAGGAACCACCTTCCTCCTCATCCTCCTCGTCCTGATGCGAGGTGACGCTGTGCTCATGTATTTGCTTATTCGCTGTGCAAACCCTCTAAATCAGATTTATGTAGTTGCAGACGTCACCTCGGTGCACCGAGCAAAGAGACACCAGAGCGCATTAAGTCCTGCCCAGGAGGGAAATGCGCTGCCCTCACGGGTCACTGAGGATTATTGCAGGAATGATCATTTACGTTTTATTCTATTCTGGGTCGAAATATATTAATGCACTTGTTACAATAATGGCTTCATACTTCCTGTTTTGCCTTCAGTCATAGACGTGAGAAGAAAAACAAAATGCAGTGTAGAGATAACAGAAAAAAGAGATATTTATATATGTATATATGGAAAAGTTTAAACCTAAATGAGAGTCACACTGTTATTCTCCCTCTAATTTGAGACTCGATCACCACCTTTATCTTCTTGTATATCAGGGGCCTGAATTGATGGTGTGATAGCACAATCTGAAATTGAAAAAGGAAGATGCCGCTACTCTTAAAAGAAACAGATGATAAATTTAGCTTCCCGTATGGCGCTGGCATCTGGCATTATCCGAGCGTTCGAGTACACGGCGGCCGACTCGGCGGAGAGAGGGCTGCTGCTGCACGATGACGCGATTGTGCCTCTGTGTTTGAAATGCCAAAGATTATCTCTGGCTCCATGTTGAGATATGTACCTCATTGATGTAACGTTTTACAGATGGTGTAGTAACTGCTGCGTGTTCAGAGCAGAGCGAGAGCGAGAGAGAGAGTGAGGAAGCAAAGCAACATAATCTCCTGATGTGTGATGACAGGTAGTCTCAAAGCAAAGCCTTTACACGCCGTACCTGCAGCGCTGCATCGGTTTGATGGGAGATCAGTGGGCTGTCGGCTCTGCTAACAGCCGCGCTGTGCAACAAATCCATTGAAAGGCACAGGAGACAAACGCAAACCTCACAGGGAGACACATGAAAGCATGTGGAGTACACGGAAACACTACCTCACATAAAAATAAAAAAGACAGGTGCACAAGCAAATGCAATTACATTAGATCCAGATAACGGTTTGATGGTATTCTCTGAATCCACTTATCACATCTAGTTACAGTACATTTAGCTTCGTAGGATAGTTTAAAGGCGTCTTATACTGTATCTGTGCTTTTACCTACGTGTATGTTTTGTGTGTGTGTTGGCTTGACGTGTCCTTCAGATATTAATAAGATGCATTGAGCGATGTGTGCAGTACATCAGGGTATCAGGGTCAGATTTAGGGTAAAATGATTGAACCTTGTGCAACTTGAAGAACAAATGCATGAAAACAAGCGAATGCATGTGCATCCTATAAACTATATGTGTGTGTCTCTTGATTTTAGACACACTAACCAGCCTGTTCCTGCACACACACACACATATAAAAACAGGGGTATCAGTCCTTCACTGCTCTCAGCTGAGCCACATCACAGGCGAGGAAGGAGTGCTCCCCTCCATCAGAGAGCTCTTTAAATGAAATCATGTCCTCTGATGATTCAAAGCAAATATTTCTCTGGCACACTCCTACTGAATGTGCTCCTCTGAAGAGCAGCGAGCCAGGACGCTACTTTTTACGCTGTGAGCGACGCTCGGTGGGGGCAGCGTGTCGGGGTCTTTGGCTGCTTTGCACTCTGTTTGTCATGGAGGAAGATTGTAGTGTCATCTGAATGTAGACCACACAGGAGTTTCTCACAGCAAAGAACAAGTGCTTTGTCATATAAAGTGTCTGATTCAATGAGAAAAAATGTTAGATGTGATGTTTTGAGCCCACTCGATTAGATAAGAGTGATTCTAATATTTGCTTTACTGATGTGGTTATTGTCTTGAATGGCGTTATAGTGATTTATGTTTGTTCCCAGTGAGCTGAAGCTACATTTGGTCAGAACCAAACAATAAAAACAAGTAAATGAAAACAGATTGTTGGGATTTGCAGCTATGCACCATAAGAGTATGTCTTAATTCCTGCATGTATTAAAATAATATGTGCTGAACAGTCATAGAAAGATGCAAAAATGATGTTGGATATTAGGAAAAACATGCAGAATGCAGCATCACTTTTTCTATAATTTCTCATGATGCAGTTTCATACAGAAACACCAACTATAACTTGATGTTTTTTTTAATCTGTGGGCATCAACAGCAGCCCGACGTGTCACATCATTTCCATCAGCCGAGTCTGTTGTGACACTTTCGTCACTTTCGACACTGCTTCTCCATCAAACCTGCTAATAATTTCATTTTCTGCTTGAATATGCCCAAATTGAATTAATCCTGTAAAATGTGTGGAGGTGCAGTATCCACCTTACACCTCTCGGGTTTTGAAGGACACTTTTTCTCCCTCCTTCTTCACCTTCCTTCCTTTTGAGCAACAGATTGTAAAAAATCTGTTGACAGCCTTGACAGGCTCGCTAAGAAAGCGGAGTTCATTATCGAAGTCATCGCCTGGTCCTTAAAGGTTACTCACTCCCCCTCTCAGAGACGGAGCCTCGTCCACAGAGTGACATGTTAATGGTTAATGTTGCACGCCACACCGTGAAAAGGAAAGCAGGTCGGGGGATGGGGATGGGGAGGGAACGCAGTTGCAAAAGATGCAGTGTGAAATAATTGTGGACATGTTTGGGAAATGTTGTCGCCTAATGACACCAGCAGGAGAGGAGTGGATGGATAACATCGGATGCCTCCTGTCAGATGTGTCACTCACGCCTTTATGTGGATTTTTCCTTTTAACCCCCACATGCACGTCGCAATGTTTACGAGGCGTATAGAAAAACAGATGAGAATAAATCTGCACGCTGAAATCGATGAATGCTCTGTTGGGATTGAGTTTTAAGTTTTTTAGTTTTTTTTCTAATACAGGAGGCTGCTTTGTCGCTCTTTTTCTGATCCGTTAGGGCAGTTTTGTCAAACTTTCACATGAGAAAAGTGAGAGGACACTAAACTTCCTCATAATGAATGAACGCCTCACATCCACTTTAGAGGAACATCCTTTTCTCATTATATTGCAATAAATTCAACTGGATGTGGCCTATATTTAGTGTGCTCCTGATCTCGGCCCAGAGATATGCGCCTCCTAACTCATGATTCCTCCCTCGTCTTCGTTTTGGCACCGCACCACATTTGCCCTAAGACAAATCTTTTCCTAAGTGAAAATGAAAATTCTTCTTCTTCCAAATCAGGGTATCAGCTAGCGGGGGATGTTGGCTCATGCTGTAGATAAGCTTAGGTGGAAGAATGGACATTTCCACTCTGTTTTTTTAGGTTCACACAAAGCAGCATTTGAGATGATTTCTGAATGATGCAGCTGGTGTGCAGAAACTTTAGATGCACATTTCACCGTGTGACATGTGTTGATGAACATCGTGGTCCAGCTGATTTAGCTCAGCCTCCCTGCGTCTCCTCAGGAAACCGGTCACATCCACGTCCTCCTCAAAGTGAGGTCACCACAACCTCATTTCATCCGTACTTGTTGCTGTGCCGTCATCTGTCTTGTGATGTCAGGATGGGCTGCAGTGTCAACATGTACCTTCACATGCTTTCAGTCTGGGAAATCCCTGCTTTTGCTAGTGTTTCTACTGCACTTTATAACTTAAAGGTTGGTGCTATTCTTTCTATCCCTACCTTGCTCACATATATATCAGTTTGCAGTCGTTGTGGACTATTTCCAGATGCAGATTATTACATATTTGGTGTGCTAGTGAGTATTTACAGCAGCTGGGTGTTGTATAGTATGTGGAATAAAAATAAACTGAAGTGGCAGGGTAATGAAAGAACATCAGTGTGGCTCACGGATGTGTTTTTAATCATTTTTGAACAATAATGGAGATCAGAGTAATAAAATATGTCATCAAGCTTTGGACACACACACAATAGTTGTTGGTTTTGGTCTTTTCTTGGGATTTGTTGGCAGTAAGAGAACTAGAAAATGACCAGACTTGTCCTTTAAATGAAAACAAATGTCAATTTCATAAAGTAAATTAAAGCCAGTAACGCTGCTTATTTAACCTAATTTGAATCTGCAAGGAATCTACAGTTTCACCACCAGTGACAGTTTTTGGATTAATGTTTCTGGATAGATGTTTAGTGTTGAAAAAAATCCCCAGAATACATAAATGTCTGATGAAAATGTAACACGCTGGTGGGTGGAAAAGCCTCTAAAACAGTGTCTAGGCTATTAAAAGAGTAAGGGACGTCTTTTATGGTTAGGAGCTCTTTAAATCAGGGTGAGGCAGGTTTTACAGACTGACACTGCTGACGTCAGGTGAGTAAAATCACTTAAGTGAATGTAGCTCGCTGGCAAATATTTGATTTTGATTAAAAAACCTCAATTATTGGCAAAGCGAACAAAGAATAAAAGAAAAAAGAAGAGAGACACAAAAACAATCGTCCCATATGCAGCTCCACAAAAGAACACCAAAACAATATTTGGTTCCCACAGCATTTATTCATCCTGTTATACATCAGAAAGTTGTCATCAACATTTCCTAGATATAAATCAGTGCCAGGATCAGAGGAGAGAGGAGGAGGAGAGGCTCAGAGGCAGAGCGCTCTTAAATCTAACAAAATCTAACACTTGAATCATGGTCGTTCTGGCAGCCTGGGGGCACAGCGGCGGGCTCCAGGCGTCAAGGCGCCACCTCAAATTCTCTGCTGTGGTCGGGTACAGTCTCTCCCCACATGGCACTCATTTCTGGCTGCAGCGTTTCAGCGTGAGAGCCTTCTGCCTTTCCAGCGGTAAGGAGATGCCTGAACAATTACGTTGGTAATTAGGGGAGGGTGGATCTCCACTCTGGCACGGCCAAACCGAACAGAGGCCCACGCCAGTGATCAAATGACGTACATTTCAGAGTTATGAGGACAGGACCCTGCCACGATGAAATGAATAATTTACAGTTGGGCTACAATGTGTGTTAACTGCAGCACACTTCTGTAGGGAAAAAGCAGACCAAACAAGTTGAAAGGAAGGAGAAGAAAAGAATAGCGCGGCGCCAAAGATCATCAAAAGCTCAGATAGAAATGACACAACTCACACCCACTCCCATTGTGGGGTTCAAAAAGATTTTAGTCTTTTTTCTTTCTTATTTGTTTCTTATTTGGAGGCAAAATCTTGTCATTAAAGCAATTTTTTTATCTGCAGCTCGGGCTGAAGCGTCGGCATCAGACAGACATAAAGCTTTGGTGATAAGCTAGTTTAAATGACAGATTGCCTCTTTATTGTGCACGTTTCATTATTAGCTCATATTTTCCCTGCAGTTGCATGAAGAGGTCGAAGCGTAAACTGTAACCCAGACTGGCTGAAGGTCTTTTATGCTGTGAAAATGACCCTCCCACTGCCTGTCAAACATGAGACTCTCAGCATGCTGAATCACTTCCTGTTTCACATGAACTTCTAGACGAGGTGGTTCTCATTAGATCATTTAATGCATCGTATGATGTGATGTTATATTAATTATAATGAAACTGTCTGATGTTTGAGAGTAAAACCGAATCCCTGCTAACTCTGTGCAGCTGTTGTGTTTACTTCTCCTCCTGCCACTTCCAGTTACTCTTAATGCAACAGTCTCTGGTAACGGAGCTGATCTAGAAGCTTGTTCCCGTCCTGCTTTCAGGGTTTCTGGACAGAGAGTGTCGGCTAAACGCCTGCAATGTAAATGTCTCTTTGATCCCCTTCACAACTTAGGAGACGAGCAACTTTGATCTTGACCCATTTCCTCCTCGCAGCTTCTCCGTGAGCGTTCGTGCAGCGAGCAGCGCGACGTGTCACCATGCAGACATTTACAACCATTTCAGAAATTCATGGACAATGCGACGTGCGTTGCGTGACCACAAACTTGGTCACTGCCTCACTGACCTAAAAAATCCTTTGCAACCGAAGACATTTGTTGAGGTCCCGCCTCGCTGAATTGTAAAATCACAACACACTCATATTAGTGTAAGCACCCGCCACCTGCGACCTGCAGCGTGTCGTCCTTTGCAGAAATGTTTTATTTTGAGCAGATGAAGAGGGAATTGTGGCCTATTTCTATAGAGAATAACCTCTTTATTTGCAATTAATCTACACCTCCTCTGAGCTCTGCCTTCAATTTTAGCCGAAGAAGACATAGACGGTTGGAGTTACTTAACCTCCGGGCCTTTAAAAAAAAAAACACACACAGACACATGAACTCAACCTAGATATTCTCAAACTGACATGGCTGTGATACCGAGAGCAAATTTCCAGGTTTCATGTAATAAAAATGGCAGAATTAAGTCATTTATGATGCCATGTTGACATATTTAAACAGAATCTGTCTGCATCTATACTTACACATAATGCTGCTTGATCACACTTAAAGACATGCTGTTTAGGTGTGACTGCACCTTTATTAATACCAAGAATATCTGAGGGAAAGTCAATCAATCAATCAGTCAGTGCGTGAAACATCTTGAGGAAACAGAAATATTCATCCAGGTAAAAGAAAAATCCATAAAACATCACCGTGCAAAGAGTCAAAAGGTAAATAAGAGCAGAAATACCAGAATCCAGCCGTTTTTCATCATACATGGAACAGAAAAGTCTATAAAAACAAACCGGCGCTGTTTCTGATTTAATTCAAAGACATCCAGATGCAGAAAAGTGACGCTTAGACTTTTTATTTTTTATTTTTTTTATTGTATGTAAGTATTACTGATCCCAAATCTAAAAATAATAATAGGTTTGTTTAGGAAAAGTACTTCTGAGGAGATGGCATTACTTTCAGTCCTGGGTGATGTGACCACATCAGAAGTCTATGTGCTTACATGTGTGTGTGTGTGTGTGTGTGTGTGTGTGTGTGTGTGTTAGAGATATTCAAATTCCTGTGAGAGCAGCAGACTGATGGGTGGTGATGACAGTTTAAACAATCCGGGCACTTCTCCAAATTGATTAACATCAGTCTAGTGTGTGTATGTATGTGTGTGTGTGTGTGTGTGTGTGTGTGTGTGTGTGTGTATTTGTTTGTGTGTATTGGTGGTAGAGGGAGGAGTAATATAAGCAGCTACTGAAGTAATAAACCACCAATTGTACTTCAGTGCGGTGATAATTACAATAACCTATAAATTAAATTTAATTGACTCGGTGTTGCTTAAAAAAAAAAAAAAAGAAAGAAACTGCAGCTGATTGGACGTCGTCGTCGTGGAAACCTGCTGGACGGACAGACGGCGGCGAGAAAGTAACTTCGCTTCAGGCAGAAATCAACACATTGTTTCCATATAATCTGTAAAGGACCAGCGTGCTGCTTTTGGCATATAATCACAAAAATGAAATCATGTGCACTTTCCAAGTCTGCAAAGATAAACGAGGCAGTTTTCCTCTTGGATTTCTTGAAGAAACCTCACATATGCATCTCACTTCGCCCCTTTTCTTTTTCTTTTTTTCCTCAGAAATTCCTCTAAAATATTCAGGAGCATCCTCCAGCCGCCATATTTCCAGTTTTATTGTGCATGATATAAAGGAGAGCAATTATTTGATTTTCAGAGTTATGAAAACATGTATGTTATGAGAAAACAAGCAAGTTTAAGCTTTAATTGGTGCCATTTTTCACGGTGCTGGCAAGGTACTTACCTCTTTGGCACCTTTTTTCCCCCCATAAAATTGCATATTCATATTCCTGAATGGAGATGGAAATTTAATTTTGCTTTATTCTGCTATAATTGGGATGCATGGTGTGTACCTGCAAACTGGAAAACATCCCATAAACATCCCCGACTCATTTATTTGAATCTAATGCAACTATATTGCTTTCAGTAATAGCTCATAATGTGGAAAAATCCTTTCAATTAATACAGTAAATTCAAATTTCTTTTGACTTTTGGAGATATACGTGTGCTCGTAAAGGAGGAAAGTGCCGTAGATGTGTAGGATTTAGTTCATCTGCTGCCAATAAGAAGAAACAAACAGAATATAAACACATCAGTTTCATATTTCAGATAATTGCTTGGCGAGAGAAAGTCGTCTTCTTGTTTGTCTTTCTCTGAAAAGACGTCCACTAAAAGACCAGCTCCAATCAAGACAAAAACCCAGAGCAAATTAAGTCCTACTCAAGACCAAATCTGGCAATGAAAAGCGTCCGTGCTCTCCAAGTTGAAAACGAATGCTCAAAGTTAAATTAAAGATAAAGCTTATTTGTTTATAGTGGTGCAACACAACTCTTTCTCAACACTGTATTGAAGTGTCATGGCAACAATTTAGGGGGAAACTGCTGTGGGATCAATGAATCAAACTTTATTGATGCTTTGAAGGCGCAAATACACACCAGAGTTGATTACAGTTGATCCAGTTCGTCCAATTTATTGACCTTGGAATTCAGATAAATACATTCCTCACGCGCCGCAATGAATGCATCTCATTGTCTCGAGGACATACCAGCAGTTTAACGCTGCCTCCACCGAAAGCCACGTCAGTATATTCTAGTAGCATCACACTTATAATAATCCTTGTCATAATAGTCCTAAATATTGTATTTAATATTAAATTTGCAGCTGTGGCAACGATCCCATATCATATTTTTGGATAATTTTGGTCGCCGTGTCATCATCGGTCTCTTTCTGCTGGGTGCCCTTATTTTCCATAGCTGTCTTTTTTTGGGAAAAAAAAAGTCTGTTTTGCCAACTTTTCTTTCTTTTTTAGGGCCCAAAGTTGGACTTGACATATTTATGTGACAGCTGATTAAAAAGCTTCCACTCACAGCAGCTTTGAGATGTTTAGTTTAGTTTCTGAAACCTTTATTTACACCAAAGAGGAAGAATCTGTAGCTTGTGTGTTTTTATAAAATATAAAATCTGTAATATTACATGAATATATATCGTTTTGCTGCATTGACTGCTCAGCACAGAGAGACTCGTGTCTGCACGCTGATGTATTTATGTGGACAATTCCCTGAGAGGAACGCCAAACATTCCCGAGGGATTTGTTGGGTGAAATGCAGCCGCTTTGTCCTGACGTTCCCTGTGGACTCCTGCAGATGCAACCAGGAAGTCACACACACACACACAGATACTGCTTGTTTGTGTTTAGGCATGAAACACAAACATATGCAATCAATAATGCACACAGAAGAGCATCCAGTTCATATATGACTTTATTAAGTCTCCAAACGTCAAATTTCTAAAAAGAAACTTGAGTGAATGTCTCATAATCTCATTGTCTGTCCAGTGGTTTGTGGTTTTTCTGTTGGCATTGATAAAAAACTATTTATAAAAGGTCATTGTTACATGTTCAGATTGAGGAAACTTGAGGTTTTGCTTGTTGTATGAAGTGGCGACAACAAACAGGAGGTGTGTGATGTCTGCATGTCACAATTGCTGAAATCCCCCCTGAGCAGCAAAGTAAACCGTTTAGGCTAAAATATCTCGGTGCTCTTTCCTTTGATTAGCGACTCTTTGAAATGCTATAATGCTGTGATTATGTGAAAGGCTCGGCGAGCATGTGGTTGGAGCTGAATATTTTCTCTGGGACACAGGGGGAAATGAAGAAAATGGGAGAGAGAAGGAGAGAGATAAAGTCAGGGAAGGAGAAGGAGGAGGACTATTACAAGAAGAGAGCAAGCCCTCTTTGTACAGACATTGCGACGCCAGATGGCTTCTTCTAATAAATATTCAACCTTAACTCAGTTCCCATGTAACTTCTCTTTCTCTCTGCCTCTCGTTTTTGTACCGCTGCCAGCACACCCACACGTTTCTGGGCCAGCGAAATGATTACAGTAAAGCAAACAAAAAGAAAAAAAAAAAAAAGGAGGAGGGGAGCTGGGGGTGTTTGACAGAGGAAACGGGCCGACAGGGTCCTGTATACAGAGAGATAGGGTGGTAGTGTGTGCTGAAAGCTGTCGATTTTCTTTCTTTTTTTTTTTTTTTTTTGGGAAAAGGGGGTGAGGGTCTGTGCTCCAGAAGGAAAAGAAAAAAAAAAGTGAGGGAAGGTAGAAGAAGAGGCGAGGAGGGGGGAAAGTCCTCTGTGGTTGGAGTCGGTGTGATTGTTGGAGATGGAGCAGAGAGAGAGTCTGTTCTCAGGCCTGATTGTTTACCTAGTGGGGAGAAGCTTTTCCAACATCCTCTGAAGTGGCCTGCGTCGGAGAATATCTCGAGCCATGTTGTACGATAAGAGCGAGCACGAATTCTTGGGCGGTGATTTAAAAACTGCGACGTCACATTCTGACTTTTATATTTTTAGGCGTTCAGATGTTGTTACAGCAGCTGGCAGAAAGGCATGTGCAGCGAGACCATATGTCAATACTTAGAAATAAAAAGCACTTCTATTACTGTCACTTCTTATTTTTCTAATTTCTAATACATCAGACGTTTACCAAATCTCCCATCATGCTTTGCAAACAGGTGATGTCCTCCTGAGCCACCTTTATCCCGCCTATGTTTCCTTGCACATAGTGAAGTAAAATAAAGGGAAAACCTTTCTATAATCTGGAATTAGAAACTAAATTTCCTCAACAGGCTTCATCACCATTTGTTCACCGAATCTGGCCGCGAGAACCGCCACCGTTGTTCATGCTCTATCACCTGGGAGGAGACGGGCGAGATGGAGAGAGCCTGACAACTGTCTTCATTTTATTTTTTGTCGACGCAAGATAAACCGTCCTTATTAAAAAACTCCCGCCCGCCCGCCCTCCGCCACCATCACCCTCCGTCACCCCCATTTTTTTATAGGAATATTCATTGTGCAATATTGCACGATTAGTCTGCAGAGAATTTGACAAATACGGCCATCTTTCGCGGGAAAATGTTTTGGCACATTTTTCTTGATGTGAAAATGATTACATTAAAAAGAGACGCCTTTTTTTTCCCCTCCTCCTTTCTGTCACAGATGGCGGCATTAGTAGGAAGAGTTAACCACAAGTACGGTTTCTCTTTTTGGTGATAGACAAGTTGAGATGTGTGTCATTAGCTTCTCCGCTGTATAATGACCTTGTAATCACTTCAAATGGCAACTCGGCTCTTGAGGTGTGTGCCACGGTGCCACCGTTCACTCCCCGCCCTTAATTCTTCTCAACAAGAATCATTACTTAATCTCAGCCCGCCAAACAGCCCTCTACCGACAATGTCAGCTCATATTGAGGCTGTAATCACTAGACCAAGGCCACCGTGGCTGCTGCCGCCTCGTCCCTGCGGCGCTATCATGGGAAAAGGCAAAACCAGGGCTTATCTCTCAGCGCGCGGATATGACAGGAGAGGAAGAGGGGGACTTTACTGAGAGCTTTGTCTCATATCCTGATTGAGTTCACGCTCCCTTAGTTGCCGGGTGAACATCTACCTGAAACCAAACCAAACAGGTTGGCGCTCGGGGTCCGGCGGCTTGGAGCGAGGGGGGCGTCTGGACAAACTCAACTTCCACACGAACAAAGAGGAAGTGAGGGGAAAAAAACATTTGAGGCCAGATAATGCCCGAGCTGAGCCCCATTAGGATTGAGGTATTATCCCCTGGTTGACTTTGGCTATGAGAAAATGTGCCCCCCCCCTCCCTTGCGTTGCCGTTTCCCACTCATAACAGACCTGTTGGCCGTCGAGGTTTATCAAGCTCACAAATCTAAACAGGACAGGGGCCCTGACGGGGAGAGGGCCTTGTACACAGGAAGGGCCCTAATTCTCTCTGGATTAGAGAGCAAGTTGCAATTTAGACAGCTGCTTGCTTGTAAAACCCCAGTTTGCCACGTCCAAGCTGGTTCCTACGACGTGGGATGATATAGAAAATGCATTATCTTTGATTAGTACGAGTTCTGAGTTGATTCTGATTGTCCAGCGGAGTCGTTACCTGAACGACAGGCAGCTGTATTGACATCCATCTTTATCGCATCATGCAGCCATTTGTTTAAGAGCTGTGTAATAACGTATATTAAACCAATAAAATCATCGTTATTGCAGGATTTAGGAGGACGAGCCCCCAGCCTTCGTTGTTATCGCGAGACGAAGCTCACAGTCTCGGTTTCATGAGCATTTTCCTCCTGCATATATGTCACACATAACATTTAACTGCATGAGTTGAGCTGCGTCATATGAAACGCTGTAATTAGAGAACATGCTGCGTTTATGTTCAGGCAGAGATTTACAACCTCACAATGATTTACACTTTTTTTTTTTTTGCACACAATCTTTGCTTGTTTGCATGTAAAATCCTCCACAAATCCTTTAATTTAAATGGTTTAACAACTAGCAATGTGCTCATGGATACTGCAGGTAGATATCCCTTTTATTCATTTGAAACATCCAGTCATATTGCACACATGCTAAATGATAGTAGTAATGTTAACTAAGTCCTTTCAGACATCATCTTAGAAGCCCAGTGATTAAAGAGGCCATCGTAGCTGGAAGGTCATGCGTTGGGTGGCTGTAAGTGCCCTCCAGCTGAAGCATCCTTCAGCCAGACGCTCAAGTACTGCTGCACCTTCATTGTCTGTCTCTCTCTGGAGAAGAGAAGCAGCTTTTGTCTGTGTGAGTGTGTGACAAAGTAAACCAGGTGTAAAGAGACAAGTGAGAGAAAATATAAATGTGCTTTCTGGCGGATTAAACTGTAATATAGTGTTTGTCATGGAGAAAATGGAAATGATATTACAGCTAAGGTGCGTTTTCTGCTATAAAAATAGAGATAATAATATTTCTCTGGCTGTTTTTATTGTTGAAGGAGCATGATAAATATGATTTCATCACAGATTAATCAAACGATGCAGCTGTATCAATGTAATAAACATGGAAAGGCACACATACTGTACAAACACACGCTGGTTATTTCAGGTTGTGTCATTGTATTAATCCTCCCCTCCGATGGAAACGAGAGGCGCTCGTATCAACCTGAATGATTAACCTTCCTCTCACGTGTTGCAGAGGATTGCAGCAGACACTTTTGTAATTGCAGAGGCAGGAAGAAACACAAGAATGCAGATGTCTTTTCTATCAGCAGCTAAGGAGGGGAAACCCACCTTAATGTCAAGGTAAGCAGGCTTTGACGGCTGAATTAATTCTTAATCTGTTGGCACGGCGCTGCCAACACGGACTGAGACGTGATGGGTGGAGTTGGTGGGCGGGTGGGGTTTACTTCCTTCGACTTCTGAGAGATTTCCTAAAGGCATGCGAAACACACTCAACACTTCTGTTGCTGATCCAAATCAGGTTTTTTTTTTCTCTTTTTTTTGTGCCTCACAGCTACGTACAAGCGACTTATTTCAATTGATTAATTCTGCTGCAAATTGGTCGTAATGTGTGACTATCTCAAGGAGCGTACTGCACAGAAAAAAGGCTGCCAACTTTAGTGGTGTGGACATAAGTTTAGGCACAAGTTGAGTGAAATCTTTAACGCTGCTATTGTGGAGCTTTTTTCACTGGCTTCAATGCCGTTAGATGTGTGCTGTTTCACATTTTAACATCACTTCATAATAAGTTTGTCTTTGGGAGCAGTGAGCAGCCTTCAGCAACTCCTAAACTGTATTTGACATTGTGAGCCAGATGCTTGGATTTGATGAGAAATTTGCCTTCAGAAAACAACAACTATTATACTCTGACGTCTCTGCAAACATACTAAAATTCCCGTGTAGAAGCTGTACTTTCTGTTTGCTGATTAGTGACGCAGGTGTGCATGTGAGTTTGATGGCGGTAGCTCGACATATACCTTGTGTTTCTCGCCTCTCGCCCCGTCTGTGTTGTCGTAAAGGTACAGAAAGTAAAATCTGTATCTCACTTTGACTTTAAAGTGGAGAAATGAATCTGCGACCAATCATCTCCCTTTAAAATAAACTGTAATAATACATGTTACATGTGGCACTTTCTGTTATGATTCAGTGCAGCATCTTAAATTCAGCCTAATTCAGTTCTCTAATCCCTTTTATCTGCTTTATATAATAATATATATCGGTAACGTCTATGTCTGCGTCCCCTATGAAGCAGAATAACCTTAGAGTGAACCATCATGCATTGCAGAGGTCATGCTTAATGCTACGTGGTTAGTGGTAGCTTGTTAGCAGCCTGATCCAGTTAGAGCTGCAACAAAGCTGCACACATTTCCCAAAGAAGAGGAATTACAACCATAATCGTTCTTGTCATTTGCACAGCAATTTTACTCCTGAATGCCTCGTTTTAGGGAGAAATTAATAAAAAAAAAAAGCTTGCATGAGCTTCAGGTGCCGTGGAGTTGACTCTTTTCCCACTCATCCCTGCCTGCAGCCCGGCAACACTCTCTCACTCTCTTTCCTCGTTTCTTATTATCAGTTAATAATTCTTTCTCATTCAAGCAAATTAGAGAAACTTGACTGTGTTAGAGCAAGTCCAGCATGGAGCTGCAGGCAGAGAGGAGGCTAAATGGCAGAAATTCCCCCCAGAGCAAAGAGCGCATGAAGCACAACATTGTGTCCACCACAAAAGCCGCTCTGTAGTTTTGATCCCCTCTAATTTAATTAGCCCAAGAGGTAGTGCATTAATTTGCCAGGAATTCTTCTGATGCATAAAGCCGCCCCCGGTACATGGAGGCAGAGAGGGGAAGAAGAAACCTCCTTATTGCTTTTGTGCAGTTGAAGAGGAGGAAATTTTCTTCCATCTTGCACGCCGTGGTGCAAGGGCTTTGATAGGATTGATCTCTATCAACATTTGTATGTAATTCCAGGGACTTTCTCTGTCATTACGAACCAAAGCTCATCATAATTTAATGTTATTCCTTTTCTAAGTCAATTGAGTCTTTCTCCGTCCTTTGGCAACAAATATTAAGGACTTTCACAGGGAATTAAAGATCATCTGCATCCAACAGCACAACTGCATTCATGTCGAAATGTTCCTTAATCTCCTTAAAAAAATATGCAGCTTTCTGCCATTTACACTATTAGCATGCAGCAGATATACAGTAAGAGGAGTATATGAGAGTATAGTTTTCATACGGTGCAGTATCATTATCATCCTAATCCAGGTTATTACAAGAGTTGTAGCCTCTTGAACATGCTGATAGTCAGGATTGAGGTATAAAATATGAACTTTAAGGCCCCTTTTTGTCTTTCTGCAGAACGGTAAATGATGCTCACATTTAAATCATTAAATCTGATATCTTAATCCCTCCAGTTGTCACAGGAAAGAGCCTGTTTCATTTAGGTTAACTATCACCATCACAGCAATTTTCATATAAAAGGAAACTGAAAAAAAACTTGTGCTTTTTGGATTTAATTATCATGCAACGTTCTTGATAAGCTGAAGATTGGGGCTATTTGATAATATTAATTTTTTGAGCTATCACACTCAGCTCCTTTGATAATCTTTCATCTTGAGACACTCTTTTGTGTGATTATACTAAATTGAAGAGGCCTACACCGTAGTCATTAAAGAATCACTTCTCATTTTGTAATTAGAGTGCTTCCAGTGGTCCGCTAAAAGATACCAGCAGCACATCATTTTACACACTCGTATGCATAAAATACTGCACATGCATTGTCTGTTTGTCCGTTCTCTAGGTAGTATATCTATATATATCTCTTGACCTTGTAGTTTTAGTAGTATTTTCTGCAGTAATTTTAATTTTTGCATCTTGTGTAGCTGCTGGATTTTATATTGTGTGCACGATAGATAAAAGACAAAACTGGAAAGTGCATGAACCGAACTAGAAGCCACAACGACTAAGAAAAAGGACTTCGCTTGACTTGAAAATGGTCTTTTTAGAGACCAGATCAGACTGTTAATTCAAGCAGCACCTGTCTGATTGCAGATGATACACAGCAAAGCATTGCAGCGCTAAAGACCCAGTTTCAACCTCGAGATGAAGAAGCTGAAGCAGCAAACTGCCGCCACCAACCCCGCTGCAAGTGTAAGCACACGTGCTACAAAGAGTTAGAGAACCTACAGGGATGGAGAGCAGCAGACTGACCGGCTCCATGACACTAACACTGAACACTAATCAACAAGCCCGGAGGGAGGAGGAGGAGGAGGCGGCTGCAAACCAGAGGACAAAGACGTTCTTCTCCATGAAATAGAGCAGCTCAAAGAAACTCAACGCTGAAGAGGCTCTCAGGAAGACAATGATCGTCCATCTGAAGACGCCGCTGTGAAGGAGCCACAATTACAAGACAGTCAGCTCGAGAAAGATCAGCTGAAGATAAGAAAAGAGGAAGCTCGGGAGGAGACGGAGAGATTCACAGCCTCAAGTTCATCTGAGACAATGACAGAAAGAGGAGCAGCAGAGGGGCTTTAGCTATCGTATGACCCCTGACCTCCTGCTGGTAGTTGTATTTAATCTGTACTCAAGCATCCACTACAGACCTGAACACAAAACTTCAGATGTGAAGGTACGCGGCTACTTGGCTGGGAAAGCGCAACACGTGGAGCTTCTAGTGATCCACTCTGAGAGTTCATCTATTATTCAGAGACAATCACAACCCTCGACTCAGAACTCAGGTTAACCAGCAAGCGTTGCATTTGTTTGGCGTTGTTTTCCCCGCTCCCCGAGACAGAAATCCCTGCTCTGATGTGTCCCCTTTTTAAGGTCCTAAGGTACATTTTCACCGTGGAGAGGTAAAAGCATGGCTGAGATGTTTTATACTCGCCGTACAAGTGCACAGTGCCGGAGCTCAGCGGGATAAATAATTCACCCGAGCATGTTTGAACAGGTACGGAAATAATCCTTCAGCAAAGAGTGAGAGTGGATATATACCTCCTCCTCTCCTCTTCTCTCGTTCTCTGCCTCTCGCTGGTTTCAGAACAACTTGGAAGTGCCGAGAGGTCTCTAAACATATCACCCAGGCCGGATGAAATATTAAAGGTTATTGGTTAGCGTGAGAGCGTCTCCTGTGCTGAGACAAGCAGGTAAACTTAACTTTCCTCGTGGAGTAGACAGGTTGAGATATCTGACACTTGTAAATATTACATGGAAGTGTATGGTAGCCCAGGGGCAGGTGAGCTGATGTTGCAGACTCACCGTCTCCGTTACTGTTGAACAGCATGAATCTGGTTTACTTGTATTTGATCAGGGATGATTGTCTATTTGATACACACACACACTCTCTTTAACTCTGGTGTCATCAGTGCATGTATTTATGCATCATGGTATCACTTTTAAATGTATGCATTTGCCTGTTATGGTAAATAAACCAGAAGCTAACATATCATAACTCTCTGCAGTGAGTAACAGTGAACATGGAGATAGAGAAGAGGACTAAACTCACTCACCCACTTTAACCTCTTTGTTTTTTGCCCTGAGGATCATGGCAGACCCCAGGAAAGGACGGAAAAGGGGGGAGTGGAGGGGTGAGGGGAGGGGGGTGGAGACAGCAGCCTCATGGCGGCCGCAGGCTGCAGGGATGAGGGGGGGTGAGACGGGGTAGAGGGGATAATTAAGCGAGCACGGTGACAGCTGCAGCAGGTCCCGAGCAAAAGGCCTGAGCTCCACTGAGCTGAATTAATAGCATCAGTGGAGCCCGGCAGCGCCGCCACCGCCGCTAACATGTGATCATTAATTATTAGCCTTTTGACAGAGCTGGGCCTCGTCACCTCTCACCTGCCCGCTGGCAAGGCCTCACCTGTACCACACATACATCTCACATCCAGTGTACATGCTCATGAAACATGTGTGTTCATGCAGACATCACATATACCTGCATATACATATCATGTGATCTAAACCCAGTTGTGACATAAAAACTTCCACAGTAGTCGAAGCATAATGTGACATTTCAGAGGCAGTTTGTCACTTCCTGATGCTTTCCCGTCTCGTCAGATGCATGCTGGGATATCACCACACTACACGCTGATATAATTACACAAATGATATAATTGACACAGATTAATAATAAAACTTCACATTTTCCCAAAGGGGATGCGAGGCACGCAGCCGTCACCGGGCTGTACCTACCTAACAGAGGTAACGCTGATGCTGCTATAAATAGATACCAACCTCTTTATGGAAGTAGAGAGAAATCACAATGATTATAAAGGCCAGAAATAAGGGAGAAACGTTTTAGCGGTACGGTTTGCACTCGGCAGACTCGGCCCTTCGCTACGTGAGAGGTCTGTTTCATCATTCCCAGAGGTCCCTCCATGTATCCTCCGTGCTCCCTTTCCTCCATACCTACTTCTGATCTGAACGTAGGCATAGTGTGCTGCGGATGAGGTAACACCAGGCAATCTCACCATGGTGCCGCTTACATCAACCCGCCAGTTCAGATACGCTGCCAGACCATCGCTGCTAATCAGAATTTCTGCTCTTATAATTGACCTTCCCGATTGAATAAAAATGAAATAAAATTAAAATAGAAGACGCTGGTGCCGATCCATGGAAGGCCTGGCTCGCTCACAAAGCTTGCAATTACTGCTAATCGGGGACAGGGCGTCCGCTGATTTAGGTGAGGGCGTCTCAAGTCTGCAGAAGACAGGAGCGTGCCAAGCAAGCCTGTTAGGGAGAAGCTCAGAGGGGCCCTTTTTAAAGATTGAAGTCCTGGCATGTTGCAACGGGGTTTTGATTGCACTCCACTAAGCGAGAGGCTCTGGCTCTGTGGATATTTATATGTCACAACCTCTGCAGAGAAGATGCAGGTTGTAGTTAATCACGTCACAAAGTTTCTTCTGAAGTTGTGGAGAGAAGTTTGTCTTGTGTGTTGATTAACTTACATGCAGATATAGTTGTGCATGTGTCTATAAAGTTTAAGGTCAGACAAACCTTGTTGAAATATCTGCTTTAATGTCTGATTCTGACTCGTTTCTGATAAAAGACCTTATTGTTGTTGTTGTTTTTTTATTTTTTGTTCATATTTTATTCTTAAAAGCATTACACAGCTGTCACATTAATTACATTATGATGTGACCATTTACAATGTGAGATCCTTATGACTTATTATTTATTTTTATCATCATTGTACTAATACACTATAATTAATCTGCACCACCATCTGTCTGTGGCTGCAGATTTCCCCCTTGATTGAAGAGAATTGAGTTTCTGAAGGAAATTTCTTGCTAAGTGATATTCAAGTGTAACTATACATCACCAGGATGCATGTGCATATTTAGTCACACATGCAGTACTTTTTAAATATTCAGCTTAATGACCATAACATGACCAAATTCCTGCTTTGACCAGCCGCTCGTGTTCATTTACCTTGAGCTATATTTACCCTGATCACAAAGAGAGTCTCTTAAGACTGCACTTCCTCTCTCTCTCTCTCTATTGAGTCTCCTCACAAACGCCCAGCCGTGCACAATGAGAGTCGAGAGTGTAACGAATAGGAAGATGTGTGCACAGTGTAATGGCCCGCGGGCCCTAATTGTACCGATTGATTCGAGTTGCCGAGTCTGACCATAGAATTTTTATCTAAGGAAACAATCTTGAAGGAGAGGCCAATGATGACATTTATTTTTCACAGTTAACATCTTTATACCCCCCCCCCCCTCCTCACACACACACACACACACACACACACACACACACTCCCCAAGTTTACATTGGAGATGGAGATCACAAGACGCTCACTGTATGTGTGAGCAGTGTGTGTGTATCCTTTCAAAGCACTTTAGATGCTATTCAATTGATATGGCCATTAATGTGTGGAAGGCGTGACACTTGATGTGTCTGCATTTCACTGCCTCTTTCTTTCTTTCTTTAGAGAGCTCATATAGAAAGCTTTCTTTCTCTGTGTGTTCTGCAGCATTAGTAATTATCACGAGGATGCAACCTAGCTTCACTGCAGGATGAATGTCTTAACTCGTCAGAAAACACAGACGTCACTTTAGGCCCTGCTCCCCCTGTTAGTGCAGGGTTTAGAATTAAAAACATCCTTCACCAGGTCATCTCTTTGTACAAAGCCATGCACCACCAGCAGGTTCGCCGAAAAACTTCAATTATTTTCCATTAACAGGGATACAATTGATCTAAACATGTGGTGAATGGGCCAATAGCGCTACCTTAAAAGGAGGCGTTTTTAAGGGAGTGAACTTGCACAGGCTGAGCACCCCTATGGATCAGCCCTCTGCATCTATACAAGCTAGAGGCCCTCCTGCCTCAACCTGATTGAATACCACACAGAGGGCCTGTGGAGAGACTGCAGTAACCGTATGCCATTGTCCAGATGCTCACCTACAGTCACCAAGTGGGAGCAAAGAGAGTGCAGGAGGGGGCACAAGAGCAGTTCAGGGAACATATTTACAAAAGATATTAAATTACAATTAGAAGTGCTCCTAAATGATGCTAAAAGTTCCCAGTTAAGAGTTTAAGAGTGAGAACTGTCATTTTATGGAGCAATTCTCCTTTCTTTCTTATGTGCAGATTAGTCTTGCAGGTGCATTTTTATATATAATAGCAGGCTGTGGTTGGAGTCTGTGGATATTTATGATATTTATGTGAAAAGGAGCCTTTGATATGTAAATATAAATTAAAGACAGAAACAGTCTCTGCACACTCACTCCTGAAACACAAAGAAAGTGTTTCATCAACTCGCACATCGACCCTCCAGATGTGTTTCGCAATAACCTCTTTTGCAGCGAAAAAGTGAGGAGTAATTTTTCAGTGAAAAGCTGCAACGTGTAAACATATTCATGAAACACCTGATCTGAGATGCTTTTCATGTCACCTATGTCTGAGAGCGTCTACGTGCTGATGTGTAGTCTGCAAAAAATATGAAAGGAGGAGAAATCAGACATCAAACGGGGATGAAAGGAGCGGAGTCGGAAGTCGACTGTGACAATCCTTAATCGCTGTTGTTGAAACAGGTTTATACCAACACCTTGTCAGAGGTACGGAGGAGCAATTCCACACACCGTCAAATTCTTACTCATCCTACCTTCAAAAACGTAAACGCCGACGCGTCTCCAATCACATTAAGATGTGACGCCATCGGTGTTTCTTTTTGAAAAGGGCCGCGACTGCAGTGGATGCCAGCAAAGGCTCGTTGTACAAAGGCTAATTTCTCAGTGTCTCTTTCTACGCCCCGGAGCTGTTTGCTCAATCCAGCTCTGAATACACCCTTCACTGGTTTGAGCACCTTGAGGTGTGCTCATCTCTAATAATTATTTGATGACAGAAATCTGCAGGCAAAAAAAAAAAAGAAAAGAAAAAGAAAAACAGGAGACACACAGTTCCTTAGCAACAAGCGCCGGTAGTCCAAACAATTTCATTAAAGCGTGGCACCTCTTAGCAGGTGGGTGAGTGTTAGAGGAGATAAACATTCATGAGCAGATTGGCTCTGGTATTTGCCAACATCACAATTGATGATATCAATTTGTTTGCGAAGCAGCTCAAATATTGTAAGTGGATTAAGCGAAGGTGTCACGGATGGTGAAGAAGTGTATCACGATGTCTTTTTCTATTTCCTTGATGGAGAGCAAATGCAGCAGATTATGACTTTTGTTGTTGTTGTTTTGAAGAGAATTAAACAAATATGCGCATATACATTATTGATACATACAACACAGGAGCAGCAGGATCTGAAACTGCTGTAATGACGCAGGACATAAATAATTTTTAGATCTTATACAGACGTGTTTGTTTTTAGCTCATTAATTTTTCATTAAGCTGTTAACATTTTGGCATGCGTGTAGTTATGTTTTACAGGTGAACTGTATATTCACACGTCTCCCTGCAACATGCAAACCAAACGGTATGTTTAAATGTAAACTCTGTGTTTTGTCTTTGCACAGCATCACATACCAGCTGCACCACAGCATCTCTAAACACTCTGTCATTTGACATTTAATTATTGTTTTTTCCTTTGTGTTTTACATATATATACATACTGAATACACATTTATAATCAGTGTGGTAACAGACACTTCATAGCTATACTTAACTTAATTACTGTCTGTCTCTGCTGTCTTATGTCTGTGTATAAAAGTGACACAAACAAACAAGAACAACTAGTTTTTCTGTATGAAAACACTTTAAACAAATGAAATATTAGCAAGCTTTAATATACATTAACACTGTGAAATGTTTAACGCGTTGAGGTGTTGCACCTTGAACCTTTTCTGTCACAATTTAACGCATTCACCTGAGACCTTTCCTTAAAAACACACAGCAATAATTAACTTTTCCCCCTTGCGTGAAAGAGACATCTCGTCTCCTTCGTTAACAGGTGAGTTCCACCTGGCCTCACGCTGTCTAAGGTAGCTGATGCTTGACTTTGTCCCGGTCGCTAACAGGTAATATGTGATCATTAACGGAGCGGTCAGGTGTCAAAAGCTCCGACTTTGTCCTCCACAAAAATGATGACACCGACCTGTAGAGTGAAGCCAGTCTATGCAGCTCGTTTCCTACCTGTACCTGTGAATATATGGTGTATATATGATATATGGTGCCTCATTGTACATAGCCTGGAGGTCCGACACTGACCGTAAATAGGATGAAAGAGACTTGTAATGCAGAACATACAAATGTTTTTCATATTATCATCACAAGATCAAGCATGAGCCAGAAAATGTGCTCTGATGTCAGGAGATTTATCCCTGTTGCCCTCAGGTTTCCCTCCGCTGTCATTTCAGTGTATTTGTAGCTGTAGTTGTACCCGTTAAGGACACTTCTCGGTATTTTACTGATGAGCAACAGTAGTGAATGATTTCTCAGACGCGTCGTGAGGTTTGAAGACACCGGCTGGCTTTCAGGTGAAGGTGACATTATGAAACTCAGCGTCTGTGGTAGAAAACTTGACGTATTATTTAGTTTTCTTCAAAGTTTTGTCATATATTGTTCATTTTTGTACAGATGAGCTTGCAGAAATGAGTTGCCAGCCTTTATTTAGAAGCAGATTCATCCATTTATCGTACTCGGTAAATGTTGAAGTGACTCTGATCTGCAGGGTGCAGGAATACTTGATCTAAATCTATATGCTACAGAGCCGAGTGACCTGCGGCTCCGTGTATGTTGACGAATGAATTTACGATCGCCGTCGCCATCAAAGACTGACACAAATGAACTGGCATCGCTTCATGCTCGTGACCCCCCTCCCTCCCCTGCATTTCCCCTCTGTCATCTGTTTGACACCTCCAAAAGATGACATGGAAATACATGTGTCGGCAAGCCTGACAATGAGGAGCTATAAACCAAAAAAAGAGGAAGACTGAGACCTCAGAGTGTTTGTCACTGTCATGTCTATTGATTGATGACAAAGAAAACGATTGAGAGGTCCTCGACAGACACAGAGAGTTTCATTTGTTGAGTCAAATATTCAGAGACGAGACGTGCGCGGGCATTTTAGCCTCCCATTCCTCTTATTGTATTACATTAATCAAAGGGCTTCCGGGACGTTCATCTGAACCGAGTGTCACCGTGATGTTCGGCAAGCGGATAGAAAAAAAAACATCCGTCAGAGACGTTTCTTTCCTGACAGTGGTATCAATTGTCTTGTCTTCAGTGATCACAACCACTGCATTACTTGGAAATTAACAGCTAGAATTTATGTGAGTGCCTCTCTCCTCGCTTCCTGCTGCAGCTGAGTCGCAGAAACAAATAATTGAATTGGTACAAGTACATAAAGCATTGCAGCGGCTAATGTAACAGGCCTAACTCGGTTAACGAAGCCAAGGGCACAGACAAGAGTGGGAGAGGAGAAACCCTGGCCATGCAGATCTAAACCTTTTCTCTTCTTTTAGCAGGCATGTTGCACGTTTTATCTCTCATCACCTTCCTCTGTGTCGCTCCTCATTTCTCCCTCCCTCTTTAATTGGACGTCTCTGCCACAGTTGTGTATCACCTAAGATGCCGGGGAAACCTAAGCTGTCACAAAGTGTGCTTATTAAAATGGACGGGGAAAGATAAAAGCCTTAACTCTCCCCCCACCTACTTTTTTTTTTTTTTCTTACAAGGCAGCAGTGACTGTCTGAGATCATCAATCGTGGCTAAATGAGACACTTTGACCCTGAAGCGGTGTGTTGTGTGTCTGAATTGTCCCTTTATAATCAGACCCAGAATCATTTAATGCACCATGTAGCATAAATGCACAGGAATTTGACTTGGAGGCTAAAAACATACTGACAGGATCACAAGCATCATGCCTGTACGGAGGTTGATATCCACATCACATTCCCCAAAGACATCATTCTTCTGGCTGAAACTCTTTTAGGGTTAACAGCTCTTTAAGGAGACTGATAGGGAAATGATTTAGTGGAGATATGAAGCTGCAGTTTATAAATCATTAGAAATAAAGCCCGCCGTGTATCTCGGACACATATGACATCATTCATCACTAAAGTGACGAAGATGGAAAGGCATTTTATAGCCGGCCATTATGCCGTCATATTGCCTGAATGTACAGCCTGAAAGTTGAACATCTGAGCAACTTGTCAACTTGTTTATTTGTCAGGAAAGTTTAATTCATTTGCACACTTCGTTCTAACCACGATCAGGCCTCTGAGATGCTTCCTGGGACTAGTTGGAGGTCAAAGGTGAACGTGTGATGTGTTGGGACACTCAGCAGCTTTATGACTGCGTTAAATTTCCCTTTTTTTGGGGTGCAGAGGAAATGTTTTTAGTCCAATCTGCTAGTTTGGAACAATGCCTGGACTTTAATCCTTTTGATATGATAATATGCAGACGTCGCTATCGGGTTGCTATTAAGATTATTCCATGAAAGCACCAATATTTCAGTTTTTTTAGATATAATATGAAAATAACAATAATACAGCAAACCTGTCCTGTGTTGCTTTTCTTTATTTTTCTAGTTTGTTTGGATTAAAAAGAAGAAGAAAGTCTAGTTAGTACAAGCTGGCTGAAAAAATACAAAGAACAAAGCACCAGGAGGTCAAACTGAAACTTTACAAATTAAAAGCATGCTGTTGTCCTTCCCACACAGCGTCATTGACAAGTGACCTGTCAGAAGCTCATGAAGAAGTAATTTGTGAATCCTCCACTTTGTTTTCCAAAGTTTCTCCGTCTAAACAGCTCTGAATTGTACATTTTCAACATCATGCGCTGCTGTGTGTTGAATTATGAAGGCTCAAAACCAACCTCTCAGCATCAAAGCAGATGGGAAGTTGCATCAGCTAAATATAAGCTGAGAAATGCTTTGAATGTGCACAGTATTAGCAGAGATACACTGCACATCTTGTGTATAATCAGGAATCGATGGTTCACGGCAGCGTATCGCTATGCAGCAGTGTGGCGACCCATTTGGAAAACCTCGAGTTACATCAAATTGGAGTTCCCCGAATGTCGTTCCCCGTCCACTTTCCTGTAAATGTTCTGCTTCTGTTTGTTGTTGATACTTCTTTTCTTTTTGCTGCTGTGTATTTTGCTGAAGCTTTAGACTCTCATTAAATCAACTGAGGAACTGCAAGCCTCTATAAACATCAAATCTATAAATTGCACGGATGGTCTTACACTAGGTCTCAGACAGCGCTACCCCTTTGATGAAAACTTCTGGGACAAAAACAGAAAAATAACTAGAGATTCTGAGGCAAGAAGAGAAAGTCTTGTTTTGACACTAAGATTAATTTACAAGTTTTCCCTCACTGGCAAAAAAAAAAAGAAGGGGTGTGTGTGAGAGAGGGGGAGAAAGAGCAGAGAGAGATGAGAGGAGCTTTTGATATTTATTAGGCCTGGACCTCACCAAAGACCTCTCCCAGGACTGCCGATGTGACAATTAAGCCAGGTTGTGCTTTGACACTGTTTCCATAGGCAAGTGGCCAAAGTATATCTCCAGTCAAAATATCCATGCCAGCTAACAAGCTTGTTCCCTCTGCATAGAGCCGAGAAGAAAGGGAGGCTGCAGCCTTGAGACATGAACAAAAGCAAAAAAAAAAAGGAGGACGAGGGGGTTGGTGTGTGTGTGAGAGGGTATAAAATAAAAAATAAAAATAAAAAGAAAGGCAACCCCTCCCAGAAGAAGCCGCTGGAGTTTGCTGAAGAAAACGGTGTCAGCGACTAGATGTGATCAAGGTGTAAAGATGTCGGACGCCGTCGAGGCCCGACAGGAACCGGGCCCCCGGGTACGCTCTCTCACACACGCCTTTGTTCCGCCTTAATGACCCTGCCTTGATTCCATCCGTGACGCTCGCAGCTCTCGCTACACCTTGCCTATTTAGCCCACAGTCATGTCAGCTCGCTTCTCCCATTGCTCAATCTTCGCCCTCATTTCACTTCTTTTTTTTTTTTTTTGTTATGTGTGTGTGTGTGTGTGTGTGTGTGTTTGCTTGTCTTAGAGGAGCTCCCTGCCACACAATGGCCATCTAAACTCATTAAGAAAATTCCGTAAAGAGCCATTAACAAACGGGTTCTCTTTGGCCAGAGATATCAGGTCTAATTAGGTGACCGTTCTTGACAGGGTTGCAAAAACAAAAGACGCGCTCGCATTTGAAAAGGTTCAGGTCCCGCAAAGGGCCTCACGTTTTTTCTTTCTTTCTTTCTTTCTTTTTCCTCCCTCTTCTTCATCTCCCCCCACTGTAGCCGACTAATGACTGTGGGTTTAACAACAAAAAAAAAAAAGAAAAAAATACCTCTCTTCCCTGGGAAGGCGATGGGGAAAAGGTTCACCATTCACCAGACAAAAGACTTTCCACTTCGGGACCTTTTTTCCTCCTCGCCAGGTGATTCGCTGTCCTCATTTACGAGACAATGAAGCCACAGACAGACTTATTGTAAACACTTTGCATGGGCTGCTAAATGGACTACAGTACCATGCCAAGCCCCCCCTCGTCCCCACTGACATCCTCTCCCCCTCCTCCACCATCCTCTCATCCTCAGCCGTTTTGTTGTGCAGGAATGTGTTGTGGTGACACAGGAGCAGCAACAGTGTTAGATAAGTACAACCTGACGTCCTATTGGCTGTCGTCTGTCTCCTTACCTCTTCGAATGAGCCGGGACATCATGCATGCGTTTCCCTTTTGTCGGCCCACATCCGAATCTATTTACGGTCGGGACCTTTTGCAGCCTGAGTAATCGGTTCACGTTTGAATGAAAAGATCTTTCACCGTAATGTGTTGCGTTGCAAAGACGGACGGCGCTGACCTTTGTTCTGCTTTATATTGTATGTGGCCGTGTGAAATATATCGCCTCTGTTTTCAGTGAGTAGCTCGGCATAAATAAGACACAAAAAACTTTGACGTGCTCTTTTATTTACCCAGACATTAATGGCTTTTGCTATGATATACTGTATGCACCATGGGGGAAAAAAAAGGCCGGTATCTTTCAGTGTTTGGATGTTTTTCAAGGAATTGCTGCAAACGGTGTAAAAAGAGCTCCACTAACACTGGATTTATAAAGTATGCCACTCTAGAAAATTGCATTTGCTCTGTTATGCTGAGTGTGTGTGTGTGTGTGTGTGTGTGTGTGTGTGTGTGCATTCATTTTTCTATTTTATACCTAGCAGTAGCTCTCTGACTGTATATTCGCTTCTGTTTCACACAGATTCAGATCTTTTACATTTTAGG
Source organism: Pampus argenteus (assembly GCA_036937835.1). Classification (NCBI taxonomy): domain Eukaryota; kingdom Metazoa; phylum Chordata; class Actinopteri; order Scombriformes; family Stromateidae; genus Pampus; species Pampus argenteus. The sequence goes on along the minus strand of CM072883.1, from coordinate 1,459,600 downwards.
TGAGATTTTTGTTCCCAGACTCAAGAATTTTTCCATGTTTACCGCTCATTCAGATGCAAACAAACAGCATAACAGTAACATGATTAAGGAAATGACCCATGAAAACACCACACTTTGATGCCATTTTGCCCCCTTATCTTAAGTAAGGCTGCAATCACACCTACAGTTTGTTTTCTTTGCTCCAAACCAGAGTGGAAAATGTCGTTTGAGTTTAGCTTCATGCTGCCCAATAACGAGCCGACCACGAGTCGTAAATAAAAGTCATGAAGGTTCGAGATTTTGGCAGCAAGTGTGGAACTCAAATTAAACCCACATAACGAACCGGCTGAAAACGAGCCGACGTCATTTCGCTCTGCTTTACTGCTTCTCTGTCCTTCTACTCGTGAACAGAAACGGAGGACATCCCTCTGGTTTTTCTATCTTAGACCTGGTAACACGACAACACGGCAACGCTTTACGGCTTCCTGTCCTCACGTTTGATCTTCCATAGTTACTGTAGCCGTGTGATTGTAGGTTTCCTGAAGAGATAATTACAACATCTCCAGTGTGGCGTTTTAGATCTGGTGAAACGGTTTGACCTAAGACGGTATGTATTTTCGAGTAAGAACTGAGTCTAATAGAAATGATTCTTGCTCCTTTTTGTCGTCTTTAGTTGGCATCTAATAACTCAAGGTGTGTAATCATAATGTGTGCTGCGCTGTTCACATATTTTATGCTTTAACTGGTTAATTTTAGAGGACCAGAAGTCTCTGGAGACCCATATGACGATGATGATGATTCAGTCCAGATTGCGCTCATACCGATGCTGAGTGACGTCTGCAGCCACCAGCAGCAGGAGTGTCTCTCTGGCATGTCCTGCGGTTGCTCAACAGGTGCCAGGTAAAAAGCACCCCCAGCTGTCTTGTGGGTATTTCCTCTCCCCGAGCTCTCATTGGTCAGGAATCTGAGGGTTTGTCTCCGATGTCCGAGCGCTGCATTCCTCCTCGCTACAGGAGACGCGTGCCCCTCTCCCTACCTTAGCTGAGAAGGTTAATCACCAACAGGTGCTGGTTTATGAGCTGCTGGCTCAGCTGTTTACCTTCACGGAAAATGTGTTTCAGGAAGCGAGCTTTGTCACGGTGAGCAACTGACCACACGTTTACTGTATTTTTATGAAAATGGATTGGCCATACAACCAGCAGACCTTTGGGATTAGCGAATGACACGCCTCTTTTATCATGGCGTTGTGAGAGAAAACACTGTTTAAGTTTTCACTGGCGAGGATCCACTTCTTATCATCCCTGGATTATATCTATAAGCCCGTTATGACATTTAATATGACTAAAAACTACGATTAAAAACAAGTCGTTTCTGACAGAATAAAATCTTACAAACATGTAACATGAATGACACGTTGATTTTAACTTTAAACCAATATTTGCTTTAGTGCTTTTGCTCTGAAAGTCTCCAGTAAAGCTTCTCATGGTTGATATAAATACGTTTTAATTTCATTTCATACTTTTAGTTTGCATTAATCATGATAATAACAATGTAAAGAACGACTCTTCAGGCCAGATGAAAGCAATGAAGTCAGTTTTTATGCTAAAATCAAAACCTGTCGCAGTGATTCAGACGTTTCCACTGCAGCTTTTGACCTTTGAACTCTTTAGTGTTCGCTCTCATGTTGACAGTAAGGTGTTAATATTCATCCTTCATCCTTCTGCTGCTGCTGCTTTTCATGAGTCCACATGAAGACTTTGTTTGAACGGCTGAAATGTAAAATGAAATGTAAATGTATAACCTGTCGTTCTGTGTTTGGGTGAACCTGCAGCCAACATGTGCTGATCTGTGTGTGTGTGTGTGTGTGTGTGTGTGTGTGTGGGGGGGGCCTATCCACACACACACACACACGGACACACACACCTTGCTTTCACCATTTATAACTCTTCTGAACTCCTGAAACTCTGTTTGCAATTTAAGGCCGCAAATTAGAAGCGTAAGTCATCTGTTTCCCATAATCCTCCTGTCAGACCAGGAGCTGGCTGGCCCCCCACATACACACCAGGTCTGGACGGCACACACACACACACACACACACACACACACACACACATGGATTTCCATAGATACTCATGCAGATGTTTTATGCACACACAATGCTTTACATAATAAAAGAGATAAACATGTTTTATCTGAGACTAGAGTGGATTATGTATGCAGTAATGATGAGGTATGATATTCAGAAACATATACTTTGTCATATGAACCCGTGTTTTTGATATCTTTTCTTTTTCAACCTGTATTTTTATAAGCTATGTAAGACATGTGTGGTAATATGTGTGGGAATCGAGTGACTGTTCCTTCAATAGACGTAAAAAAAGAATTTCTTTTCCAGCTGTAGTGGTAATATATCTGCAGGAAAGAAGAAGAAGAAGAAGAAAAAAAGAAGCAGGTTCATCATTGATTTATCTGTCTGGGTGTTTACTTCGTGACATAACGTCCAATAGCTGCAGTGTGTAAACACTCGTGATTCTTAATTCACTGAACGACTCCTTAAACTGTCAAGCGTCCAATTTAACGTATTACAGGCGACCAGCGTAATCTGCAGAGGTTAATGCTGTGTGTTTATCTGGACCTTTCTGCAGTGTGTGTGACTCTGACTCTGACTCTGACTCAGATGGGTAGCAGTGGCTGTATACTTCTGTTTTTCTGGGTGTACATGAGTGTTTTTCTTTTGTGCATAGCTTTGTGCATGTGTAACAGTGGCTTGTTGAAGGTGTGTGTGTGTGTGTGTATGTGTGAGAAACCCCGGCAAAGGTGACGTGTCCTACATGTTCACTGACAGCTTTATAGGCTCTGTGGCTCAGCGAGGGGAACAAGATTATGGGAAAGGAAACACACACACACACACACACTGACACGCTCGAGCTGGCTATTGTCCCAGATACGATAGTCAGGTGAGGTCCAAGGTTCAGTGCTCATATTATTAACAGGAACAAGCTGGCGCCCAGTAAACACACCTACAACTTACTCAAGTGGAAAGCTGAATTGTTGAGGGTCAAGAGAGGTCAAAGTGGTCGAGTCCGTCGCTGTAATTATCTGAGTGGATCTGCAGGGTCCTGAGAGCTGGACAGCGCGTGTGTGTGTGCGTGTGTGTGTGTGTGGAGAACATTTTTCACGGTCTGTTTCAGAGCGAGTTCGAACCAGGCGTGTGCTGTGTGTGTGTTGTGTGTGTGCTTTATCTGTCAGGTCCTACTTTGGGTCATTTCTCCAGATGATAAAAGTTTCATTCTTACTGGATTATGTCACAGAGACACTTGAACTTGTGAGTCTCCGTTTTTCTGGTGCAACACTAAACATGTTCACACAGTTCACGTTTATTCACCACAAACAGCCAAATGCACTGACAGCACTTAACTTTGCTCTAACTCGTGTTATACTTCTGCATAGATGCGTCTAGAAAAGAGGAACAGATCTGCACAACTTTTCATGTCTTGACATGGTGTCACCAGGAGCAAACCTCTTTCCTGTGATTCAGTCACACTGTTTATATATAATTCACTCTGCATTCAGTGTAAACACACCTTAAAGACGACAATGCAAACATAATCAGACCCAACTAAAAGATTCACTACAAAAAGCCAGCGGATGGATGCAGTTCATTTAAATGATCACCTGTAATAAGTTGCATGAAAGGCTTTCTTTAACCTTCGGGTCCGTCTCTCTGTTACACGTGTATATCATTCACTTAACGAACTATAAATCTTATATGCAGATGTGCATTCTTTTCATTTCGTTCAGGTCCACTTTCGCAGTATTTGAAAGTGGGAATTACCACATGCATCCCATTTTTCTACTCTGCATCCAAGAGATTCCAACAGGGAGCGAATACGCATCCAAAACTTCTGACCAGGTGCTCGATGCGATTAAACGGACACACTGTGGATCTGCGGTCCTCGGCGGATTATTTAGGAACATTTGGGACTTCGCTGTTCGTCCAACAACATACCACAAGAGGCGAACAGGTTTACGTGTCTTTTTTTATTGTTGTAATCTTCAATTTGATCTGCAGATGTAAATGTAAGTTGATCTGGGGGATAAAAAGCAAGCACATTATCTGACTAACAGCATCCTCACCGTCAGCGCTGTAACTTCACACAGCTCAGTTGTGAGTACTGTAGACTATTACTCTAGGACTCAGTGATATCTGTCACAGATTCAACATAATGGCTTTAGACCCTGTCTTGTGGAAATCTACATCTCACCGCTGTTAACCCAATAAGAAACAAGAAAAGCATTTGACTGCAGCGGTTGAAACTCCTAATTAGGTTGAAGTAGGTCTCTTTGAACCGACGGTGTAGCAGAAAAAGCAAAATGTGAAACATTTTCGGCCTCATTATAAGTTATCTAAAAGGCGAGGGCTCGTGATAATGAGGGCCATCCAGTGGGATGCGATGCGGTGGGAAGAGAGCGCCTAATTGTGTCAAATGGCTGGAAGTATTTCCCGTTGAATTATGGGAGAAAAAAAAGGGGGAAAATAAAGCAGAGACGCACAACACGGACACAGTATGCTGCATTAGTGTCAGGAAATAAATGAGGTACTATAGAAACTATAAGTGTGTGTATTTATTCAGGACGGGGTGATATTAAGGTTGTTGTCAACGTCACAACTCTTAAAGTTTAACTGCAATATTGCCAAACAACACAAGTCTAGTTTAGTGAGTCAGATAGTTTTATTTTCAAGATTTCATCACAACAAAAGCTGCAACTTGCTCAAAGGGTCATTTCACACAAATCAGAAATAGTTTTTCTCCATTATTATTATTGTTATTATTGAAAAGTCAACAGCAACTTGTCTTTGCAGAATAATTTGTCTCCAAGCCACCAGATTGTGTTGATGGTTGAATGTGTACTTTTTTTTATTTTTATCGTTGTCTGTGCTGGTTTTGGTAAATTTGTATGCATGACACAATAATAAGAACACGATCACTATCATCAAACAGACTTCATTGTAGTTTATTTACTACCCATTTATAAGCAGAGAAAAGCTGAAAAATGCAAAGGTTCATTTTCATCTTATAAATAACAAGATGTTGTTTATACTCTACTTATTATTCTATTGGATTTATAAAAAGGTAATTTATTATATTGAATAATATCAAATCATCTTGGTAACAGTGATATGATGACATAAAGCTTTTTCCACCAATGACAAGCATCAAATTGCTGTGGATGTACAGCTGTCTGTGCACAAGGCAGCATTGTGACAAACACACTGAATTTGCAAGCAAACAGAATCACGATTGCTCCAAAAGCAGCTGTCGAATAGCTGCGTGGAGGCAAATACAATGGCTGGCGTACCTCTCCTCATCGCCAGTAATGGTAGGCTGCACCAGTAAACCATGTCTTTGAACAGTAATTCCAAATCAAGACAAGAGGTTAAGTGGGAGGGGTGATGGCGGTGAGGGGAGCTGGGGTGGGGGGGCGCCTCATTGGTGAGATGAGAGAGGAGACGTTGCTCTGACAAAGGATGAATACCTTGCTCTCACTAGCTGACAGCCACAATAGAGCAATCATCACCAATCTGCCTTGTCGGCTGATACGCATCACGGCGGCGGCTCTTGAAAAAAGGCTCGTTTCAGCGACAGGAGTTAAAGTGCTTCATACAGGTGACAGTCGATAGGCTTCGCCATCTGCATTTCAAAGCTTCCCCCGTCTCTGATGAAGCTGTGAGAGTTGGCAGCCGTCTTCTTTCCCCCGGCCAAAAAAAAAAATCCTGATTTATTTATATATTTATTTGTTTCCTGGATTTATCCAAGAAGAAAAACGGGGTCAGAGTCCCTTGTCCAAAGGTTACTGCAGGTGATCCCTGCAACTAGTGAATACGCTCTACCATTTTGCCCCAGTTCAGTTTCTGAATCAAATGTTTGTGGTGTTTTGAGGAAACCACCCTTTTTAGCGGTTATGTCATACACTATGAGAACTGAACAAGACAGAAAATAAGCACTCTGGTCTCAATGTTTGGATCATTGCAAGCAGAAAACTTGCAATCATTTAATTTAGCTTCACTCTTGATTCTGCTGCAGGACGACGACAACAACCCTAAAATAAAAGCTGCAGCCAGTCACAGAAATCTGTTGGTATCGATCAACCGCAGTAATATTTTGTTGAATTTCTGCTATGAAGCTGTAAAAAAAATCCTCCTTTATTTCCCCCTTTAATCATGCTTTCATTTATATATTTGGCTGCCAGCCTCTCTGATAATAATGCTCGAAGGGACTACCTGTTTAAATAAAGGATCAAACTCTGCTTACTTTTGGTACCACATGCTGAGTTGTTCAGATGTGGCTCCATAACACATTACGGTGCCTCCACATAGGGCTTAGTGAGTGATCTGTGTCCCAACTCTGTGAATTCCCTTAAGTTTGACATGTATCCAGCCTTATGTAAATATTCATTAAATTTGCTTCTTTATTAGGAGCCATTTTGCTCATGGAAACATATTTTTTTGGACAAGCTATCAGCCCCGTATAGCCTGTGTTAAATCTAAAGGAGCTATTACTGGCCAATCCAAACACATTTGGTCATGGCTTTGAAAAACATTACCTCTTACAGATATATAATATTCCAGACCAGTGGGGAATATGGGTAAACATTAAACCGTATAGGTCTGAGAAGAGTGCAGCCGTGCCAGCGATGCTCTGGTAGAATTACCCATGAATCCACGCGGTGGTCCTTCGAGGGTTTGGGATGTTTCAAACACGCAGGTACTCGTCATGCAGCTTGAGGTGAAACCTAAGACACTGGATTGTTTGTCTGGTCGTCTGATTTACATGACGTACAGCATGCTGTCATGAAATGTCGAGTTTTATTTCGTTTTGTGATTATTTTTGGGAGGACTCCACAGGACGATGGAGCTGTTTTTATCGTATTCAGTCATTGCAACTTATATTTGTTTCACGAGTCGTGTAGTAACGGGTTTCGTGGGCCTAAAGACACAAAGAAAGAGCCAAAACTAAAGCTTTTACTGGTTAAAGTTAAAATAAAGGTACCTCTTTGGAAATATACATGGCACGGACAAAAGTATGTGGACACCTGAGACGCTAATCAGCTGCTTTTTCTCTCTTCTAGGAAGAAGTTTCTCAACGTTTTGGAACGTGCCTGCAGAGATTTGCTCTCATACAGTCACAAGAGCATTAAAGAGGTCCAACAATGATAGTCTCTGGCTCACAGTCCCTCCAGACCAAACTGGAAAAGCTGTTTCTTTCTGAAAAGGACATCATCATGCTGAAACAGGTAAAAAAAAACAACACTAAAGTCTCTACTGCTGCAGTCTGTAGGATGAAGACGCTATTTCTTTTCTAATAGATGTTTCAATGAACAGGATTGTCTGTCTCCATCAATAAAGTTGAAATAAATCAGACCTGGCCGGCAGTGATGTGTTGGGCTTTGTCCAACCGGAAAAGACGCCCAACAACCATGTAAACGTTAAGTCATACGGCGAAAAATAGTTGCAGTTGCAGTTGCAGTTGTGAGCCAGCTCTCTGTGCTTTGGTTTGAGAGCAAACATGTGCACACACACACACACACACACAAAAACCCAACTTCTGCTCTTTTTTTGGTTCCCTGTCCGTTCTCCACCTGCAGCTCTCAGCGGTGACATCATGGATTAGCTCACCATGAGAACATGTTCACCAGGGATGTGGCCTACATGCCGACACTGGACTTTGTCCCGGGTCATCGTGGATGGTTGCAGCTTGTCGCATCTCAATCCCTCCTGCAGGAAGCTTCACTTGCACATTGGATATAAATCAGATGGAGTAAGTGGACTCAGTAACTGACCATCACAAACTGCTTTCACATGCTTAAACAGACGGGCAGGATATGCTATCCTCCTGCGCTCTGTTATATCACAGCCAGGAGAGCTTTTTACAGTCTTCTTGTAAATGTACTGAACTTATGTTTTCAATTATAGTCCACTCAGAGGTGAGTTTCTACCCTTGATGCATAAACCAACCTCAATAAGTTTTCATCGAGTCGTATCTCTTGAGTTGTTGCGAAGAAATAAGCTCTACGAGGTGCCGGCACAGAGGTCGGCCACACAAGAACAGGTCCAGCTGTGAGGAGAAGTGAAGGTTTTATATGAGCTTTGGGAGGATACACTCCTGCACAAGTGAAATCAGCACACCGAGAGGCTCCAATCCTCTACTAATCAGGGACACAGTGGAGACACTTCTGCTTTTGTTTGTTCAGAATGGTCTAAAATACACAGAGAAATGAAAGAATATGGTAAAAAAAACAGATGAAATGCAGACATACTCCCACTGCCACCCTTGACGTTTCCACGCTGCCAGTTTCTCATGCAGTTCCCACGTCAGTTCTTATATGCATGTATAGTGGAGAGAGGATAGAGAGCTGTGGAGAGAAACACCCCTGAGCGCCACGGTGCTGTTTCCTCTGCAGCTTGTCACTGATTCACATGACCTCAGAGTGTCTGTTACAGTGGGAGTTGTCTTTTTGACAGAGCCAGTGTTCGTCTATGAAAAGTTAAGATCCTTTTTTTAAACGACACGCTGAGTTTTCTTGTCCTGGTTTACGCTCACGGCTCCTTGGGAACCAGCTTTGGCTTCGGTTCTTGTCTTGGACTTTATATTCTTCCGGCTGGATCGGGACAGCTGTGGTCTGTACATATAGATTAATGTGGAGACACAGAGATCCCTGAACATACAGTATGAGCAGGCTGCGTGTTGTGTGTGCAACCTTAGACATGTTTGACCAGCCACAGAATGAATCTCACATTTTATATATTTAGATATAAGATATGTTTTCACTTCTGTTCCCTGAATAATCGTCTGAAAACTCGTCCCAGGTTGTTAAATTTCCCCAAATCCGTATTTGTAGCTCCCCTTTTTATCAGTTCATTCTCCTTTTGGGTTTAGAAATCGTTTCACAACAAAGTCATGTGATGCACAGAAACTGTCTGCTGGGCTTCTGAAAAGCCGACATTTCCATGATACAAGCTTTCCCACCTGACAGCGAGGGTGTGTTCACCTTTGATATCCAAACAAGCATCAACACACACACACAGTCCGCCTGTTTCTGACTGCATTCATCACCCTGAAAGCGTGTCTCCACCATCCTGCAGTCAGCTTTCACCTCTGCAGCCTGAGTCAAGACTGATGTTATTACCTTATCAAAGGTGGAGGTGTCTGCAGCTCTGGGGGGAGAACCAAAGAGAGGTGGGAGGGGTGGACGGTTTCCTTTGACTGGCTGGCAGCCGACGGGACACCAGGCGTATTTATCCCTCGCCGCCAGCTTATCAGCAGGGCCTGTAAATCTACCTGACAGCTCTTTACAGGTGCCGTTAATCCCGCTGATTCAATTCATTTTGCTAACTGCTCGGATGCGGCCTTTCTCCACGGGGAAGATCAAACCTTCGCTCTATTCTCGCCGCGTTGTCCTCGTGATGGAAAGCCAAATCCACTCTCTCTTACGTGGAGATGAAAGGTGTAATGCAGCCCCTCCGTAACAGTCAGGCTCTTCCTCCAAACATGTTTGTGCTTCTTGATTTGCTGCACACTGCGTTTGGCTTTCTCTAACGCTTATTTACAGGAGACAGATTTGCTGTGCAGGTATGCAGTTTTTCATCTGCGCTCTGCTATAAACTCCCGTTTATTTCTACCTTAGAGCTGTTAAAGTCCAGGCTTGTGCTTCTAAAGGTGCAGCTGCTGTAATATTTCTGCTAATCTGATAATGAAGTAATTATACGAGCATCGTGGAGGTGCAGGGATACTGCAGGACAGCAACAATGGAAACACTCTTGCTCCACATTTGATAACCCGGCTGCAGCTCTATTGTTTTTCCTTTCAGATTCACTATCAGTGATCTGTCAGAAGGTGCACTGCAGTGTCTCAGCTTGTGTTCACACTGTGAGCGATAACACCCATGAGTCACTGGAATCAGGAAAATGTGGAGGACAAAACAAACTTGTTGGAAGAGCAGGTTTTTAAACTTTTCACTTTTGTTATCTTCCAGCAGCCAATCAGGTTTCTACACCTCCTCATTTTCATGAACAGTAGCCTCGTCTGCCAAGTAAAAGATGGATGAGAAGTTGATTCTTGCTATTCAGAGCTTGCCAGTTCCCCTCTAAATGGTACAACAGTTGCAGAAATCAACTATAAGACGATATGAAGTAATAATCTGACCCTCGAGTGAAAGCCAAAGCTCTTTAGTAAAGAGCTGCAGGCCTTGCAGCTGTCTTGGTCAAGGATACCTCAGTGTGTCTCAGTGACAGTTGAAGCTACAGGGACACGTCTCAGCCGGCTCTGTGAGGATCTGCTGAGCTCAGTACAACCTCCAACCTTTCACAGACAAGTAATAACCTTTGTCTGCCCATCATACCGTACTCTCGCTTCCTTCCTAAATGCAGCTCCAAGCTTCCAGTCTGATTCTCCAAGGCCTCTTTTTTTCTGATCTTGAGAAGGTCTCTTACGTGGAAAAACAGGAGTAGATTAAATCTTGGCAGGTTTGCGTGTTTAAACGGAGCGGTCACCTCCGCCCGGCTTCCTGCTACAAACATCAAGCACCAATCTTATCGTTTCCTTGCGGTGATTAGGCCACTTCCTGGTGACTGCATTTACAGGTTCAAGTTCACTTATGTTCACTTTGTTTTTAAGCAGTTTCTCAACCTTTGGTGACTCATAAAGCGAAGCCTAATCAGAAGTAAAAAGTCTTAATGATGACCTTTAAAAGTAAACACGGCTTTAATTGGCTCTTTCCCCTCGTACAGGTTCTAATAGGTAACATCTGTCTGTGAAGCCATGAATTGATTTAAATATTTATGCATATAGTTGTTGTCAGCTGTCGAGAGCCAATCGATTGCTTTTATTGAAAGTGTTGCAGTCTTTTATGTGACTTCCTGGGTAGTTTTCAGCTGTGCAAGTGGAGATTTGTCAGGTGCAGCTCTGCAAAACTTCTAATCAAACCTGGTGATTTAAAGAAATATCAATCTGCATGGCTGTTAATAAAGGATTGTGGGATTTGAACCAGCAACTTTGCGCTCGCAGCCCGGTGAGTGTACCCTCTCTGTTTTCCTGTGCTCTGTCTCCGTCTCTGATGGGACGTCCTCTCGCTGGCTCAGTGCTGGGGCGTTTATCTCTGACCCGCAGGTTCGGCCCCGCTGTCTCAGCTGCCAAAACAGTCCCATTCAACATTGTGCTGAGTTCATCAATGCTCGGCTGACACACACAGACACAGACACACACACACGCGTATGCATACACACGGAGGCACGCTGTAAAAAATGTCCACCGTCGAGTGTTAATATCACCCGTTTCCCAAACATCACCTGTTAATTACACGATGTGCGTGGGACTGTGTCTGTTCAGCCATGGTGGGTGTCAAACAAAACAAATATGGATATACTGCAGGTTGTAATAATCCTGTTATGTATTAGTGATGATTTATACGTATTAAATTGAGATAATTCTGCTTGCTATGAATGGTGATAAACTTACTGGAGTAATAAAACGGTTTAAACACGATAACCTCGGTTATAAAAAGTTTAAAGCACATTGATTTGGTTATAATTTATCATTATTTTAGATTTTTAAAGATGAATAACGTAGTACAGCGGATACTTTTTATAGTGTACCACACAAATCCCAGACAGGAAAGAAGCAGAGAGCCTCCGTTTTTTTGGCTGGATATCTGGGGACCTCTGTGACAACTCCCACCCCCCATCGCCTAGTGCCTATCACCCTCCAACAGGTCAGGTCCTCACACACACACACACACACACACACAGAGGTCCCCAACCCGCGACCTCTCCCCTGTCACAACTGTCACTCGGCTTCAGCGAGCAGAAACCTCTTTTTATCAGAAAACCTGAAGCGCAGCTCTGACAAAGCTGAGGAACTGCCAGAGACTGACCCCTGTGTATATTTAGCAGCAGCTTGGCAGTCGCCCATCCCAACTGTCGAGGCTGTCAGAGCCTCGCACACACACACACACACACACACACACACACACACACACACTCCACCGCCTCCCACACCTCACTTTATTATGAAGAAAGGCAGTCACATGGGGCGCTGCCATTGTTCATTTGCTCGTATGTGCTCAGGTAAAGTCATATTTTAGAAACAATTAACAGGTCGGACCTGTTTTTTTAATTGTTGTAGACATAACAGTGTCAAACTTAGAAGAGAAAGTTTATTAAACCAGATAATAAGAGTTTAAATTTTGGATATGTAGATATATATATATGATATTTTAGACCATATATCCTTTAATACATAATACATCTCTGTTTTGCTCGTGCAGCATTTCCAAACCTTTTAAAATTTCAGGCATATCAATCTCTTCCCCAACATTGACGCCGGCGATGATCTTATCAGAGCGCTGTAGTTGTCACTTCTTTTTTCAAATGCTGAAACGTCTGACCATTTCATCTTTTATAACCCTCATAACCCTGCAGTCGTTTGATGAAGTAGGCCAGAGCAAGTATCTGAATTAGACATTCAGCATCAATGCAAAATGAACGAGGGACCCCGCGTACTCTGAAGCATCGACTGACTTGTAAAGATGTGATATCAAAAAGTTTGCCAGCACTTTGTACTTCCTGCTCTTCTTTCTGGGGCATTGCATTACCGTCGAGGAGATTTTTCTCTTTTTCATCTTTTCAACTGTGTCTTACCTTTTTTTTCCCTCTTAATGCAAAAGAAAGACTGTTTGGGTCAGTTGGATTTTAAATATTTGCTGTTTTAAAGCACCAATCAGCCTCAGGTTCAACATTATTCTGCTGCTCTGGTGTATTAGCATACGAGCCTACCTTTTTTTTGCCCTTTTTTGCATTTTTCCATGTCACATCGATGCTATGTGACGTGAGATCATCAACGCATGAGGTCGCCTCGCTTACCTTCTTCTCTGTAACCTTAATGCAATGAGCAGCGGTGCAGTGGTGCAAACTTTGAGCTTTAGATGATGTTTGAACTACATCCTTCAGGGATGCCGTCAATTATTACGCAGCACTAGATGTCGTCTTCACCTTCCTGAAGAATTAGATTTTCATCTCAACAACACATACTTGAGTCCTCTAATAATGAAGCATCCCTATATTTTATTCTATAAAGCTGAAATGGATCTGTTATCGTTGTGTTTTGCCTTCACAGCTCGCTCTGGCTGAGCGCCATGCGTGCTGCTTAGCAGGAATCTCACATTGAACCTAATCACTTCTCCAGTCACCGTGTTTAAATGGTCTTTTCGCCAGGTTAATGGGATTTCCACTGAAAGGTCTGCGCTCGACGTCTAAAGTGGTCCAGACAATCGCAATGAGCTCCGAGTCAAGTGTGATTAACCCGCTGACCCGCCTGTAGCCATCGCGCCTCTGCTCTCCTCTCAGCTCAACTGGAACTGTGTGCAAGTCAAGTCACATTAACTTATTAGGATGTAAACAGGGACACATAAACAATAAAACAACAGATAGGAAAAGTGCATCAGGGAATTTAAAAAGCACTTAACTTAACCTAAAGTGTCCTTAACAGTAGATATTACCATGACTGTACTGACAGTAGTAGAGTCACTGACAATAATAATAATAATAAAGTGGAATGGTCCTTTAAACGTCTCGCTGGAGGACATGTGAGGCCGTTCCTCGTGCGCTTGTTTGTCCACAGACTCCTGTCTCCTCGACTTTTGATGCTTTTTATCTCCTTATTTATGACATTTCAAAGCCAACAGCTTTTATCTTCTTACTCAACACGTCGTCTGTTGTCTAACTAGCCAACCCTGATAATGGAGCGAATTGTTCCGCATCGATCCACGCAGCGCCGCCGTGGCGGTAATCATCCGTTTGTGTGGGTCAGTATCTGTAATGATTTCTCTCTTCTTCTGCCCTCTGACATACATGTAGCATATAACTGTGTGTGTGTGTGTGTGTGTGTGTGTGTGTGTTATTGTTGAGCATTAGCCAATGAACCGTCTTTTCACATGTCAGGGAGGCAGAAATGAGCGGTGTTATCACCTCTGATGACTTCCTGCGACTCCGTGTTCACTCCTCTGTGATTCAATCTGTCAGTGAAGCGTTTGTCTTCCTGAATGTCACATGACTGTTGTTTGTTGGATACCAAGAGGAGCTTCCTGTAAAGTCATGTGACAGGTCAGATAAATGCTAAATTTCTGCATCCTCTGAGCATGATGTGCACTTTATTTTAACATCATAACTTCACGGTGTGAGTTTCTGTCCAGACCCACATCTAAACTGAACCCCTCTGAGACCTGAGCCAAACACTGAAGGTGTGTTTTTGCTTTACCTCATCTAATGCACGGATTTGGCTCCACTTTTCCAACCAGGCATTACACAGACCACTGGCACAGTCACAGAGACAAAGACAGACATTTCTTTATTAATTAACACTTGAAAATAACCAGATTCAATCCAATCCTGCTGTTTTGAGTCTGTTTTGCTGCACACGTTTTAGTTTGCATGTAGAGTTTCCATATCCAGGAACAAGCTGCTGCTTTGTTTCCAGTTAAATGCACCAGGTAATACATCAGACTAAAGCGTATAAAACATTTTGTCACAGTTAAGATACACCTACAGTTCCTGGAGATGTGCCATCATTTGTTTTAATCGAGTACCTTTTGATGTCAGCTTCAGTTGTCAGCAGTTATCTCATTTGGGAGGAAATCTTTCACACGTTCACTTCAGATGCTGCAGGCGAAGGATTTCTCCTTCGTAGCTTGCTTTAGAAATGAGGGTTGATTCTGTGACAGCTACAGTACACGTGTGAGAACTAGGTCACGTAGTATTTATTATACTTACTTACCAGCGCTTAAAGAGGTTATTCATGCCCACCTAATCAGCTCCTGTAACTTGAAGGTTTTTATTGTAGATAAAATCAAATCTGAGCATTTCTGCTTCCACATAACGATGGCTAACGAACGCAAACAGGAAGTCGTCACTTCTTTCTATATTATTGTTAATTTTCTACGTCATTTTAGCCTCCACTGTGCTGGTGGGAGAGAGTGACACCCAGGACCGGGTGGAGTAGGTCGTAGCTCTGTTTAACTGTTTAATTCACTACAGCTGAATTAGACTCAGTAGCTTAAGCACTGAAAAGGATTTGAAATAAAGTTCCCGAGCCAAGTGTGCTGTATTCAGTTACTAATGTTTGCGTTAACGGTCGTGGCTCGGAGCGGGTGACATAATATTTGACATGAGATGCCAAGTGTGAGGAAACGGTGTGTGTAAAGTGTGTGTTTTGTTCTCCTCAGGGTGTGAAGGTATTAAACCAACTGGCAGGATCGGTTGAGAGCTCGTCGAGTGATGGGCCAGAACAGATGCACAGGTATACGCACACATGCACACACACGCACACACACACATATGTGCACATGTTTGCAACATTATAGATTATTTTTGCATTTATTTCTTTTCATGAAAGAAGATAATCAGAATTTAATTTATTTCTGCTTTCTACAAAAAAAACACAAAAGAAGAAGAGAAAATGTTAACGACGTTTTAACTGGATAAAATAAATAGTTTATAGTTTAACTAAGAAAAAAACCTTTTAAAGTTAAAATATTAACATGTATACATTATATTTCCATTTGAAATACGACTCTCAACACTGACGTTGTATCCTGAAGTGAGAATGAGACAAAATATCATCACTTACAATGATTGTCCTTTAAATTCCTGCACACACACACACACACACACACACACACACACACTATCTTCTACCCAACACACACTATTTCCCAACAGGTGCAGAAGAAGATCAAGTTGCAACACTTTTATTCCTCCTCCCCTCCTGTTCTCCTTCCCGCCTCTCTCTTTCTCAAATTAATGCCAGCGAGAGCGGCTTTAGAGACGTTTCTGATGTGTGTGTGTGTGTGTGTGTGTGTGTAAGGGAGGGGTGAGCAGGAAGGAGGGGGGGTCGCTAATAACCAGGCAAGGTACACTAATCTCCGATGGCAACATTTGGTTTACCTTAAGCTGGAGGGACAGCTGTATTAAAAGCAGGAATTATCCTAATCAGTTCAAACTCCATCCTCCTCTCTCCCCTCCTCCCTGCTTCACCTCTTTGCATATAAAACTTCCACATTAGGCTTAAGAGTACAACGGCTTAGCTGCTGTTCGCCCTACATCTGTCTTCCCTCTGCAGCGACCAATCAGAAAAGGTGGATGGAGCGATGGAGGGAGGGAGGAGAAAAGAGGAAGAGGTGGCTCAATGAGGAAAAAGGGAGATGAAATGAGGTGGGAGGATATAGAGAGAAAACGGAGGAAAAGAGAGATAATGAACCGAGGTTGAGTATGATGGAGGAATTTCCACCTTATCTGTGGGGGAAACATCTGGAGACTGCTCAACACAATATGTTTTTAATGGGCAATTAGGGAAATATTGTACTTTTTTACTCCACTACATTTACTTAACGCACTCGTTACATTTCATGATCATCCCGACAACATAAAGTAAGTCGTCATCAGACACACGCTGCAACATGTATTATATATGAAGCACATGAACCTCATGCTTTATGTTTTATTTCATGCTGGGTATAATATATGTTCATATACGTGCTTTCCAGATGTGATAAATGTCCATAATCAGTATTAGAAACTTCATATAACAAGTTGTTTTTTCAGTGCAGTAGGATGGGAACAACAGATCTTAAACCTCTTTTTTTTTTCCTAGGTGAGGTATGTGTATGTCAGACCTGTTCCGGCTGCACTGCAAACAGCTTCTATCTGGATTTTTTTTTCCTTTTTTTTTTTTTTTTTTGCCTCTCTCTCCGAGGCCCTCGGCACCATAAATCCGACTGATTACTCCGCACCCCTTTTGCTTGACTGAACCTTCACAATCAGCCGTGGCCGCCAACAATGAGGCCCTGATGAATCAAACATCCATGGCATTAGTTTCACCTTGCTGCCCCTTTCCCATGCGCCGCCGCCTCTTTGTCAGGCCCTGGTTTGATGAGAAGGACTACTGACACTGGCTGCACCTATTGATAGACAATTCTGTAAAGACGGACCCCAACAACCCCACCAAAACCCCAAACGCTCCTCCTCCTTCTTCCCCCCCCTCTGCCCCCAAAAATAGGCAACAAAACTTGATTGGAGCGCTGCAGTAAAACCCCTGCTGTCTGTGCTGCAGGACGCTTTGTGTTTAGTTTTTGGCTTTAGGGCTACTTCACTGCAGTGTCTCAATATTTGTCAAAGAGACAGTTCTTTATGAAGGACCCATTTAACACACACACACACACACAGACAGACACACAGACCAGGTCTGAAATCTTTAAATGAGCATAAAATGAGAGAGTTCAAATGGAGGGCACGTGACATTAAACAGGAAGTGGTTTCTCCAGGTTCATTTCTACTGGACTTTATAACTTAAGCTTTAACGAATGTGTAGAGGCTCGTACCTGCAGATAGTACTCGCTACTACTATGGAAAGGTACCTGAATGTGATCATGTGACATGTATCAGCAGATGGTAAAGGGTTAAACTAGTTGTTTCTAACACAGCTCTCACCAGAGTTTCTTTTTAAAGGAAAATGGGGTCTTGCCTGGTGGTAAACCTGAAATCAAACAACACTTCTTTCATGTCATCTTCTGCAGCCAACACAAAAAACGACTTTCTGGTGGTCTTTAAGTGGTCTTCTGTCTGCATCTATGGTTCGCTTACCCAGTGTGCAACAGACGGCTCGGCCATACTGCGCCATCATATCACTAGCAGAAGATCAAACCCTAAATGTACTTTGAAACTGTTTGGGGCCACTAACAACTAGCACAGAGCTCGGCAAACACGAGTGTGTGTGTGTGTGTGTGTGTGTGTGTGGGGAAAGAGAGAGAGAGCGTTGCTATAATGCTCAAGGCTGCTTATAATGAGCGACCCAAAACACTACACACACTCAGCAGTGAAAGCTCATCCAACGTGCGACCCACAATGTTTTATTCATCGAGATATATTTGATTATATTTGAATTTAATTGACATTTGGAGATAAATGAAGAGTTTCATTTCCAAAATGAGACATCCACTATTTAACAAAATTAACACCTCTTCTTAGAAAGTGATGAGTGGCATGAAAGTCAAATCACATTAAGGCGTCTCGTTAAAGTCGTCCTGACGTTGTTTCTCACTAAAAATAACTTTTTAACCTGATGTTGAGTCTGTAAATACATAAAGAAGGAAATATTTCAAAACTATTAATGATTTTATTGGCAAAACTTTAGACTAAAACCTCAACTTGGTATGCAAACGTTTTATTTGTGTACGAACAAACAAGGTGTGATGTGTTAATTAGTGAGCTTTAGTGGTGGGCGGGGCCAGGCTAGCAGTTTCCCCCTGCCTCCAGTCTTTATGCTAAGCTAGGCTAACCCTGCCCTGATTCCCCGTTGCACATAAATAAAAATAGATTTTGCAATATTGTAGGAAATATTTGATGACATTTTCTAATTTTTTCCCCCTATACAGCTTCTCTGACTGGAGGTGGCATCATTTGAAAAGAAAATAGAAGGATAGAAACCCAGCGAATGTCTGCATAACGTCTCTCTGCTTTTGCAGTGTGTGTGTGTGAGGTGAGGAATAAATCCTCTCTCTCTCTCTCTCTCTCTCTCTGTAATATCTGCTTCCTTTCCTCCCGTGGAGGCGCTCAGCGGGTTGCTTCACATCTCCACAACTCCAGATGGAAGAGAGATAAAACACAGGTAAATGTGCTGGGATGTGTTCAGTGTGTTTGCCTGTCAGTTCGTGTGTGTGTGTGTGTGTGTGTGTGTCAGTTGGGGTCTGAACTCGTTAGGAGGTAAAGTGTGTATCTGTGTGTGTGATGTAGGGTGATGGGTAACTGTACTTATACTTCTATGTGCGGTATAAAGAAGTATTTTACTACATAACAAAATTAATATTAAGAATACTACAATATGTTTTATGCAGCTTTGGTTTCCAGTGAGTAAAGAGACTAAAACTAATGTCCTCATGTCCATGGAATAATAAAACAGCCCCTCTTTGTTCAGGACGATGGCTTCCCTTCAGTCTCAACATGTGTCCGGTCCACCTGTCCACACACTAATCCTCCCTGCCTTATTACTAAACTGTGCAATTAATTAAAAGCTCAATAGCTGGGATTAGTAACCTACATTCAATCTGATACTCATATCAATAAACAAAAAAAATATAAATTATGTTTTAGGACCGTAATAAATGCCCTCAAACACCTGAAATATCATAAAAATCTCCAAATGAGAACAAACAGGAGAAGTATAGAAAACAACAGCAGTGTTATTCTCATTTACAGTGGAATTACAGAGATTAAGATTATCTCTGCTGTATGTTGACAGCATAATGAACCAGGCCTCATATAATGACCATCAAATCTGGATTAGGTCATTCACAGCAGAGGAGGGAATTTATTCAAATGATTATTGTTGAGCAGACTGAGCTGCACAACAATCCCTGTCCAGGCTGACGTATGCCTGAACACCTCACACACACACACACACACACACACACACACCTATGCATACACACACACACACACAGGTTTGTATTTTATATTTTCTTTATTTAAATTTAGTTTAATACTTTTCCCACCTTGGATTTTGCACACACAGAGCAGAAGCAGTGCTGTACATGTGTGTGTGCATGCATGTGTGTGTGCATGCATGTGTGTGTGTGTGTGTGTGTGTATACAGGGCCGTTACAAAAGCAGGTTACAGCAGCACAGAAATGACACGGTGCAACAGATGATGGGCATTATCCCATCAACCTGCTGTTTCTGTACACACTCTGTCCCCTCTGTGTTCTCTTTGAAAGGACAGCAGGACTGTGTGTGTGTGTGTCTGTGTGTGTGTGTGTGTGTGAGGAAAAGAGATGGGTGAGGGATGGGCGGGGGGGTCCTTTTACACACTGAAAACACACACTTTCATTCACACACACACTCTGCACCTGTCACAAACAAACAGGCTGTCATAGCAAGAGAAAAGGAACTTCAGAGGATGGACGTCTCTTTGAGCTCATGAAGGATTTTTAAGGCCTTTAACTTTCAGATTATTTTGATAAAATATAATATTTCACACCACAGTTTGTTTCCGTTGATCCACGTTAACACAACATTTTAACAGAGAGCTCAAAGTCTTGTTTTTGCTCTAAGATTTTCCTTTTTTTTCATTATTGTGGGGATATAATGATTCTGGTATATTAGTGACGTCACTTTTCTTTATCCCGCCTGCAAACCTCTGATTGGTTTGGTTGTCGTAATGATAAAATCACGATCGGGACGTCCCAGAATATCAGCAAACATGCAAAGAGCTACACATGTACGGGTGTAAACCTCGTGTGTAATACACCTCGACAGAAGGTTAACTTCTCTGCCTGTAAATTGCTGCCGCCGCCGCCGTCCCCCCCACCACCGCCACCACCGGACAATAGGCTCAGCAGTGGCCTGGTGATTGCCTCTTTTCAAATGGAAATGCCGGTCGCCTCTCTTCTGCCAGGTTCCCCTAAGCAGTGTACAAATTACAGTTTACAAGGCACGGAGGAATAAAAAAAAAAAGAAGAAGAAGAAAGAAAGAGGAGATAGACAGAAAAAGAGACGGTGGGAGGGAGGGGGAGCAAACGCAGAATATCTTTTCTCTCACTATTTTTAATTCGACAAAGTGACATGTAAATTAGCCTTTAAGTGCTCCACTCTGGGACCGTGAGCGTGTCCTAATTGTCACAGTCAATTGTGGCAAACAGTCTCTTCAATCCAGGCAGCTTTTGACAACAAGCACGCCAGGATCAAAAGACGAATCATTGACTCCGCTTCCAGCTCACATACACATACAGACTCTCTACGCTGCTGCTGCTGCTGCTGCTGCAGAAAGAAAAATGGTCAGAGAGGAGAGGTGAGACTGATATCTCTACTCAGTGAGGATAGAAAGATGGCAGGAAGTGGCGAGCGCGACAGCAATCTGCTTCCTACGCCAGCTTATATCAACATTCCCTAAAATCCTTTGAGTGTCAAGATAACAAACAGCACGGATGACAATGCAGGAAAGGATGAACGGTGGAGGTATACGCTTCATCCTGCAGACCAGCAGAAGTCTTGCAGATCCATAAACTCGAGCGGAGGATGAAACAGATATGTTGAAAAATAATGCAAACATTTGAAAACCGCAAAACGAGCCAACTGTGAGCTCTGGAGTCTTATCGAAGAGGCCAAAGGTTCAAAAATGACTTCTCTGTGAAGTTCTGGCACAGTTCATGAAAAAACATTAGTTTGCTGCCGTCGAGTTTTTTAGCTTTTAGTGATCTATTGAGCCAAAACACACACAACACAAACACAAACACACTCACACTTGTTTTAGCCATGTTTGGAGGCGATACGCTGAGTGATCGTGAGTTGGGTTGGTCGTAGGCGAGGTCAGTGTGTTTGGCTGTGCTGCAGTTTGTTTTACATATCAACATATCAAGGGAATGACTGCATGAAATGTTCATGCAACTCCAAGCACTTAAGTGAAGGCAATGCATCGTTGTGTTGATTCACCTTTTTTGTATCTTAATAATAAGCCTTGTGTTTGTTCGTGTGTTTGCAGTCGTTTTAAGTGCGTTTGCATGTTGCAGCATTACATGTGATTACAGATTTCTCATCAAAATGAGTTTATGAGCTGGTTTCCTCCCTTGCAGCGTATCTGATGCACGGTTCATGTCGAGCGATGTGACTGCGTGGAAAAAATCTCTGAGAGCCGGACAAGGTTTCTGCAAATGTAAGTTAGATCTTTTAATTCCATCTTTGTGTCCTGAGAGGATGTAAACTCATATACAGAGGCAGATATTAAGAGTACGCCGATATGCAAATGTCTGTCGAGATTACAGCTACAACAATTATTCAAATGTTTGATTAATTATTCATCGGAGACGCCTTCAATTATTCATCTCAGCGAGCGATAAGTCTTCTTCTTTTTATTTTCTCTCTCTCTCAGAGTAGAAAGTTTTCTTGTGGGATCTATCAGAATCCAAATCAAAACCATTTTATTTGTCAAGTAGAGTAAAATGTGCAGGATTTGTTTTTGGTGGCTGTAACTGGATCAGACAGGAGACGCCATTAATAACTGTACCGCTAATAATAATAATAATAATCTGTGCAGACGTCATTTATCTTTACATACATTCAAATATATTCAACATATATATTCAGTTTGATATTTAGAGCAAGAGTAATATGAACATTCATTCGTCACTATGGAGAAAATAAAGCTGCATTTCACAATCTTCATCAGCAGATGGAGTTTGCTCAGTTGTCATGGAGATGAATTATTAATCAAATGCTATATTGATTATAATTTAATACTATATTACATTTTAGATATGGATTCACCACATGTTGCTGGTGAAAAAAAAGCGTTCATGCAACTGAAAAATTAAAAAAGTTGCTGCTAAAAATTTTAATCAAAACATCAAAAGTTTGAATCTGTTTTTTGTCCCAACCTGTTGTTTCTGGGAAGCCACGAAGCATCTGGTTCTTTCCACAGTGAAAAAAAGAAAGATGCCCAGCACACATGTTTGTCTCTTTCTTGTCAGTGTCTCAGTCGAATAAGTGGTCATTTGTAGAAGCCTCTGCTCAGTTTTCAGCTAACAAGAACAACATAAAAGAATCAATACTTTTTTGGTGTAAACATTTGTTTCTGCAGCGATCTCGTTCTCTCTGCGAGCTTTCTTGTCCGACTGAGAGAGATCAGAAATGCTTTTTTCTTCCACTCTCACTTGCTCATGGCGAATGTAAACTAAATTCATTTTGCATGTTTGAGGGGTTCTCGTAGATCACACGCTGCAGCCTTCGCCTCTCGCTCTTTAATTGTCCGTCAATCTCTGAAGTTGTTGTGGCGTTGAGGCTCTTGCGGTGGCGATCGCGGAGCCAAACCCCATCGAGAGATGTTGAGTTTGATGTTGCAGAGCTGGAGGAGCCACAAACAAGCGCAGAAAAGGAGCCAGAGAGGAGATGTGATCTAGGATACCACAGCTTCTCTCTCATGCATTCAAACCCTCTGAACGCCAAGAACAACCGTTATTTTAATTACAAAGACGCAAAAGTCGAGCACAAACTATGCTGAGAGTCAAACACTCGTGAGGCCAAGCTGCAGTCGCTTGACATCTTTTTTTTGAAGTGTAGAAGTGAATTATCTGTTTTTTAAAATGCTCCTCCTTTCTGGTCAAACCAGCTTTGTTTAATTTTCTCCATCACTGGAGGCGGTTTTAATCGTGCACCAACTCCTTCAAATGAAGCCACGATGTTCAAACGTGCACACAACCTTTCTCTTTCTTTTATACGCTCATCCTATAATTAATAAAGAGCAGAAATCTTTTGTTTACAATATGTATCAATAGAAACTACAGACATTATGTAGATATTTGTAGCGCTGGCGTAATCGTGATGATGTATTTCACCTTAAAATCACTTAAAAATCCCCTTACCTCATGTCTAATGTGTAACATGATGATGCAACTGCTAGGAAAAGCAGCGTTATGGGATGCATCACCATCCGGACTGTTACTGCCAGGCTCTGTGATCAATCATTATAACTCTCCCTCAGTAACATGTTATTGTTCACTTAAAGTGCTCACAGTGAGAAACTAATATTGAAATATGAGAAGATTCAAAGATGTGTCAAAACTCCTCAACGTTAGTAGCAGCTGACTTATTGAAAACGAACATTTTGATCAGATTCCAGTCAAATAAATAGTTGTTTATTTTGCCGTTTTGGTGCTTTTTAAATGAAAGCAGCTCCAACACGCTCCGTTGACTTTCATTATCCTCAGTTTGTCCTTTTCCCTCCACATGATTCAAACCCTGACGTCCAATAAAACGTCAGATCTAATAATATTGACTATTGACAGGTTATTATTAGAATCATATTACTGGCACCCACGTCAGTTTAGCTCTGTTGCTTTGACCTTTGACCTCCTCTTTGTAGTGTAATGTTGATTTTACCTGGACTAAACTCACCTGTCTTTAACTCTTCAATGTGGCGTCCGTCGTCGCTGCTTTATTCACCATCATTCAGCATAAATGATGGTGATGAATATTTCCTACACGTTGTGCATATCGTAACAGATTTGAATGAGCTGCTGGGTTTTATTTTATTTATTTATTTATTTTTCGTGAGCAGGACTGGGCATAGATTCATCACTGGATGCACAATGTCATGTGACTCTCACAGATCTAAATTAGGCCAATAATCAAGGACGCCTGGCGGCTGAGTTGTTGAATGCACAACATGTACATGTAACTGTGTTTCAGTCCCGAGGCGTGTTCTGCTGTGGCATCTCTCTCCATCTCTCTCTCTCTCTCTGGCTCTTATTTTACTGTACACCAGTAACGGCTGCAAAACAAGTGCTTCTATGAAAACATGCAGGGAGGCTTTTAAATGATCTGTTGGTTGGGTGACTGTGCAGTCCAAGTGGGCCGATGTTCTCTTTAATAAATATCACATATCAGACGGTATGATTTAATAAAACCTGCTGCTATAGTCCAGTTTTTAAAAGAAGAAAAATGTGGAAAGAGAAATTTATTTTTAAGCATTATTGAGATTAACCTGAAAATAATCCCGGTCTATTCACAGGGAAGTCGTGGCGCTGCAGTGACCTCTGACCTCTGATGGTTTCCTGTGACGTTGATCTTGGAGTTAAAGCTTGTACGAGTGATACACACACAGTATAATACTGTAACCTGACTACACTCACACACACACACACACACACACACACACACAGTAGTGGCAATTAGACCGACAGATTCTCTAAATGCTGCGAAACATTCCTGCAACCCCACTGCACCGCTGTGTTTATGTGTTTACGCTGTCAAAAAACTAGAAGAGGGCCTCACACACACACACACACACACACAGGCAGAGGGAGAAAATTAGGATTATAATCTTGGTAATCAGCAGTCATGCCTGAGGCAGACAGCTGCAGAACTGCAGAGGTGTTGGACATTAAAAACCATTAAACCCGAGCGAATTTCCACGTATTGATTTTTTTTTTTTTGTGAGGCAACATTTCAACATCAGAAAATAAACCACAGCAGATAACGTGCTGCAAAAGCTTCAGATTTTATTTACAGAAAAAAATATATATATTTACACAAAACACATGAAAGATCAACAGTGAGAAATTTAGATATAAATACCTACAATTAATTACATAATTATAAATCTGCCTGCATCTTTAATTAGACATTTCACCTTATAAATAACCATTTACCCCAAAACATTATAAACTAATTTAATCATATTTTTATCTGGAAAAAAATCAAGCAAAATATGAACCGAGGAAAATGTTGTTTTTTGGAGCCTCTTCACCCTCATTTAAATCAATATATTCATTAAGCACAAGGTCCCTCTATAGGTCACACACCGACTGTAATCCGTTTTCACGGTGAATATGCGGCCCCACGTAGGAGAGAGGAAAAAGAGAGGTGCCACTCCAGGCTGGATGCATGTGACAGAGCTGTGTGTGTGTGTGTGTGTGTGTGTGTGTGTGAGTGTGAGTGTGAGGGAGAGAGAGAGAGAGAGAGCTGCTTCGTTTACATGCAAGCACCGTGGCAGTAAATTACGCGTGGCAATAATTCACCCAGGACTGGATCCACATTTCGACCCGAGAAAAACGGGGTGCAAAGCAGCTTCACCACTTCTGTCCTCCTCCTCCTCCTCCTCCTCCTCCTCCTCGTTGATAAGAGAAAGAAAACAACAACAAAACAGCAAATAATAATAATAATTTAAATAGTTAAAATATAAAAAACAGAACAAGTCAAACTGAGTGTGTGCAGGCAAGATGGACAAAAAAAGATGTTTTTATGTTTACAGTAATGATATTAATATTAATACTTTTTTTTGGGTGGGGTGGGGGTGGGGGGGTGAGAGGAGGGTATATAAGTAGGGGAGGGGTGGGGGCATCAACCAGTTCTGCCCCTTGATTGATGATTTAATTAGCCATACAGTGGCGAGCTGCAGGAGGACAGGACACAAAATAATACTTTATTTACATAACCAATCAGGACGCTGCAAAGGTGGAGCTTCCTCTCTCTCTCTCTCTCTGTCTCTCTCTCTCTCTCTCTGTCTCCCCCTCTCTCTCCCCCTCTCTCTCTCTCTCTGTCTGTTTGTTGCATGAAGTCAGACACAGACGTGGCTGAGATGGTTGACTTCTTTAATAAATGCGAGCTTCATCCTGTTTAAGTGGCCTCACTGTGATAATATATGAGAGATGTTCCTGCAACACTCCTGCAGGGACTCCTACAGTACTTTATACTTTATACTAATACTTTATACTTTATACTTTATACTAATACTACTTTATATCCACACAGGCAACTTCTAGGATGTTTATGCAAAGTCCCAAATTAATTCTGGATTCACTCTGGTTCATTTTCGTTAGGGGGTGCAATTGGAAAAAGAAGACAGAGAGAGATAAGCAGATGTAAATAATAAATAATCAATAATTTGCTCCTATCAGTGTTCATGCATTTCTACTGAGACACGGACAGTAACGTACAGATGTAATAAAATAATAATTTACTGTTACGCTGCAGAAATATTAAATATAAGTTTATTTATTATAATTGTTACACTTTTTTTTTTTTACCTGATAAATAAAATATAAATCCAGCTTCAACTTTTAAACAACAATTTTCACTTTTTTTTCCCTTAAAAACAAGTGAAATCTTAATAAAACAAATTATATCTCACAATTTAAGTTTTTTATTTTCAAAATAAAATATTGACTTTCTGTATTTTTAGCAAAATAAAATCTTTTTTTTTTTTTTTTTTTTATAAATGACAATATTCAGAGGGCCATTTATTTTTTGCAGTGTAGATAAAATATGAAGATCCTCAAACCTTTTGCAGTCGCAGCCAATTACAATAATGAAGAATATGTGGAGCTGCCTCCCCACCCAACTCCTGCATCCCGCCGTATCAACCCTGCCATTTCTGCAAATTAAACGGAGTGGAAATAGAAATAAAAAAAAATAATCCTTACATGATTGCGGCCGGTGTGGACGCGCTCCAAGTTTCTCCCCCTTTCTACACACACACACACACACACACACACACACACACGGAGAAAGGGAAAAACCACTGTCGCCTGTTCTTTGCTCCGCGTCGAAAGCCGACATAGTTGGTTTCACTCAAAAAGAGAAGAGATGGAGAAAGAGAGGGGAGAGTGAGGAAGAGGGGGGGAGAAAGGAGAGAGAGAGAGGGAGGAAAAAAAAAAAACAACTTCACGTTCAACCCAGAAGATGCTCACGTTTGGCTCTCCTCAATTATCCCCTCCCGTGAAGATAGGTGGCGTGCGTTTCAGGGGGCTTCTCCTCTGTGTTACACGGCAAAGAAAAGGAGGTGGAAAGAAAAAAAATGTCATTAGAAGAGGCGTAACACGTCAGTCCCTACCCAGGTTTGTTTCCTGGAGTGGGTGTAAGACATCAGTTGTAAACCTGCCCTAGCAGGAATAGCGGTCCCTCCCTCCTCCAACTATTTCTAAGGCTTTATTTCTAAGGCTTTATTATCACCGGTGGAAAAGGATCCGCTCACCGACGCGCTCCGGTATCATCCCTTCTCCAACTCTTATCCACAGACTCCTCTTTACTCCCCTAAAAGCAGGTACGTGCTCCTACACTTTATTTTTTTCATTTATAGCCTCTTTTTTTTGTTTTTTTGGAGAATTGTTGGATATTAAACTTCCGTGCGTCCGCGCCAGAGTTGGAGCTCAACTTCTCCTTACCTGCACAGGTGGAAAACGGTGCGTTTGTTTTCCTTTTTTTCCCCCTTTTTTTTTTTTTTTTTAAACCTCCGTCACGTTGAGGCGTCCTGCGGGCTCCTCGCAGCCGGGGAAAGGTGCTGTTTGCGGGGCGTTTGGCTCTGCACAACGCCGCTGTCCTTGGGAGGAAAAAGGCGATCTGCATCCCGTTTTTCCCCTCTGAGTCTCGTCATCTTGTTTAATATCAGTGTCTGTTTGTAACATTGATCTTATTCTAATAACGCTATTTGATAAATGATCATCCAACAGCAGCGCTGAGACTCTTATCGCTTTTGTTTATGCGTCATTTGTGCCTTAAACATTTCCCTTCTAGTCCGGAGCAACTTTGGCACATTTCAACAATTATTTCCCATCTGTTATATATTAAGTGCTGTCAGGGCTTCAGTTTATTAAAGCCTTACTTGTAATTTTCTCAAGTGTTGATTGAAGTTGTGTGAGTTTTAATCAGACCACATAGAGCAGCTTTTTCCACTCTCAGCCTCTTTCTCGCCTCTTGTCGTCTGTAACGTGGAAATTTGTTGGATTTGACCCTAAAAAATGGGCAGAAATTACATTTATTAACATGTTTGGTCTTGTGTGCCAAAAACCACAAAAAATATATAAAAAACCATCATCAGTTTTAATAAATAAAATGCAGTCAAATATTTATTTAGTGAGGAAAAATCTGTGAAAGTTTTCTGAATGAAATCTTGATAGATTTGAATGTTTTATGTGTTTTTCTAATAAGAGAAATCCCAGCGTGCTGCTTGCTGTTCAACACCCACAATCAGATGCACACAGACACTTTCACCCTCGGCTCTTTTTCTTTTTTTTGCACTCTTCCCTCCATCCAAGTTACATTTGCAGTTTGTTTCTCGCGTCCGGAGCAAGTGGATCTCCTCACTAATACCCACACTGTTGGTGCTGTGTGTGTGTGTGTGTGTGTGTGTGTGTTTCCCGTCAGATATCAAGCTGAAATCAAGGAATCGAGTCCATGCGAGCTGCCATCTGATCCCACACACACTTATCAATGAAGCAAGAGATCATGGCGGATGGCCCCAGGTGTAAGAGGCGAAAACAAGCCAACCCGAGACGGAAAAACGGTAAGAGAAACACGGGGCAGATAAAGCGAGCGGTCGGGAGGGGATATGTTTGGATGTGCGCCTGGTTTGAAGGTTTCCACTGCGGTTCGGGGTGTGTGAAGGTCCGCGGCTGGTGCGCATTCCTGCCTGCCCCTTTTACGCAGGGATAAAGGGACCGCTATCCGGGGAGAAACTGTGCGTAAATACGTCCGCGTTGCTGCCCCAGCACAGCCGGAGGAATCTTTAAAAAATAGCGCCTATTAAATAGTGTGTTTTCGGGGGGGATGTTGTGAGGAGGTGAGAGGAAAGTTGTGGATGTTGGAAAGTTGGAGCGAAGCGGAGCCGGCTGCTTTGTCGCCGGGACGTTATCCGCCATGGGGGGACTGTGTAGCGGTCACTCAGACCATCGCTGGCCGGATCACACTCATGCTGCTCGGTGTAAAAGTCCAGTCTTGTGACTTGAATTATTTGTGATTTGCTGTGACTCAGCCGGGGATGTTGGGTATTTTTATATATATATATGGGCCTTTACATTTGGAGCCACATTGTCGCTGTTTTAATAATTCCCAGGCTGTTGGTTTAGTTGTTTTTTATTGTCCATCCTAAGTTTATCATAGAGGAGGCTTCATACAGAAATAGGATGACATGTCCGGTAAATGCTGGGCATTAATTGGGTCCGGGCTGCAACGCTGGAGGTGGAGATTTGTTGCTTTTCTTTCTCCATTTGACTGCACAGTTTCCCACAAGAGGCAAATCTGCAGTGACATTTCCTGGCCCCGTTATTCCTGATTATTCCATACAGGCTGCTTCAGTGTGTGTGAAGCATCGAGGCTGTGTTTTATTTGCAGTTTTTTAATCTCTGCCCCCACACAGGTTATTTATCTAGATCAGATTTCATTTATTGATTTCATACAATCGATGGCAGACAAGCATTTTGTTCCACACTAAATAGCACAAGAGCATAACAGTGAAGCTGGAGATTTCCAACATATATATATATATATATATTTATGTATATATGCATGTATATATATGTACGTTCATGCTTTAAAAAATAGAATAATAAGACACATTTAGAGATATGACAGCCTGTTTAGCAGTGGCCACCTGTTTTGAAAAAAAGAGGGAGTGAGAAGGAGAAAAGCAGTCTTGGCTTTTGTACCAAATGCACCATTTGATAAAATATTAGCAAAGCAAATATAATTTTCACACCCTTAAACCTGACAAGAGACGGTTGGCAGAGTGTAAAGAATATTTTTGTCTCTCATAAAAATGTAGTAGCTCGTTCAGCCATCCGGGTGCATGTACTGTATATTTTAAAAAAAAATTTAAAAATTAAAAATAAAATAGATTTAATGTTAGTTTTAAAACCTAAAATGTGACTCTCTTTTTTTCTTATTTTCTTCTATAATAACTAGCTCTGTCTGATGACCCCCCCTCCACACACACACACACACACACACACACACACATCTCCCCTCCTCCCCTCCCGTCCTCACCCCCAATCCTCCCCCCTGGGAATGCAGAGGCTTATTGAGGCTTGGCCACTCTCCTCTCTGTCTGTCCTCTTCCTGCCTGGCTCTGTGGAGGGATGGCAGGCAGGGCGAAGCGTGTGACGGCCGGCAGGATAGACGCTGACTCCTCCAGCACTAACTAACAAAACCACTCCAATGCACCAAAAAAAAATGCAGCTCACACAGATGCATGCATTTTTATTTTATTTTATTTTATTTTATTTTATTTTAGCAGATGGCTCCATCTTTCTCCCCTTAACTAACAAATCAGATGAATATACACAAATGTGAAAATATGTAGAATTGCAGCTAATTTCCCTGAATGGCTTCTGGAGGTGCTGCTGTGCAAGCAGGCGTGTTTTCATGTAAATTATAATTTGTGTGCCACCTGTCATTATTCCTCTTTTGAACTAAATGTTTTTATGTTTTAATGAAGCCAGTTTGAGGCTTTGTTCATCTATTTTGGTCTCATTTTTTTATTCGATGCAGACGAGCAGGAATTGTTTGGATTATTTTTCATCTTTTTTTTTTTAAATGGAAGAGGCATTCAGCATTTGTGCCAATTAGTATTAATGAGGCATTTGCTCACTAAGTTGTCTAACCAATGACATTCGCATCCAGATGACTGTTGGCCTTCAGGGTTGGAGGTGCTACAGTAGCTTTACTCACTCACTGTCCAGTCTGTCATGTGGTATTTAACCACAGTTCATGACTTATCCCCTCCTCATCCAACCCTGCTGCACGCCGCTGTGAAGCCTCTGAAATGGCAGCGATATTTAAAAGCAACAAAACCCCAGAAATTACATATTTTTATCACGCTGTTCCCCACTGTTACACTGCTAAAAAAAAAAGAAAAAAAAAAGCCCTTCTCCTTTCCTGGTGTGAAACTTGATCTCGGCAGCGTGAAGTGTTTGAGAGTTTGGCCCTCGCCAGGTGTTGCTTGTCACATCCAGCTGTGAGCAGCCAACAGAAAAGCACTCGCACACCTGTCCTTATTTTCTTATTACTCAACCAGCACAAGCATCAAAAACACGCCTTTGTAAAAACTAAAAAGAAGAAACCCCTCGAGCATTGTATGATGGGGTTTTTTTTCCCATCTTTGCATCGTCTTTGCATCAAACTGTGGCAGATTCGTCTGAGGATAAGATGAAAGAGGAAATACAGATGTTGCATTATTTTTCTCCGGTAAACATTTGCTTCTGCGTCACCCAGAGCTTGAACCGTTTTTTGTGATTTTTTTCTCCGTACCCTAGATGACATCTCGGTGTCGGGCAAACCTTCGGAAATGCACTGATTACATAATGTGAAGCAGCAGAAAGACGAGGCCAATCTCTCTCTCTCTGGCTGCTGGAGTTGATATAATAGTCTGAATGTGCTTATTAAGGCTATCGCGGATTTGCGCTTAAGTTGGAGAAAAAACGGGGAGAAAGAGTGTGTGTGTGTGTGTGTGTGTGTAGGAGGGGGGGCTGCTTTCAGACCCAGACAATGGCAGATTTCTGCCAGTCTAAACAATTTGTCCATCTCTATTATTCCTCTGCCTTTTTAAAGTTGTGTTTGCTGTTCCCGCAGTAGAGAATAGGGAGGGGCGTTAGACAAGGTGCTCCCTTTCTTCCTCATCTTTTCCAATCTTCTTTTCTCACCCCCCTCCTCCTCCTCTTTCCTCCCATGTCCCAACCACCAACTTCCCTGCCTCCTCTTTACCCCCAGATTTTCCCTTCTTGAGGTTAGGGGCAGTTTCTCTGCCATCATCACTGAGCACAAGGGGGGGTAAGAAGAAGAAAAAAAGAGGGGAGGAGGAGGGCAGGTTTCGCAGGGCGCTCGCGGACAATTGATTGTCAGTGGTAATGTGTTTCATTTACATGTTTATACCGTCAATAGTGGCGGGGGGTTGTCCGCCGCGCCATTCACTGCTGCCATTCCCATACGGGTTGGCAATTGTGTGGAGCAGCCAAAGCAGACACCTTCCACTCCTGATGGCTTTTTCTGAAGGAAGAAGCAAAGAGGGGAGGGGGGGGAAAAAGTGTTTTGCAGTGCATTCATGTTGAGGGAAATAAGGTATTATTTTGTTTAAGCAAGTGAAATAATTGCTGTGAGATATTACAGCAGCCAGCAGGAATCAGTCTGCAGCAGAGGGAGGGGTGCATGTCGTTGGTGTACAGACCCACTGACAGCCGGGGATGAATCTTCCTTCAGTATTTTTATAACGTCGGCCTTGTGGTCGAATCAAAATAGACACATTCCAATTACTCCATGTAAAACGGCTAGCAGCTTTTCCTCAATGCAGGCTAATAAGGAGGCATATTTGTCCTGTCACAACTACACATTGCACTTTGGCGTTCTGCGTGAGGCCTTATTATTTTCTGGTAGCTTTTTTTGCATCACTTGATTTTTTTTTTTTTTTTTTTTTTTTCTCTCTCTCCCTCGGCTGCAGTCGTCACGAGCTAAATATATCCATCTGCTCAAAGTGTGTGAGTCAAGTGTATATAGCCAAGCACATAAAAATGAATGGACTTCCCTTACGAGATCATTGTGATTTCAAGCGTGGCGTTTGGTATATGGGAGCAAGACGATGTTACCTTTGGGTGTCATTTTGAAAAAAGGAAACATTTTTTCAATCGATCAGTTTTGTATTTACAGTTATTGTAATTCATTTTATTTTGTCATTATGTTGTGTGAGATGCGGCCGTGGCAGTTTGATTCCTCCGACTTTCAAGCTGATATGTTATTCAACAAATCCTCTAATATGTGCTTTCCACAAGGAATTAAATCAGGAATGTAGCTCAGCAACAACACACACACACACACACACACACACACACACACACACACACACACACACACACACACACACAGTGCACAGTTTTTTTCACGCTTTGATAAGGCAGATAAAAGCAAATAGCATGGCTTGTGGCTGTATACCCCCCCTCCCCAACGCACACATTAAGCAAAAATAAAAAACTAATGATCATCTCCACCGTTCTGGACAGAAAACTTTCATCCATCTCTCCAAAAAATAAAATAGCCAAAAAACATTTTTGACACATTTTCTCCTTTTTTTATATTTTTATTTTTTATTATTTTTAATTTTTTTTTTCATTCTTCCTGCCTCGACCGCCCTGCTTGTGTGAAGATATTTTTTTCGCCTGGCGGCCAGAGAACACACACTTGCAGAGGCACCGCGAGCCCGGACCCCTGACACTGCGGGTCTTAGGAATGCCTTAGGTACGATTTCACTTTCGCTCACATCAATGCTGACCTGAATGCCTTTCATATCTGATCCGCCGTGTCTCTCCTGGTAAACATCCCCCGGGGGGAGAACAAAGAAAGGAGCTCCTCTTCTTCTTCTTCTTCTTCTTCTTCTCCCTCTTAATCACAATTCAGCCCCTTTCGCCGCCAGCAGCAGGGCTACACATTTGCATTCAGCATCAGAAAAGGGCCTGAGATGAAAAGGGGGGCGAAAAAAAAAAAAAAAAAAGGAGAGCAGGAGAGAGTAGAGGAGGAAAAAAAAGAAGAAGAAGAGGAAAGGAAAAAATAGGGAGAGAGGCAGAAAGGGGTGGGTGGGTGGCGGAGAGAAATAACTAGGGTGTTTGTGGTTGTTTGTTGGTCGTCCCCTGGTTACAAGCCTTTTATAGCCTCCCTACTCTAGCAGGGACCCGGGCCCCTCCTGACAGACAGATAGTGTTACGAGATGGCATGCCCACACTATTCGTGGCCACTCACACTTAAGAAGAAGAAGAAGAAGAAGAAAAAAAGAAATCCTGTCTGCGACCGATTGGATTGTGCTTAAAGGAGGCGATAAGACTCAGGAGCAGGTGTCCTCACGATGCGCCTTTTTATTTTCTCTTGTCTCCAAAAACTTCCGTGCAGCTTTAAAACATCAAAAGTGAATTTTATATTTCTTTTTTTTATTTTGTTGTGAATTATTTAATACACAAACATCATTTAGAAAACCTATTGAATGACTTACAGCCCCCCGTATGTTTATGTGTTGCTTCATGAAAATGATGAGCCAGATACTTTTATCATCCCATTTCCAGGCTGGATGTATGCAAATCTTAAGCAAAGATGGGGAGATGAGAAGGGGGGGCACCTCCGCTCTTTACATGGCGTCATGTGATATGGATTTCTTTTTTTCCTTTTCTATTCCTCACCCAGAACTTTTTTTTTTTTCTTTCTTTTTTGGTTAAGAAGAAGGATTATCGGTACACCTTCCCTCCCTCCTCCTGGCCAAGCTGCGCAGGATTTAGGCAGATTTACTTCAGCAAACACCTTTGGACACTGGGGGGAAAGTAGGAGTCTGTTTGCAAAAGGGGCCTTTTGTTCCGAGAGGTTCTGGATAATGCCTTACCAGGCAGCCGTGATATTAACCCGTGCTTTGGAGGAATGGGCTGGAGGTGGTGGTGTTGGTGGGGGTTAACTCTTTGTATGAGAAGTCTTTGCTGTTCATACATGTTCTGTCACCATCTCTTCTCCTCATCCCGTTAAATTCTCACTGCAAAGCTTGTGCTTGATTTTCACTGTTGTTTTGCAGACTTTAAATTCCTTCATTTCTTTCTTTCTTTCTTTCTTTTTTTTTGGGGGGAGCTGCAGAAGTTACTGTGTATTTGGGGTGATGCACACTCACACACACACACACACAACACAGAGCAACTGCCACTGCCAAAAACGATGAAAGCGAGAGCGGTGGCTGGGATCCGTTGCCTGACTAACACCGAGGCATGAATCAGCCAATAGTGAGCCAACTCTGCCCCTGTGACTTCCCTTTATGTTTAAACGGCATTAACGATGCAGCGTCCAAAACAATGTAGTGACACAGGCAGCATTGTGGCATTCCCTGCACACTTTTCATAAAAATACAGGCAGTTTTACACGGAAACAGAGTCTGAGTTTTTACTGCATGGCAGCTGAACTGTTGATGAACTTCTGGTTTTTTCCCCCAGAAGGAATCGCCTCAGAAAATCAGGTTTTGTTTGCTTTTTAGCCCCTTGAAAATGTAGCGATTGTCTGCTTTGAGTTAAATTGTGCTGTTTGCCAGTGTCATAAGAGACAGAGAGCTGTCTCGGTGGTTGTCAGAAGTCCAGGTCACTCGGACGTGGACAATTCAGGACGGTGTGAAAGAGGCAGAGATGGAGAGTGATGAAGCAAAGGTGACAGACTTGAAGGTGTTTCTGGCGGCGGCGTTCTGCCTGTCGATCCCTTCTCTCCATCTCTTCTTTTTCTTTTCCTCAGGATTTGACAGGTCGTATCAGCTCCCCCCTTTACAGTGATGTGTGCCTGTTCTGCGACACGCTAGTCTAAGTAAAGTTGCAACGCAGTCAGATGCTTTTCTCCTGCTTCCCTGACTTTATTTCATGCCTTCTTGCTTGTTTTTCTCCATGTGTGTCTTCACCTCATCCTCTTGTTTTCTCCTTTTTCACTCCTTTTGCGATTTTGACAAAAAGCAAACACAGAAATTGAAACTTCAGTGGTCCGGCAAATAATTGCATGCATTTGGACTTTTCATTTGCATGTGTACACTCTTTACCCTAAGCCGGCATGTTTTATGCATTGCGTAGGAGGAAAATGCATTTTGAAATATCATGCCTCATTTGAGTCTTTCTCAAGTGAAAATGCAAAGTCTTTATTTGGCCCATCCGTTCCGTCTCGTCCTGCTGTTTGCACTTATTCAGTTGTTGCGCCGCGTCTCGCCTGTGATTTTCAACATTTTCCACGCGTCGACTTTTCCCATTTGCGAGGGAGTCTGAGCGCCACAGACGACAGGTTGCTGAGCAGGTGTAAACTAACATTTGGATTTCATAATTAAATGGCAGGGGGGCAAAAAACAACTTTAAAAACACCTTCTTTTTCCTAACAATGCCGTATCTGTGCATGTGTGTGCTCGCCCGGATGCACAGGAGGAGTTAGGGTGGCAACTGTTCCCCCAAATTAAATGTTGTTTCTAACGTAGTTTCAATCCAAGCATACAGATTTACTCTCATAGGAAGGATTATTTTCACGATCTTGCAGTGTTGAAGGATTTGTGTAATGCATTGTAATGTAATGTTGCACCCTTCTCTGTATAAATTGCATGTGTTTGTCTTGTTCTTTGTAGTTCTGTAATAGGGAGCGTCCTGTCGAGACGAATCTGCCTTTAAAAACACAGGAGTGTGTCTTAATAGATCAACAAAGACACAAATACAGATGAAATCAAAAGAACAAACACATCATAGCTGGTTGGAGCTTGTGTGTGTGTGTGTGTGTGTGTGTGAGACTTATCACTGCTGTCAACTGGAAAGCAGGACACGGCTTCATGACGTTTCTGAGGAAAAAGGGAAAAAAAGTAATCACCTCGATTGCCCATTAAAATGATTTTTTCCCCACTTTTTTTTTCTCCTTTGCGGCGGCTCCTTCAGAGATGACACCTTTGTGCAAACAAGTGTTGAAAGCAGCCTCCAGTTTTCTGCTCTGATGTCGGCATCGCTGATCTGCAAGCGCCGCTCGCTGCCACATGTGCACACACACACACACACACATTTAGGAAAACACACACACACTCTTTGATGTATGTTTGATTGTCGGGTGGAAGAGCTCTTCTGGCAAGGTCACGGCCGCGTGGAACAATCAATAACAGATCGCCAGATTAAGGCATGGTGACATCTGGAAATCTAGGCCTTTTCCACACATTTTGCAGCACGCTGTCCCACCTTTAATCCGACATAATAGAACATGCTATTTGATCAGGGCTCTCGTTCCTACTCCGGTTCATTATTCAGAAGGTGTCCTGCTTCTCTGCCACCTCAGTGCACCCCACTCGTTACCTTTTTTTTTAATTTTTTTTTATTTTAACGAGGACTTGTCTGCTTCCGTCTCTGCTCTGGTTTCTTGCGTTGAAGTAAATTCAGATGCGTTATCTCAATTTAATTGCAGCCGATTGCCAAGTGAGATTAAGAAAATTAGGGCATTTTGTGGTTGCACAGATTTCCTTCACTTCCACGCTTTCATCTCGGCGTTGATCAAGCACCTTCTTAACCGGAGGTTGCAGCGAAAATAGCAAATGGTCAGAAATTACATGTGGTCTTCTTGTTATTCAAACATACATTTAACCTTTGGCAAGAGTGAGTCAAGGAGAGATAAAGCATGGAGGGGGTGGGGTGGGGGGGTACATCTTCCTCTTTAAATGTCATCTGTGCTGCAGTCAGTGGACATGTGTAACAAAGTCGACCCTGTTTAAAAACTCTGAAAGGTGGATGCACGTGTTAATGGCTTCTGACTGGAGAGGGAGCCCCCTCCCCTGAACGCCTCGTGTCCCGCTGCTGTCAAACGTGAATGTCAAACAAACACCTCCTCAGGTAGCGGGGGGATAATCACACCGACAGGCCTGTCCTCAGCCTTTCTGACGTGCAGGACAAACGGGGGCTGAGCTCTCCGTGGTTTCAGGCTGCAGTTTGGGTCGGGGGGTTTCAGGGCGAGCATGAGGTGGAGGATTTAGGGGCGGTGTGTTTAATTAAACGCAGTGAGAACTGGAGGTTGGAGTTTGACAGGGATGATCTTTCTGTGGTTGTGGTTGTAGTTTTTGGTTTGGGTGACAAAGCAAAAATCAAGGATTTGGTTTTTGGTTTGGACAACTCATGCAGGCAGAATTTAGAGAATAAATGCAACGTGAATTTTTTTTATCATTATCCACTTTTTAAAGTCGTGATGAGGTGATTAAACTGCGGTTTGTGTGGTTGTGGCTGTTGTTTGCTATTGACGCATATTTTGGCCTACAAATGACAGATGGGTCCTAAATTATGGCTAAATTTGGTCATGCTGCTGTTGAGGCTGGATTGT
This sequence comes from Pampus argenteus, assembly GCA_036937835.1. Lineage (NCBI taxonomy): Eukaryota > Metazoa > Chordata > Actinopteri > Scombriformes > Stromateidae > Pampus > Pampus argenteus. The sequence goes on along the minus strand of CM072883.1, from coordinate 1,421,439 downwards.
CTGAGCAGAGACTTGGCAGCAGAGGGTTCGATGGGTATTTCCTGACCTTGAAACCTTGTGGGAGATGACTAAGATTGGGTCAGATATGGAGGCTTGATTTTGGGCTTGGCCTTGTGACTCAGTCTGAGATGCAGCCCTGTTTTAAGTTAGGTCAAGTGTTTATGACTCAAGGGCCTGACGGTGTTTTTCACATCGCTCAGGGTGTCTTTTGTTTTCTTTTTCAGTTCTGTACTATGCGACTTTTGCATGAATATCCAGAGGGATATACTCTATTCTGATTTGGTTTTCAACGGCAGATTTATTGTCTATTTAGCAGTCAAGTTCTTGGATCTTTGTGCCTTTCGTGTGGCCCTCCAGCCCATTTCCTCTTCTACCTCTTCTTCTATCCATCCCGCCGGCCAGCCAGTCAGTCATCTAACCAGTCAGCCCACTCTAATTACTTCTCCCCCACCCAAGGGAAGCTACTTCCTTATCGCTCGGCCGTCTTGCTCCGGCATTCCTGAGATAAATTCCCCACCACTTTGTTATTCTTACTACTTAGGGGTATTGGAATTAGCATGGCCATCAAAGCAGACCTTGTACTCTGCCTTTTTTCTCACACCCCTCCCTGACGACCTTATCAGTGGTCATACATTACAGCTGGGCATGCGACGTGCCTACAGGCTGCAGAGGTGAATAACAGACAAAGGTATGGAGCCGCGCGTCTCACATCAAAGACTCAGAGAGATGATGAAATGACGCAAATGTGCAGCTCGCGGCGCTCTGCTGTATTCTGGCGCAGGTACTTCAGGGCTGCGTGGTAAAGGATTTGCGGTCCAGGTGTGTAGCTGTAGAGCATGTGTCCTTTCATATTCAGGTTTTGTATTCATTGAAATGTATTAAAGAGCTCCCCATGTTGCCAAGAAGCTGTCATTTTAACACAGTGAGTGAGTTTCACAACCTTTTAGCCCCTTGATACCTGTTAAAACCTTCCAGACATGCACGAGCATCCCTGGGTAAATAATCAGTGCTCCATTCATCCCTGCAAACCCCACTTTTTATTGCAGATGTGTGGGTCCTTCCTTCCTTCCTTGCTTCCTTCCTTCCTTCCTCTCCTCACCGTATGTTCCCAACATGGTTTATACCTCAACAGCAAGCACACGCTGCCTTATAAACTGGCAATCACAGTATCCCTAATGTTATTACTTTTCATAATTAGTTACAGCAACACTCATTCCACGACTGGCGGAAAGGAGTATTCCTTAGTAATTAAGGTAATGAAATATTCATTTATGCTACCTTTTCAGCAGTCTCACAAATGAGCCAGCCATGCTTAATGTCCGCCCTGCCTCTGATTTTATTATGATGGCAGACTGGCACATCTGCAATTAGTACTCGCGCTGACAGTTAGTGTTTTGCGCGGGGCGGTAAGCAGAAGGAGGTGATGTGAAGCAGTGGAGGGTGGTTGCACCCTGGTGCGATAACACGCCCCCGAGACCCCACCCTCTTCCTCCAGCACCCTCCACTCTGCTAACCTTGTCTTTTTTTTTTGTTACCTTTATCTCCTCACCCCCCCTCTTCCCGACGTCTCCTCCCCGACGGAGAGGTTACCTTTTCCCAACGGTGCGAAATCGACTTGACATAACTGTTCATCAGTTTCAGTCCCCTGCTCTGCCCCCCCTACCCGACTCCCCACCTCACCCCGAGGTAGTTTGCATCAAATCAGGCCCAGTCAAGCTTCAAGTAGGAATTGGCAGGCCAGAACCCGACAGTGGAGGAGAGAAAGGAGAGCCTGAACAACATCCATGGTGTGAAAGTTTTAGGGTTAAGTGCTAATAAGTCAGTTTAAAATCTGCATTAATTGAACTGAAGCAGATGCTTTGTGTTCCTTTTTCAGATATTTTAGATTTTTCTTTTTATTTCACTGCCAACATCTGTGGATTCATTGTTGTTGTTTTTTTGCAGGACAACTCACGCACCATTAGCAGGGAGCATGACGTGCAAGTTTCTGCAAATTATAACCAGCCAAAGTGTCTTTTATTAGAAAACGATCATGAATATTAATTAACAGCAGAGGCAAAGTGAGTGAAAGGATTTCTAAAGGTTTTATTTAGGAGTTCGCTTCATGTTTCGTGAGCCTTTTATTTTTCTAGAGGGCAGGAGGGCGGGATTACGAGCCAGCATTTATATGCCATCAATTTGAAAATGGCTGACACTTGCAAACAGTCACACATGTTTTCCAGGCGAGTGCACATCTGCACACACATGGACACAGTGCCACACGCAAACACATGCATCTGGGCAAACATGCACACACAAATACACCCATATATATATATATTTATATATATCACACGCGCAGCACACATGCTAATTGGCAGGCAGACAGGTCACAGCAGACACAGATGTGCCGTTTCTTTCTTTTTCCTCAACCTCGCCGTGGCCCTCAGAGAGAAGCAGATAAGGACTTTGTGATGAAACTTTTAGTGAATCTCGCTGCTCCAGTTCTGTCGCCGCCACGTCACAAAGCTCAACCCCCCCCCCTCCTCCTCCTCCTCCACCAACCCCACCTCCCCACCCGTCCCTACAGCTGCCATATATTCTTATTAAGGTTGTGTTTTTATTCATTTCCTTCTTCACGTGTATTTGCCCCTTTAACGGCCTCTTTTTCTTGACTTCCGTGTCTTTACTTCAATCTTTTCTCCCTCTGCTTCCATCTTCTTTCTTTCTTACTTTTCTTCTTGTCTTAATCGTTCTCCTTCCTCGCTCCCCACCTTCACATTTTCTCCCTTACCCTCAGTCTCATTTCTCCTCTCCTCTCCTCTCCTCCCTCCCTCCCTGTCCTCAGCTTTGCATGTGCTCTGATGGGCTGATGGCCGTTTCGACAGGGCAGCATTGAGGTAAAACGGTGTGACGGCAGAGTTTTGTTAAGCCGAGAACAAAGGCTCGGAGATGCCGGGCCAAGCCATTGTCCCGCGCCCATATTGGCCTTGCCACAGTTTTGCAGGATTTAATGCTCTGTTTACCTCCAGCCAATCACTAATATTCAAAGAGGAGCTTCTTCCTTTTAGATGCACCTCAGGATGATTTCAGATAAATCAAAAGCTGTCAACACATTTTGTTGTTTTCTTCTTCTTGTGTCTCGTTTGGAGGAAATAAATAAAGAGCAGAGTTTTAAATGAAGTTGTTTTGTTTGAGCAGATGTGATTTACTTTATTTCTCTCTAATCTCTCACATGTCTTAAATCAAAAGCAAAACTTCCTGTGAATCTCTGCATCATCGGGAGAACCAGGTGCAGATCTGTCTTTACATATCATATCTTTACAGCTCTGACACGTTGTTTTTGTATTTTTGCATTTTTAAAATCGGGAAACTTTTTTGATCAACTTTAGTTGTCACGTCACTGCCAACACTCGTGTTAAATATGACCGGACCAATTTTAGACAGCAAACTCCCCCTCAGTAAGTGTGTGTCACTGTGACTGGGAGAGAAATATGAAGTGTGTGTGTGTGTGTGTAACACAGAAAGAAAGGGATAGTGTGTGTGTGTGTGTGTGTGTGTCTGGTCCGTTGGAGTTCCCCTGCATGGTCTTTGGGCAAACTGAAAGCAGCGCTCTGTGGGATTAGAGAATGAGTGTTGTTGGGGGTGGCTAAGGGCGGAGGACAGAGCACAGGAGGATTCTGGGAGTTTTGTCTGTCCTATAACAGGCAGTGATCTCCTATAGAGGAACACGGCTCAAAACAACACTGATAGATTTATACATCCAAACATGTTAACTTGTATTCCCGTTCATATATAACACATGTTGAGTTGAAAATATAATAGTAATAAATAAATATTTAGCATTTGAATGAAAGTTTTTACAGATTGTTGTCGAGACTCGTGTTGTCCGAATTTAACCAGACTCAATCTCCAAATTAACAGGCTCTGCATAAAAGTTGCAACTCAAAGCTAATGTTTTACGGAAAATAACCACTTCCCGTTAAAGGCTAAAGGAGGTGGCAGCGTTTTAAGGAAACGCGCCACACTGGTGTATTTTTGTTTTTACTGGAACAGTCACTCTGACATCAAAATAAAAGTTTCAGAGAACAAGGAGCAATAAACGCAGTCGAAGGCGCCGTCATCGAACCCAATGATATTTTCACGAGCACATAAAGATTATGAGTCCATTCCAGTAGCACCCATCTGTGCTTTCATTTGTGACTGTATGCTCAGTAGTTAAAGGAGGAGGAGGAGGGGGGGTGACTTTCATTTGGTTAAATAGTTTGTTAAGGTCAAAAGAGATAAGAAGAGTTTAATCCCCCCCAACAACAAGCCATAAAACCATAAAAGATGATTGACAAGCGACGAGGTTGACGACAATAGTTTTGAGTAAACAAACACTTCCTGCCAAATCCTCTCTGGTGATTAACGGGTTAATCAAATGAAATAATTTGTCAACAGACAAACTCGAACCCTTTTCGTTTTTTTGCAAAACAATTACAAAATTACAGTAGATAAAAATTGAACAGCGCCAGTATTTATGCAATCAACATAACGAAGAAACAAAACAATTTAATGTGGAAAAATCATCATTCATCTGCATTATAATTGCTTCTCTTTCACATCTACGGGGATGGTTAATTAAAATTGTGATTAAATGCGTCTGCACTGCCTAAGATGTCTTCCCCCCTAAACAGGTGCTACAGAATTTAAAAGTAAAGAGAAAAAGCTAATTAGCATTGGAAATTGAGAAATTGCCTGCAAGAATCGGTGTTAATTTCAGTCACTGATGAGGTAATTTATAAAAGGGGGAGCGCTGAGGAGTCTGAGATTGCAACACCGACTCCCCCCTCCCTCACCCGCTGCACATTCCTCCTTTTCCCAGCATGCAGGTGAAGATGTTTGCAAAATATTTAAGCTATTTGGTATTCTGTCTTCGTTAGCTTTTGGGAGTCATTTGTGCCCTCTACAACAGCTAGAATAAACCTCCAAGACTAAATAATGACATATAAGAGCATCACACACACACACACACACACACCTTTCCCCTCGCAGAGATAAAGACAGCCAGGAAGAGCTCTCACAAGCGCTGAGACGAGGAAGAAGGAAATGCATGTAAGTGATTAGGAAGCGGAGGTTTGACCAGGTGTAAAAACATACATGTGACTTTGGCAGTGTCTGCTTCATCTTCTGCTGTTGTTGGAGAGAAGCCACACATCTGTGAAAAAGTAAAGACAAGTTTCCTCATTGACAGCCTCGTAGTGTTGGTTGTTGCAGCTTTTCAGGGTCAGACGAGCTTTTCGATTTAAGTTACAGAAAACACGACATTAAAATCGGCTTGTTTTTTGTTTTTTTTCTTGGTTTTTTGCCGTTTAGGATGTTGGCCGCCATCCTCTGTCCCGCTCAGAGTTTCCGCTGATCTGCAGCTCCTGTGTACGTTCCCTCTAGTAATTATATGTCATTGTCCATCATTATGGTTGGCCTCGGAGAAATGTCAGGCCTGCGAGGAGCCGAACTGCTCCATCAGGCTCTGAACAAACTATAAGTCTAATATATCTTGTTTATATAAAATCTAAATATCTTATATAAAATGTTAGAAAAAAAAGGCCAAAGTCCCCAAAAGTTTATTTAATGGCCTTTCTGGATTTATTTCACCAACTTGAAACCAGAAGTTTTTATACAGAAATTGACATTTGTAAAGCGGGGAGGGTGGTTGGACAGGTGGGAGGAGGGGGGAGGGGGTGAACTGGCAGGCTGTAGGTCATTAGGCCTCCACGGCGGTGGAGCCGAAGCATCAGCCAGCATGAGGTTAAAAAGAAGAAAAAAAGAAAAAGGGGAAGCCAATTTGCTGAGACATACTCTGTCGACCTTTCATCATAACTGGAGCCTTTTTCTTTTAGATTAAGTCCAGTGAGCCTGTCAGCCGCTCTTCTTCCTCCTCTTCACTTTTTAACAATCGCTCCCTCTCTCACTCAGCCTCAACTTTCTCGTCGCTATGTGACAAATCATCTACTTTAAAACGCCGGTTTGACATCCGAGCTGCTTGTTGCAACCTTCTCATCCTGAAAACTGGTGGATGTTTCCTTTTTTTTACAGCCTCTATAGACACCAGATATGGATGTAATGGAAAGGCTAATAAACATGAAGAAGAGCGTGAGGAAATCTTTGGGTCCTCACCCACAGCTCATGATCATGTTATATTTTCCCTCTGCTCTACATCCGTCTTCCTTCCTCTTCTTCTCCTTCTTCTTTTTTTCCTCTCTGAGTCACTCCGCTGAACAGGTCAGGCAGTAAGTGACAAGGTATTTCGTCGTTTTGTGAACCTTCGCCAGACTGATTGTTCGGTGCAAGTGTAGTGTAACTGAGCCGCTTGTAGCTCGCCGGAGTGTGGAAAATAAGATCGAGGACTGATTTTTTTTTTCCTCCCTCACCCCCCTCCCTCTGTTCTCCCTCCCTCTTTGTCTCTCTCTTGGTTTTACAACAATGTGAGATAGTAAAATAGATATCTAGTGTCTCAGTGAGAGCTCCCGTCCGCCGTTGCTGTCGCTCTTCATACATTTCCGTTCCACCTGACAGCCCGCTGTATTGCTCCAACATCTCCACTCGCACCGGTTTGACCCGTGACCACTTGTAGCCGTCTATTATGCTCTTACCGCCCAGGCACTAGCCGTACTGACTTCTCTGTTTTCACCCAGGTTATGAATGCGAGCCATCCCTGTACTGCCAGCACGGGTCAGAAACTCTTTAAGTTGTCGTCGCGTTTCTGCACCAGTGACACCGAGACACATTCCTGAACGTTTTCTACTTCTGTTTCTGGTTATTTCTTCGAGCCAAGGAATGTTTTTGGTCATTTTAAAGACTACACAGAATCTTAAGTGCACGCTGAGGAAATCCCAGCTGATACAGAAGAGACGACTCACCATGTAGGACACAAAAAAATGCAGAAAAGTGACAATATTTTAATAAAAATCAACTTTATCTAATGAAAACAGTTGCAAATTTGACTGCACTGTCAAATAAAACAATATTTCTCTATTGAAAATAACCTTTTTAGGCATTTTTCAACCTTCAGCAGCAGTGACCTTTAGGCAGTGAACCACCAGCTGATGCACTACCAACAAACACAAAGCAGTATTTATCCTGTAGATAAATATCATCCTATAGTTTGCATCTGTCTCAGGTAAAAATGCAATGAAAGTTTCTAGGCTTTAAAGAAGTATTTGTGATGTGGTGTTTGTGTTGGTGCAGAATGGCAGTTTATTGAGGTAAAAGGCATTTCTACAACTTCAAAACAAGCCGGAGAGAAACAGAGGAAAAGCCTCCCTAAAACCCTCCGGGAGAGACTCGTGCAACAACACCGGGGGGGAAACAATCGCTAATATTAGGAGGAGTGGAGAGAGAGAGGAGGGGAGGTGGGGAGGGGGGAGGCGTTGAAGACACACAAACAAAACAAAAAAAAAAAACCTCGAGTTTGTTTATGTGCACATAATGTGAGTCTGTGCGCCCGGTGAAGCGCCGCAAATGGGAGAAGTATGCGTGGGTTTCTCAGGTAACAGGATTACGTGGGCACATAATTGATCCATTTGGGGGAAAAATGACAGGGCTCTAAAGAGGCCTCGGCTTTGGAAATGGAGTTTATGAAACAGGCATTCGTAAATTCAAAGGAATCAATATGTCAATTTTATTACATCTCGGGGCCAGATGGGCATTAAAGGCACAGCTCATCCTTCTGCTTTTCAGCCTCTCTCTCTCTCTCTGCTCTGTCATCTCGTTTGCAGGGTCTCTCTGTCACTGTCTTCCTCTTTTTTATTTTTTCTCTCTCTCTCTGATTCACACTATTGTTCTGTTTTTTTCTCTCATGGTCTGTAAATGTGTGTAATGGCAAAGGTCCGAGTCTTTCTTTATGTCCACGCCGAGCCGGCTGATGTTGAAACTTTTGGATATCATCGTCTTTATCGTATATGTGTCATCAAACGTCTCTTAAACCTCCTTTCTGCTTTAATATAGCAGCCAGTATGTTCATATATATTCACTCTCTTTCTTTGTCTTTTGCTTTTCCTGCTCTCTCTCTCTCTCTATCTACAAATGTATGTATGACAAAGGTCTCTCACTCCCTCTCGCTGCTTCATGTCTCGTTCCCTCTGATATGTTTTCCCTCGTGTTATCTTTCTATCTCTTCCTCCCTAATTCCTCGTCTCTCCTCCTTCCTCGTACTATCTCTTACTATTATGTGTACATAATCAAGGTCTCTCTCTCTCTCTGTCTTTCTCTCTCTCTCTGTGTTTGTGAGGCAAAGGTCTTCAGTGGCCATTTTGTCAGCGAGATGTTGTGTGTGTGTGTTTGCATCCAGGCATGTGCATGTCTGTGCACATGTGTGTGTGTGTGTGTGTGTTGGCCTCAGAGGTATCAAATAACCCTGCTCAGGCAAATGCATCAGCTGAAACATGTTTGTCAATGCAGCTGTTGACTCAACACTATTATTCTTAAGAAGACGCCGTTTACAAAGAGCAGCGAGCTCAGTAAACTGTCTTTAAAAAGGCCAAAAGCATGGAGAGAGTGGGTGGGGGGGCAGATTAAGCATTCTGCATTTCCCTCACTAAAATATTCACGTTTCATTTAAATACAACGGCATCCCAGGCAAGATTTAATTACCATCCAGCGCTATAATGCAAATGAATAATGCAGCAAAGACTGATGCAAACGGATAGAAATATAAGACGCTGGAGCTGGATAGGTTGAGCAGAATAAGAGAGAGAGAGAAGGGTTAAAAACATGTCTTCTGATGCTCTCTACTTAGTCAGATTTTAGGAGTACAGAAAGAGACGGACAGGAAGGAGGAGAGAAGAAGAGGAGTTAGGGAGGGAGGCCAGCTTCCCCGCCGTTTGCCAGGATTTTCCTTCTCCCATTCCAGTAGTTCATTTTTGGAGTAAGTAAATAATAAGAAGTTGGTGATGCTTGCATTTTTAATTCCACCCCCTCCCCTCCCTGCACTTTTTTTTTGTTCAGTTCACTGACTGACATCTGCTATCAATGCTAAGCAGGTGTTCCCGTGCAAACAGACGTGCCCCTGTTTGTGTTTCGCCATCCCCGCCACCGTGCACCCAAATGAGCAACGTGATTAAGAATCCTGTAAATTTTTGAAAGGAAACGGATGGCTGCCCGGCTAGAACGTAATTACACCGCCGCCGACATCCGCAGCTCACCGCCGCAGCAGCCAGAGCCAAAGCAACAGCAGAGAATTAATAATATATAATGGCATCTTTCCTTGTAATTCATAAATGAAATAAAATGAAGGAGGAGTAACCGCTGATAAGTTTTTTTTCTTTCTTTCTTTCTCCCCCCTCTCTCTCTCTCTCATGGGGGTGGGCGGGGTGAGGAGGGTGAGGAAGGGGGGGTTGCAGCAGCAGCAGTGGCAATTTTCAGAAATTGAGTCGAGACGATCATCTTCTGCGATGCGTTAACTCGACTCAGGATGTGTGTAAGGGGAGCAGGGAAGACTGATTTCTTTCTGTCTTTTACTTTCTCCTTTTTAGCTCATTTATTTACTAAATGAGGCCTCTGCATATGTTCCCTCACTCTTTCACTCCCCCTGTTTTGTCATTATCCGCTTTCACTTTGCTGTATGATCATACTTTGCCTTGGAAATGGACAATTAGCTATGACATCTCAAGTGGCAGCTAACTTCCTTCCCTTGAACTTCAAAGGCCGTCGGCACATTAAGTTTTGCAGTTTCGTCGTATTTTGTGTTGTGTCTGAGGAAGAAAGTGTCAAAAGACGGATTATAAAATCAGTCAAAATGCCGGGAATGAAAACAGAGAAGTTGAAGATACAAGATATGTCTTTAAAAAAGGAGGAGGAGGAGGTGGTAACCTCTGGGGAGGTGAAGGGAGTGAAGCAGGAGGAGAAAAGAGGAAGGTAGCGTGACACACAGGCCAACTAAAAACCTCTGACAAGACCAATTTCGACAGACTCCCTTTTTTCCTTCCTCCTGAGAGAGGAAGATGATTATTTCTCTGTTACATCCGTTCCAAGATTATAATCTTGCACTGCCAGGTACAAAATAATCTTGCTTTTATACAGTCTGACACACTGACACTGTACATGATAAAAAGCTGGGATGCTGTAAGACATGTTCTGGGACGATGGAGGCTACGCTCCACCTCCACACGGGGATTTGTGGAGTTACCAGAGCCTTGTAATGCACTTTTCACCCAATTTATATCCATTTCTCAGTCTGTATGGCAGTCCTGGCACCTTGGCTACTGTTTCCTCCCACGGCAGCTATTGATAGCGGCTGACAGACGTTGTTTGGACAGTGAAAGGTGCACCTCCCTGTAAACGCTGGCTTGCTAAAGGGAGGCGACACTCCTCTCCTGTCCCCTCTAATCAGAGCCAGAGATGGTTGCATCCTCCCTTTCGGATACACGATAATTACCCTTCTCTGTGAACGCTGGGGCTTCGCTCTGAGACGGGGAGGGACAGACACTGACAATTATATTAGGGATGTATGTGTGTGTGTGTAAATCCCTGTACACTGCCTCGTAGCTACCTTTCCCCTTGCCACAGCTGAAAGAGTCGTCCGAAGCTCATGATATGAAATAATAAGGTGTATGTGTGCGGCTCCCGGCTGCAGCAGGGCAAACATTGTTTTTGTCTGTTTGCTATCTCTATAAAGAGCCACTGTGGCAGAGATCAGTGGGTCGACTGTATGTGTTGCTCAGTGGGAAGAACAAGGCACCAACACAGCTGGGTTGAGGGAGTTCAGGTCTATTTGGGAGAACAATGCTAAAGATGTGAACATTTTTACATAAATTTATTATGGAAAAATGACTGTCTGTAATCAGTGACCTCATCACCAGAGATGGTTATTGTATTGTTGTGGTTGATTTATTTCAGAGTTTATTCTCTGACATGAATGTAGACTGTGGTCGAGTTTTTAAAATAAAGGACACTTACGTGATTTTTTTTGACATTTCAGTCACATTTTATGATCTTTATCAGAAAATTAAGTTTGCTTAGTTAGGGGTGTAAATTAAGATTAAGGTCAAGGTCAAGAATTTTACATTTAGATAGTCTAGAGGTTTCTAGTATGGTAATGATGTATCATTGTATAGTACAGAACAACAGTACATAGTATAGTGTAGTATTGTAATATGTAGTATAGTGATAACCTTGTATTATATCTTGCAGTAGTGCAGTGTTTGTTGAATGAAATAGTTGCAGCAGTGTTAAAGGATGATACAGTAGCACATAGAGTACTATTGTAAGCTATTGGAAATCCTGTATAATAGTAGTACCAGTGTAAGCCGTGTTGTCGAGGAGAAGGACAGCACGACTCTGTCTCAACTGTCTGTGTCTGAGGTCGTGTGCAGGCGATGTTTTCCTCCTCCAGCTGCTGGGAGATGATTCGGGTCACCGCGGGCTGCTGGGGGGGCAAACTGACGAATCAAGGGGGCGATTGTGTCTGGTGCCAGTCAGTCGTAATTAAGAGCAGGATTGAGGCGGGCGTGGGAGGGAGGGGGGGGGCTGACGCACACATACACACACAGAGACACATGCACGCTGATAGACCTCGGGACATAAAATCACTTCAGTCCACACATGCACAGAGACATATACAGGGAGGCTCACGCACATACTTAAGCCAGGCCCCTCTATACAGAGCAGCTCACCTGAAAATAATCGCTGCGAGGGGCAGCAGGGGATGCAAATGAGGCCGGAGGTTAGCGTGGGAAAAGTGGAGCAGCGTAGCCTGGGACTAGGTGATCCTCTGGCAGGGGGCCGGCCTCAGGAGGGGCTTTTGTTTCCAGCGTCCGTTTAAAAATACCCAGCGTGCACCTCCTCCTCCTTCTTACTCTCCTCATCCCCCACTCCTCTATCACCTCTCCGGCCCTCCCAGCTCAGGCCAAGCAGGGAGAAAAGCAGTGATATATGGTTTGTTTAACAAAGAGAGGTGTGTGTGTGTGTGTGTGTGCTGGTTCGACTTAACATTCATTCATGTTATTTTTGCTGAAGAGAGACTCTCACGTTTTTAAACTCAAGCTGCAAAAATTACAAATATTCAGTTTTTTATCAGAAGTTTTTGTCTTGTCAGGGTTGAAATATCTCAAATATGTTGTTTTTATCATGTGTAATACTGGATTTTGTACCTCTGAGTATCTATTTCTGAAATATAAAATGTTGTCAGCTCATTTATTAATTAATTTCCATTTTCTCTTTGTTTTTCTCCTTTGGGTACCGCTCTGTCTCCACCTGTTCCTCTTCACTCCAAAGCAGGTAAGCACCTAAACTGTCATGCATGCAACAGTATGTAAACAGCACCTGTACACCCTCCATACATGCACCAATCATAATCCTGCATAATACACACACACACGGATGGCGGCATACATTCAGACCTGAGCCCTGGTGAATTCCTGAGCTATAGCAAAGAGGGAAGTATTGCGTTGTGAACAACACGTTCTTATAAATATTCAAAGAGTTGAATACAAGCGGAGCTGTAAAAACGTGTGTATGAGGGGAAAAATGAACCTCTCCCAACAAGATGCTCAGTGGCAGCGTGAATGTAAGTGCACAGTTGCAACCTGTTTGACGGCGCTGCAGTGGATGCTGTTCACACCGTCCTCTGTAACACCGCTCTCTCTTAATTATTATTTATTGGCACCACCTCTGGCTCTCCTCGCCTCTCCTCTCCGCCTCCTCTGTCCCCCCTTTATCGCCTTTCTAAATAATTTCTACAAATAAGGAGGATTTCTTGCACGCATGCATGTACGCAGTGCTCAGCTTTCACTCATCAAAGTTTAATCGAAGCCTACGTTTTAGTTTTTTTCAAATAAAGCACACTTAAAAAATTTAGATGCAAATTATTTTGCATTATTCATGCTTTCTCCCAGTCCTTGTAGATTTAAACATTTCCGAGGCCACCTTGATTCAAGTAATTACCTAGGCCTCGGCCGGCTCTGTCATGAATAAGGTATTTGCTACAAGCAGAGTATGTGCCTGATGAGCTTTTAAAGTGGCTCTACACCCAACTTGTGTATTGCTTCTCCTGCATGAGCGACTAGAACATGCATCGCAATCGCTCTCAGGTGGGGCAGGGTGTTTGGGCGGGTGGGTGGGGGGCAGGGGCAGTCGAGAGTGACAGCACTCTCACTTTCATGCACCGGGAGCCTTCAAGTCTCTATCTGTCGTCTCCTTTGTCTCCGAGTCGTCTTCAGTCCCTCCCTTTGCTCATGGTCTCTGGTTGCATTCACAATCCATATTATCAAGTTGTTTCTGTCCATTATTGAGCCGTAAAAACCTTATTTTACACAGTATTGAATGGAAATTATGTTTAAAAAATACTTTGATGACGACTGATCTGCATTGGAAATACTTACAGTCAAAAGAAGGAGATTTCTGTAGTGAATTTTCTCTCTTCCTCTCTCCTCCCTCCCCTCCCTGCCCTCGGCTCTTTGTATCTTTATCCATTTCAGTCTAAAGGATCCTAAAGTGTTACAGATCTGAGCAGCCTCATATCCACCTTTTAAGGCAGCGGCTTTGAAATCTCTTCTCGACATAACAAGGGAACGTAGCTTTTCCCCACTTTACCTGAGTGCCTAAATCACACCTGGTTTTGTTGGGCAAACACTCCTCAGTTAAACCCTGTAAGCACTCCTTGATGTACGAGGAGTTTCATTTCATTTCCAAATTGCTGCATGGAAGTTATCAACAATCCCGAACCATTTGCATAATTTGTACAGAATAAGGATGTAGATATGAACATCAGGTGATAATTACAGCTCAAAATTTATTCATAGTGTTTTTATTCAGTGAAACCTCTTCATGTCCACTCTCAGAAATGACAGTCACCTTGACAAAAAAAACCTTTTATCCAACATAAGCTGCTGCTTTTGACTCCATCTCGAAAAAGGAGGCTTTTACATCAAGTGCATGTTATTTCTTTAACTGTCAACTGCCCAGAGCGCTTGAAATCTGACCTCACCTTCAGTCAAAGACAAAGAGTATTGATTCTCAGATCAAAGCCGGTCCGATGACACATTATCCCCTTCAGGATCCTTCCTGTAATATCACATGCGATACAACATTTAGTTTAAACATCAAAAATTAACATGTTTAAACTGTAACCAGAAATCTAACGAGTGACCCTGAGTGCAAAGAGGAAGCCGTGTTTTCTGCAGGAATGAGGAACAAAGAGAGGTTAGATGGTAAAATATAATGCTGCAGCAGTAGTGGCCTACAAGCAGGGGGAGGAAAAACAAAGTAGTTGACTCTGCGACTCCATCATCTTTACTACCCAGCAGAAGAATTAATATTTAAACATTCTAATAATGTAGCTCGCCTTGCATGCACTTTTAAGCAAAGCAACAATATTTTTCACCTGGGGTAACACAATGATTTTCTTCCCACTGTGCACAATTTCCCTTTCTGATGATCTCCTCCAAGCTTTCCCCACCTCCATGCTGCAGCCGGGCGTGCATCCCCCAAACCCCTTTTGTGATTTTTCTACGTTATATTTTCCACCCCACAAACACACAAAAAAAAAAAAAAAAGAGAGAGACAGAGACAGAGAGAAAAATATTCATGGAGATAAATATTGAAATGAATTTTCCCCTGTATATGAGCAGAGACGGTCGAGTCTCTAGGAATGCACAATGCGTTCCCTTGAGGAGTAAGCAGTGATTCATAAAATCGAACCTGTTTGAAGGAGGAGAGAACAGAGAAACGGCAGCATGATGGAGGACAAACTTGTGGTTTCCTAAATGTTTTGTTTATTTATTTCTTTTTTTTTTTTTTTTTTACATCTGTTCTTGAGCTTCTGTGGCTTTTTGCCCTTTTATACGAGCAGCTTCAGCCTCGTTGCTGCTGTAAGCTTCAGCTTCAGTTCATTCTTCTTGTCAGGATCCACAAACCTCTTAAAAAAACAGTTTCCAACGGATTTTAAAAAAAGCATTTCTGCCTAATTAATTCAATTAATAAATGATAATTAGAAAATGTGCAGCTGCGTTCAAGGAACCTCATCAGATCAGAGGTGGATGACACTGACCAGCTGATATTTGATATTTAATAGATTCAATAAGATGTCAGTGTGGAGCTAATATATCAACTTGAGTGCCACATCAAACAAAAAGGGTCAAAGTTAGGTGAAAAGGTCAAAGGTCAGGATTTGGAAAACCCATTAAATGTGACGCCGACAGAGAAAAGCCTTTTCCTTTTTTAGCAAGGCAATAATTTCTTTATTGATTATTTGGGTTTATTTTCACTCTCAAAACGAACCAAAATTATGTTTTTAGCTTGAATCCAAGTTAAAATCTCATATTCAAAATCAAAGTTTACTCCTAAAGTCCAGAAAAACTGTCCAGAAAGTGGTGATTATGAGGCGTTAGTGAGTTACATCTCCAGCTCTGCACCACACAAATTACCTGTTTGCAGCCTGTTTCTCATGTTGCTGCAGAAACACCTCACAAAGCTGCTATTAGCATCAAAGGTGTAGGTAACTGTTGACTCCCGGGGGATAAATACAAACAAATACGCACTGAAAAGGAGGAAAATTAGCCAATTCAAACTATTCTCCAAGGCGCTGGGGTTGAATATTTTACCGCGGTGTGTTTGAGCAACGCGCCCTGTCAAGCCAAATGCATTACAGATGCCGTAAGCTTTGGTAATTGATCATGAAAATGAATTGCCAAGCGTCCGGGACTAAATTGAATGACATAAATAAGAGTTATGCATTAAGCCTCACTGCTTGGATTTGTTTATGTGTATCCTGGCGCTGAAGGCTCGTGATCTGCACGTGAGGAGGATGTTCATCTTTCATAGATCACAATGGCGTTTATTCTGTTCTCCTTCCTCTCGCTCTGCACACACCTTGTCTGAAACCTGCACACACAAAGTGCGAGCTTCCTTAAAAGATCATGTCGTAAGCTGATTTCAACATCTTATGCAAGGTGCCTCGCTGTGGATAGAATAGTTTGTCTGGCGCCTCCGGGCGGAGATTAAAGTCGCTGCTAAGGTGTAGAGGCACCTTTGTGTCGGTAAAGACTCTCTTCCTTTGATACATGGTGTAACAGAGTGAAATCCCACAAGCTCACCGCTAAACGGTGCAGAACGAGGCTAAAGCGCTTCCCACCCGTTCCCACAGGTTTACAGGTTCTGGTGGCGAGTGATGGAGTGATATCAGATGTGAGCGGAGAAAAGGAGGATGACGGGGTGAAGCGGGAGAAAATAGTCATTATCGTCATCAAGGAAACTGTGTTGAAGGAGGCAGGAGAGGAGAGAGATGAGGAACGATGCTTTCAACAGACTCCAGGAGTCAATCAGCGCTAAAACAACCATGTAAACTTCCAAATCAGCCAACACGGCAACCACCAAATTCACAGTTATGTGGGCTGCGTACGACAATGGTGCCATTGAGGTGTGTGATTATGTGTGTGTGTGGTTTCTATTTAACCCTCATGGGACCACCCCTCCTTCTCTCCCTCCTCCCCCAGCCTCCCCCCCTTCCCTCCCAGGAATAAAGCCAGACACTGCGTCCAGGAATCACCTTTTTAAACCTTAATTGATTCCCTTAAAAAGAGGCCTGCGCTGCCACCCCGCATTACAGCCGGGGAGACGGGCCTCATGTCAGATTGGCCTGCCGCTCTGCATTTGTCCCGCCGCAGCCGCCGGCTCGGGACATTAGCGCAAGACCGTCAAGAATTCAGTCTAGACTGGAGAGCGGGGGGATTTAGCACGGTGAAGGTTGAAGCAGATGACTTTCACCAATTAGATTATATCCCCGGCTAATTTAAGGTACCTCTCTGGCCATCTCGACTCCCAGCGTTAAGTAATTTGTTATTTTGGTGCACGCGCTCACTGGAACTTGTTTTAAAAAAGTAGTAATCTCTGGGAGATTCGAGGACATAATTACACTTTCCAGAGCAGGAGATTCGCTTCCAGTTTACTTATTATTGTCTGAAAATCATATTCACATAGTTTTCCGATGTCTTCATGTGCTGATTCTTAGTGGGAAGCGGGGCCGACATGTGTTGTTTGTCCACTCGTACAGCAGGTGATCCATTAACTGTGATAGAAACCTCCTCATCTCATATCTGATCTAAGCGTCTGACTTCTTGTCCAACTCTGATAAGCCAACATTGTGAATATTAAACGCTGGATTTAAGGTTCCCCTCATAAGGGAACTCGTAGATCTCCCGTCTCTGCCTTGAAGTGCACAATGTGTTCCTGAGGAATGCAGCGAGACGGCGTGGAGCTATTTCGGTCGCAGCGCTGCAACGTGTTGGGACGCCCATCTGGTCTGAATCAATCAGACCTCGTCCCCACGCCAGCGTCTCACCGGGTCTCCCAGCTGTAAAAATAAGGCCCGGCTTCATCAAGAGCCCACCTCAGACACGGGTCAGGCCGCCGCAGATGATCCGATGCCTGAAGAGAAGGACGCCGACACGTCCCTTTAGTTGTCTGTCATGGTGAAAATGTTTCTCGCTTGACTTTTTTGGGAATAATGTACTCATGACTTCCAAATCGGTCAAAAAAAAGCAAACCGTGACAGTGATTGAAGAATGAAATGAGAGCGACCGGTCTCACCCAGTTTACCAACAAGCTAAAAAAAGCCTTGTTTGATGTTGAAACTAGATCAATGCATCGGCTGGCCTGGCTCGGCCTTGAGGAGCTGCTAACTTCTCTTTAGTCTGGGTTTCACTTGATAGTCTAGTGTGCTGCTTCTGTGGGTTTTTACCCAGAAAAGAATAAATCAACCCGGAGCTTTTGGATTTGTTTTGGCATGCAAATGCTCCAAATTATACATACAAAAATATCAGCACAAATTACCACCTTGGCAGCTTTTAAAAATATCTTTGTCCACTTTAAAAAAGCCAACATCGGTGGAACTCGAGTGTTGTTTTGAGACTGGCTTCACCTCTGTGTCTCTCAATCAAGCCGGGCCGTCGCTGCCAAAGCCGCAAAGATGTGACCAGAGAGGCGACCTGTTCGCTGACCGTCACGGCCGTCTGGAAGTTGCAGCGGCGGTGACTCGAGGGCAGTGACTTGGTTGCTCTTTTTCAGAGGTGTTGGAGGCAGAAGCACAGGGGCAGGTTGTTTTTTTATTTTTTTATTTTTTCTTCCGAGAGAAAGAGGAGGAGGAGGAGGACGAAGAAAAGAGAAGGAGGAGGAGGAGGGAGGGAGAGAGGGAACACTCTGCATGACAATACCTACATCTGTCTGCCGTTTTGTTCTTTGTCATATCAGGGGCTGTCTTTGTGGCAGAGCGCTGTCGTGGTAACAGGAGGTTAGAGGTACGGCGTGGCGGGGGAAGAGGTGGGTGGCGGAGGAGGGGTTTGTCGAAGGGAGACTTGTGACTCAAACGCCCCTGTGACACAGCTTTTGTTGTGCTTCAATATTTGATCCTCTTAGCAGTTTGCCATGCCTCCGCCCCCTCAGTACCCTCCACCACCACTATTACTACTACTACTAACACACACACACACACACACACACTCTCCCACTTTCATTTGTTGTTTGTCCACCCCTGCCCCTCCATCATAAGCCCCCTTTGTTAAGTATTTTTTTTTCCACTTTCTCCTTTTCTTGTCACCTGTTGTCTGTTGGCAAATGATTGAGGACGTTTGTTTTAAGGCTGCCAGACGGGTGGCGTTAACCAAACCAGGTGCAGTTTTTAATAGTAAAATACTTTGCTGCTATTATCTAAACTGTCTCATGCTTAAGACTTGCACAGAAGTCAGTTTTGCCAACAAGTAAAGCTTTTTACTATCATCTATCTCATAAATCTAAAACTTTTCCCTACCTTGGTGCTGCACTTTACAGCATCAATTTGCACACTTTGTTAAAGAGCATGAAAGCTTATAACCAAAGCTCTTTTTTTTTTTGCCCTTTTCCCCTCTTCACACATATTCAGGAGAAACAAAGTTGAGGCAACAGGCCTCTGGAGAGACCATTACAGGCCCTTTATTGTTTCAAAGCTGAGGTCATCCTTCTGCTCAGCGTAGTCGAAACAAAGGCAAAGGGTTTATTGCAGGCTCAACTGTGTGAAAGGAAACGCACTCCAACATTGTTTGATTCTCGGAGATAGTAGGCAGGCACCCCCGCTGTTTCCTTTGGATGCTATATAAGCATATTATTACTATCAGGCAGGTTTGTTTGCATCTGAACTGAGGAATAGAGGTTGTGTTTTTTCATGTGTTTTGCTTGAGTTTTGTTGAAACCGCTTCGTGCCCGCCGGTGCCTCGGCTGAGGTGTCGTGCGTGACAGTCTGTTCGTGTTGGGATGTCATCCCTGTTTTTAGCTGACATGTTGACGGGCATCAGAGGCAAGAAAAAAAGGGGGGTGAGGCGGTGGGTGAAGGGCAGGCGAAGTCAAAATCATACAGGAGTAGATTTAGGAGTCATTTTTTGCTCTTTTTTCTGCAGATTTCATGACATTTCAGAGGACAAAAAGCCCCAAAAGTTGTGTAGAGTGACAACTTTTCTGTATATGTCTCACAATATTTACTATTCAGACAGATTATTAACACGTGTGACACCAAACACGCCTAAATAATATCAAACCTGACTGCATTCATCACCGTATTAACCACATCCAAATAATAACGGCTCGTCAGGCTCCATTGCTGTGGTCACAATGTCAGCCCTTTGTTTTTGATGCAGTGACCTTGATAATTGTGATGGTAATTACAATAAGTGGCCATTATATTTCAAGGTGCAGCGACCTTCATTATCCAAATCAATTTGAGTCACTATCAATTTGATAATACCCTAAATGCGTGGCTGCATGGAAGATGCACACTCGGCACGGCTGTCGTCTGCCATATAATGAAATGCTGTTATTGAGATTGAGCCGCCCTCTCTCATCTGCGGCGGCAATCAATATTAACAGCTTGTAAAAAAGTACGGCGAAGGATTAGCCTCAACAAATGGAAAGAGATACTTAAACAAAGTACAGCGGATCAGGACCTCAGAAAAGAAACTCACAGTTCAAGCCCACAACCTTTGTCTCCTTTCAACGTTGCACTGGTGGTCTGTGGGTTTCAGGAAGTGATGCTGAAACTGATATGTTTGCATTGAGGCTGCAGATGGATATTGCTGCATGAAAAAGGGTCAAATGTCAGCATCCATATATGTATTCAGTGTCCCAAGGAGACTTATATTCTTATCTATCTATTAGGAAAACATGCAGCCCCTCATCTGACCCTTAAACCTATAAAAACTGTATATATACTGTTATCAAGTCATCAAAACAACAAACTTAATGAACTCAGTAAAAACGACGAGATTGAAGATGTTGAAACGTTCTTACTTAGATAATATATTTTCTTTTTTACGGATCGACTTTGGACAGAACTGACTTGGTAAGACAGAGATTGTTCACACTAGCTTCACTGTGGAGGTTTGCCAGGCGTTGCAGGCTCAGAGATCTGTATTCATGGCTTTAACTGCCTCGAGGGAATAGAAAAGGGGGGACTTGGCTCATGAACACAATCCACCTGGATTTTTGTGACCTCGGCTTGAATAGGAGCAGGCGTCCTGGCGAAGGCCTATCTCGTGTCTCAACAGATCGGAGCCTCGGCGCAGCCTGACAGATTAGGACATTTTACAAGCCTCTTTATGCTACAGGAAAATACACCCCTCCAAGTCCAGGGCTGTTAAATTCTGCACCTGTATTGTATTGCAGAAAAAAGTGCAAGCCAGGCACTTCTCCTGGCCTTGTCCAGCAGCAATATTCGGAGCTTATTAATAAAAAACAGACAATTGTTTGGCAGTTCTTTTGATGTATGTGCCTATTCGCTGGGTAAACCCCCCGTCTGACAATGCAGGAGAGAGATTGTTTTCCTGAAACGGACCTCCCCCGCCATCTTCCAGCTGAAGCAACTCAGCTGGCCCAAGGCGTGATTTGCAAGGTACCTGACATAATTTACTGTTTGGGGCGACTCATATTTCAAAAAGACGAGGACAAACAGTATTGAATGAACCGCCAATATAATTAATGGCAATCGTGATCGTGTGGAAATTGTTTGCCCCCTTTTTTTTCCATTCAGGCATTTTAACAGCTGGAAGAATAAAAGCTGGCTTTGTGTTCAGGGTTGCAAAATATGAATAAAAAAAATCTCGTCTGGCCGTTTCAACCTGTTGTCAATAGAAATAAACTCATAATAAGTCTTTTAGGACTCAATTTGAGACAGAAATGAAGTGATCTATCTGTGAATTATTTTGGATAAACTACATGTTGAGCAGCATCTGTAAGTCTGTCCTTCTCACTTAAACTACAGTGTGGAAGAGAAAAAAAAAAAACAGCAATTATTTCAGTGACCTCATTGTCATCCGCTGGAAAAATGTGTAATTAGCGCGTGTTTACAAGTCTGGCACACCTGCAGCTCATCTTTCGCTGTAATGTTTGCCTTCAAGAAGCCAGGCGGCTGCCAGCCACTGTCACTGGCTGTCACTGAGACGAGAAAAGAAAGAAACGGGGCAGAGAGAGGGGTGACGGAGAAAAAAGAGCACCACTGTGTGTGCCATTCTTCCAGAAATCTCTGACTGGCTTAATGCCGTCGTTGCTGTGCATGTGAAGAAATGGGCATTTACATGGGTATACAATAGAGACTACATTACTTACACAGTAGCCTCATTATATCCTCAACGCCTACCTTCTGCCCCGCGCTGGTTTACTCACTCCTAGCTCTTATTGTTGGGGTATAATGGCGCTTGGGCATTTCTGAAATTCCCTCATTATTCAGCTTATTAAGGCTGCACCAACTCGATAATCGTGCCGCATTTCGTGTCAAAGGGGGCGACTGTGCTGATTTGCCACATTTGAAGGCTAGACAAGGCTCCAAGCTCAATCCTCCACGCATGCAGGCGGGATGAAATTGCTCTGTAAATACAGGCGACGTGTAATGCTTTTCGCTCCGGCTGACACAATGCACGCTCCTCCCGGGAGTCAAACCCAAGGCGAAGTGCACCTGACAGATAACCCTGCCGATTTGGATGTCATTACAACGAGCCGGGAACACACGGTGCAATCTGTCAGTACCGAAAGAAAAAAAACAAACCCCACACTAACACAACAGGCAGCTGTTAGGGAATGCAACAGAAAGCCAGCAGCGTCTGATAAGCGAGGAGGGTGGGGGGGTGACACGGCCTTGCCATTTGCGTCCTTTTTCTGACGCCAAATGCTCCATAGTTTGCAGGCTCCAACCTGAGGGTTGAGAGGCAGGCTGACGCAAAACGCAGAAGAGATTTGAGCAGACGTCTGTCGAGCTGTCATTGAAATGTTGTCGGCATTTAACAGGAGAATCACTCTTTTTTTTTTTTTTTGCCCTACATTTACTTTGAGACAAAATAGGTGTGTCACTTCTGCTAATGGCACTGACGGTGACTGCGAGCAGCAAACGGGCATGTTGATAGAAAACATCCAGATTCCACCATGACGAGTCACCCTGTACGTTAACAGCAACAAAAATGGGTCACAAAGAAACAATCGCATGTTTTCTTCTTCTTCTCTTCTTCCTGTCTTCACGTGTGTAGAGTTTAATTATTGTGCGAGGCGCTTAAGCTCTCTTTGGGTTGAAGCATCCTGTCTCTTTTTGAAGAATATTCAGAGGCGGTTCAGGATGCCAAGAATACGTGGCCGCCGCGGGCTGGTCGAGGCTGCTTTTTGCTATGTGACATGTTGTCATATACGGGGAGGGGAGGGGGGAGAGAAAAATCAATTGGCAATTAAATGATACACCTTGTGAAGATGACAAGAGGCATTTGGTTGCACAGGAAGAAGTGGGTAGTGAGGGGCTTTGTAATGAAGGCCTAATGACTATTCATAAGCGATTTTCAGTCCGCTGATCCACTCGACTGGGAAGCTCTGCCCTGGAGAGTTGGCGCTGTCACTTTCCCTCACCTCAAAAAGGCGCCGCAATCGACGGTGTAGGATGTGAGCGAGAAATTACCCAGAATCCGGCCCCGGGCCTGTCTCAGGTCACATGCAGGAGGATGGGAGTAAAGGGGGGAAACACACATCTGGCACAATATAGGTGCCACCGGGGGACAAAATACTCTGCATCAGGAAGCTGCGCATCCACAGGATTGACAGCGGCGGATACCTTTTCACACGAGAGCGAGTTTGGGGCTTTGTTCTTCTCTTCTCTGCCCGTATCCTGTTCATATTATCGAGCTGACAGAGCTTTGAGGTGGCCATCTGCGGGGCTAGAGCATGGATTTATGACCTTGCCATGAACTATGGTCAATAGGTGATAAATTTGAGAGGCCCTGTTTGCAATAGAGATGTCCAGGGAAGGATGCAGCAAGCCAACTGAAGTAAAAGGACTCATTGATGACCTTTTACCCCCAGCGTCAGATCATCAGGTCACTTCCTGCCCCCACCGTGCTGCGTGGCTCTAACTGGAAATATCAGCTGGCAGTTATAATAGCAGCAACTCTTTCTCTAATCATTTCTATCACAGTTTCACCGGTTTGTGACTTGTAAACGTTTCTGTCTGATCCTCTGGTATCACGTTCCTCGGTCAACAAGCTGCCATGTTTTCGATACAACTGACAAATACCAAAAAGACCCTCTGTATGTATACATCCACTGTTCAAACATGACGTTATCTGGCTCTTATCGCCTCGTGCTGCTCACCTTATCTTAGGTAAATACAATAATGTGCTCATTAGGCTCTGCTTCATGGCTACTTGGCAGGCATGTTTGCTCAGTAATAAGAGCTTGTCAGAGGCAGGCCAGGTCAGTGGAGTGGGGGAGTGTGTGTGTGTGTGTGTGTGTGTGTGTGTGTGTGTAAATGGAGGAGGCTAAAACCCAGAAATTATGCTTTCAGTGCAGCTCTGCAGCGCAGTAATTGAATAAGTCCTGAGTACCTGAGCAAGTCCGCAGCCCTCTCGGCTTTTTACCCCCGTCTCCAAGCCAACAGTCTATAACTTCTTTCCTTTATTTTTTTTATTTTTTTTCTCCTCCACTGCACATGGCGGATCGCCAAAACGACTATTACATAATTAATCTGCATTGATCATCTGGTTAGCACATGAATCAAATAGCAGAATAATTGAGTCATGAAGTTCTGGGGTCCTGGCTCGCCCCGTCTGCCTCTTTCGGTGGTTAAATGCGGAGCACAAGTTCATCGGACAATGGTTTAACATTTTGAACTGGAGGTGAGAAGTCGGTCTCGGGTCTTAAGTTCACTCTTTAAATTAAGGGAAGCTCAGAAGAATCAGTCGGGTCCAGACTGGATGGCTCCCCGGAGCGTCGTAAAGATTCAACTTTTCTGCATCTATTTTCCTCTTAAATAAAATAATAAATTGTCTCAAGACCCTGTGTGAAACTAGGTCAGGTTTCCTCTCTTTATTTTGATTGTTAGGAGCTTTCACCGCTTGCAATAAAAGCCGTATATTTATATCTCAGTTTAAAAATGGTAACATATATTGTCTCATAACCGTTTATCACGCTTTTATTAGAATAATTTACTGGACATTAGGTCAAGAGTGAGGAAATTTCCTCTTTTTGTCACCAGAGGTTGAAACCGAGACCTGGATAACATGTTACTGAGTGAATCACAGCTTCAAATAGTGCTTGGCAAAGCAAATCCTGCACGGTGAACGGACCTCATCAGCAGAAAAAAACTGGAGCTGCGTTCACTGCTGCAAAATTTAACAGGAAATTTACAAATAGGTGCAGTGAAATAATGCTGTCCCTTTACAGACGTTAACGGCAGGAGAAGCTAGTTCGCTGTAATCAGGAGGGGACGAGGAGGGAGTGAAACTGAGACATGTAAATCAATGCCTGGTCTATCTCATCCAGATAGGGGCTGTGTGTGTGTGTGTGTGTGTGTGTGTCTGTGTGTGTATGAAACAGACAGAGACCATCTAATCAAGTAATTGTCTATTATTGAGCCCTTTTCTTAAAGCTCCAGTTTTCCTCAAAAAGTTCTCAGTAAAGCGAGTGTTGTGTAGTTTTTCCAAGATATTGATGCACATTTGTAGAAAACTATCAACACTAATCTCTGTGCATTAATAATGTCAGTGAATGCACCCAAAAGTCAAGAAGTTCAAACCGTCACAAACAGACAAAGATAAGAAGAAGGTTGTCGAGTGAAAGCAGCAGATAAAGCCGTGGTGAAGCCGTGGTGAAGCTCACCTCTCCGCTCTCACCGTCTCAGCCGGGGTCACTGCAGCCGCAGCAGCTGTAGTAGCTAAGTAGTTTTAATTGAAGTAGCAGTGCCATCATTAACATTGCTATCATTATTACAAAGCGAGCGGGTTCGGATGATACTTGTGTCCCCAGCCGCCACCGCCACTGCTCCTCTCCCGCCCCCAGACACCCGCACATCATTATGCAGTGGCATCTATCAGATACTGGCTTAATTAGGGCCTGTACAGCACATTAAGCAAGGGGAGTAGCCAAGCTCAAATATTTATAAGGTTGAGTATATTTATGATCTGTGTCATAATCCCTTATTGGAAGATTTCAGTGGAGGTTTTACAAAGCAGACCCCTGCTCTCCCCTTTCCTGACGCCGACCTCCTCCCTCCTCCTCCTCCTCCTCCTGTTTTACATTTAAAGTAATGATCTGATATTTTTACATACAGATGCAAAACAGGGTAATTTTTAAAGTATTTGTTGTTGAGATTCACAAACGAAGCTTGAAAGAAAAAGAAAAAAAAAACACATTAACAACATTTCAAAAGAAGTATGAAATAATTTAAAGATAATCTTAACAGTAACCACAAGAAGTGTTTGATGTGTTCAGGAGTCACAGGCCAAATGATGCAACAAACGTCCTTGACAACAAGATAAGGTGTTGAAAGTTTGGTTTTGTGCAGCGTGAACTTTTACCTGTTGAACTGTAATCAGTATTTAGTCTGATACAGTCTATCTCCTGGCACACTGTGCTCCGTGCTGCATGGACACGTCAGGCTTTTAACATATACTCTTAAATAATATGTTGGAGTGTTTAATTTCTCATCTACTGAGAGTCATGGGGTTAACTTCCTGCTATTTTTAGCTCATATAGAGAGTGCAGGTCTAAGTGGTGGTGAATGGTACTTCTATCTCACTGAGAGCCCCCCAGCCTCCCCTCGCCTCCCCTCCTCTCCCCCCAGCCTCCCCTCCGATAACTCCTCTTGTCTGTTTTTGTGTAAGCGAAGGTATCGTTGTTGTTGAGAGCCCTTCCCTTTTCTCCCTCTCGCCTTTGGAGGAACCACAAGGGTCATGTTTATTTAAAATACAAAAACATGTCCTTGTCCTCAAAAATGCCCCCCGTCTCCCCCCCTGCCTCCCCCGCTCTCCCCAACTCTTCTGAGGAAGGAGGGAGGCAGGTAAGAGTGGAGGAAACTGCAACGAGCATCATGCTTGACTTTGTTTCTCCCCTCAGTGGTTGCTGATGGGAGGTGCAGAGGGTTTAATGAGTGCAGGTTTCACAAATGGGATAAATGTCTTATCGCTGATCCAAAGTTATGAAAGTAGGACATGCAAAACCTGAAGAAGGTTTAAATAAATAAAAAAAAAAAGGTGAAACCCAGTCAAACAGATTGAAATACTGCAACTCGATAAGATGTCTTCACTGTCTGGTGCTATTGAGCAAAGCACCGAGCTCCCCGGAGGGTTCAGTGTCTGCTGGAAAGTCCGTATAAAGGGCATCTCCGGGTGCCAGCAAGCGTTAACTCCTGCTGAAATATGAAGCAAGGCTTTGCTCTGCATGTTCACTGAACTTTTCCTGAGAGGATAAAGTCTCATAAACCAACCAAACAGCTGAAAATACAATCTCACAGTGCTAACATCAGGTAGGGAAATATCTTGACTCACACCGCTATGTAACCAATCTTCCTCTGTGCTCACAAAAGAGGCAGGGAAGTATCATGTAGAGGTCTCCAGCGTAACCTCCACCTACATCGCTACAGATACCCCGCAACACTGCAGTGAGGTCGGGGGCAGTAGCTGCGACCCCTACAGCAGCCAGTCGTGATGAGGTCTTAGCGTGGGCGGGCCCTGCTGTAGCTCTCCAGTATTGGAGGGATTCTCTCATTGCTGGCATGGCTTATCCAGAGCCAAAACCTGTGGAAAAAACTACTCCACGGTCACTAAAGCCCTTCCTTTAAGACGCTCTAATACAGATTGCGAGGCAGGAATGAACTGCGAGGCTTCACTCCGCATTTCTGCTGACCTCAACCGCAAATACTCTTTCCTCTACGCGGGTGAAGTGAAGTCGAGGAGTGCAGAATAGCAGCGCTCTTAAAGAGTTCAGCTCACTGTTGATTCGCCCCAATCACTCAGGTGGGGAAGTGAAACCGTGTTCACCTCTGGGTGTAATTGAGATTAAGTCGCCCTCATGTTGTGTGGGAGGAAACGAGTGCTCTCTTAACAGGGTGCAGCGGCATTTTAGGGCGAGCCGCAGTTGGAGCAGCATTAGGTTTTTTTATACTGTTTTGCCATATGTTGCCAGAACAGTGTGTCAGAGCAAGAGAGAGAGAGAAAAGGAGCATTGAGTCATATTTTTATTTTATCCATTCAGCTGATGTTATTCAAAGAAGCTCATAAATGATGTCAGAGAATATGCTGAAATTCCCAGTTTCCCTGAAGTGACCGTGTGTGATACTGTGATAGTGTAAAGACACTTCAGGTGCTTTCGGTTGTCCACTGCAAGGTCAGAAAGGTGCGAGTAGTGTTAAAAACCTGCTGCACATGCACAATTAGTTGAACCTTGAAACACGTTCAATAATCTACATTTTAAGCATATTTCACACGACCCAAGGACGCTTTACATACAGCAAACAGAAGAGATAAGAGATAATACAAATGTCAGTTGTAAAAACACCCAAGGCTTTCTGTGAAAATGAAAAACGTTTCACAGAAATTTAGCAAGACGAAAAGCACAATGTGCAAGAATTCCTCGGTGAAATCCAGGGTCGGTTTGCGTTACCTAATATTTCACTAATATTATCACTAAAAGCTCCAGTTTTCCACAGGGCCCTAAAAAAAGTTTGCTTACAGCCGTGCTTAAGTAAAAAAATCTAGATATTTTGTTTTTGATATTTGAGTAAACCACCCTAAACTCTTGTTGGCTTCACCCACCTTTCATTTGGTTGGAGTTCACACAGCACCACCTACACTATTACTGCAGGTTGCCAAGTGCTGAAAATACCTCGGCAATGACCGCTTGGTACCAAAGATGGAAACGAGGTAAAAAAAGCACAGATATACTTAAAATACGCAAATATTTGAGTGTAGGTAGCAGCAGTGGTGCTAATAATGTCCAACTGCTCAGTGGCCTTTCTGCCCTCCTGCCCTGATATGGAGCAACGCAGCCAGCCCACGAGCAACACTGTGCTAGCAGCCCAGCTGCTCCTCGGGCCTCCTGTGTGGCCTCCTCCTCCCTCCCTGCTCCTCTCTGCTCTGGCGTAGGAAGGAGAAACCTAGAAGGGAAAGGAGCTCGTAGCAGCATGTATGAACACCGCGAGCCTTTGGCCAGGTGCTTGGTGCTTTTATTGATTTTCGTTACTTTCCTGACGAGCATCCTCCTCTTTGTTTGGCCACCGAGGGCAGCGAGAGGAGCGAGCAGCGTGGGGTGTTTGGAGTTTGAGAGTGAGACGAGAAAACCGACAGTGTTGCCTGGCCTGGAAAACCTTTGCCTCTTTTATTCTCCTCTCTCCGTTTTCCTGCGCTCCCACCGGAGAACTAACACATTATTATGCATTTCGCTTTATTTTACTGCATCGATTTGAAGTAATTTGAAGGTTCTGCAGGGACTACTACCTGGGTTTTCTCTCAGACAGCTCAGCGTGTGCTTGTATGTTAAACCAGCAGGGCCTCTACTAGATACAGGCTCTATTTATCCCAGAGGGAAATTGAAGTGTCAGCAAGAAGCAGTAAGAAGGTGGGACACAGTAACTACATGTTATATCTGAGAGAATCCAGGCTGTTAAAGTTGTATTTACTACCCTCATTCCTTAGTAATTGCTCATTTTCTACGATGTATACTTAGGTTTGTTAGATAGGTTATTTCTGCAGAGTCTCCATATCCTGTGTTGAACCCAGCAATGTTCCCAATATCAAATATCCCCCTTTCATATCTGCTTGGGAGCCGCCACTTCAGGAAAGCCACCAAGGTGTCCGTTCGCTCACCGTTCAGCCCTTCAACCTGTCACACACACTTTTGTGATGCCAAATCCCTCTATTCATTTTTCTGCTCTTCAGCACAGATATATTTTCCCTTTTTTTGTTCCTCTTTTATCAAGGGCAAACCTGAACTCCATGGAAAACACACACACACACACACACACACATCCAGGGCAGGGAGATCTCCAGGGCCTGTCATTTTACATTTACATTTTAGCCATATAGCTGACGCTTTTATCCAGAGCGACTTGCAAAGAGTGCAGCGGCGGACTGAACCTGAACGTTTAGATGTCGGTGAAATCAGGCAGTCTGAGGAGAAAAGATCAGATTTTATGTATTTAATATGAAAGGATGCAACATTTTGCACAACAGCTGCTTTATTTACCCTCCTCGACTATTAGCCTCCTTATCTTTACACTTATTTTAATCTCTCATGAAGCCGTTTTGAATATTAAAACCAGCTCTGTTACTTTCTAAAAAAGAAAAAAGATAGCAGGAAGTATTCTGAGACTCTCCACCTGGTCGTCTGAATTATTTAAAGGAGCAGGAAGTGAAGTCCACGCCGTTAAAGGCTAAAATTGCTTCATCATGCCCAAGTGAAAGTATGCATACATTATTCAGGTAAACCTGAGAAAAATCAAATCAAACGTACCCTTGGTATTTGTGCAGGTGCTCCCCTTCATCTCTGATTGCTGCATCCATTTATTGATTGAGCATTTTTCCAAATACTACCTTGAAATTGAAGTGTAAAAAGGCTTTAAAATGATCTGTTTTAACACATTTTCTTTCTTTCTTTCTTCAAAGTCAAAGCCAATCAACCGCAGCGTGTTTCTTAACCAGGTTTTATAACAAGTCACCCACAACAAAATACCACAATAATGCCGCAGTACTTCCTCTACAACTTCCTGCAAGGCTTTGTCACATCAACATAAACAAATGTTGTCTTTTTAAAGGACAGTCTGCCCTCTCCATATCTATCACACACACACACACACACACACACAGCCCTAAAACTTCACCTCAACAATCTGCACTTTTTCTCTCTAATTGTTCCTCTCTTATATCGACTGCCGTATTCATCCACTGTTCCCCATAATGAGAGATAAGTCGCTTCACACTGTCAAGCACCTTTCTCATTTGTCTTGCACGCTAACACACACACACACACAGTCATATATATCTGTGTACAAACACACATCCTCCCCCCTACATAAGACACACACACACACACACTGTTGGGCCTAGGGCCTACTGTATGGCAGT
Source organism: Pampus argenteus (assembly GCA_036937835.1). Lineage (NCBI taxonomy): Eukaryota > Metazoa > Chordata > Actinopteri > Scombriformes > Stromateidae > Pampus > Pampus argenteus. The sequence continues at coordinate 1,391,095 of CM072883.1, read as the reverse complement.
CTTATCTTCAACACACAGACTTAGCATTATGCCATCAACAAGCTAGTGTCTCCCAGACGCCACCGTCTCACTGATCTCCTCTCAGGTTGGACGAACTCTCTTTTCTAAATTTGTCGTTAATTTAGCATCTCTAATCTAATAGGACGGCGCCTTTTTTTTCATATAAATCACCAAATTCGTTCGGTGTCAAAGGTCCTTTTCCACACTGGCAATATTGTGTCTTTCTCCTTTTAATTTGGAGCTCATGTATGTTATGAATATCCCCACGCCCGTGCATAATGTAATTAAGTATGGCCAATGCAGTGTGGGCAGCTGTCCCAGAGCCAGTCATTTAACTGGATAACTCAAAATATGAAACCTTATGATCTGCTTTGCTTCTCCGATCGCTGCTTTAACAGCTGAAAGATGATATTTTTCAGTTGTATAGATTTTAACTTTTACTACGATTTGAGAAATGTCCCTGCAGAGTGTTGTGAGTAATTATTTCTATGTTACTTCATCTCTAAATGTGTTAAAATGTGGTTTAACATTTGTGCTGACAAAAGGACTGTTCTTGCTTAAGAACAGCAGCAGGAGCAAGTGAAATTTCAAAATATGGAACAAAGTGAAGGTTCATTAGGAAATTGTACGAGACTGTTTACTTCTCTCTTGGGGGAACTAGAGTTGAGACATGCTCGGCTGCTTGTCGAGACAAAAAAAAAAAAAAGTTATGTTCACATACTGGGCCCACGTTTTGTTTTAGGGATGGACAATAGTATTACGTAAATGTTTCTGGATGTCACGTTTGCAAATTAGTCCCATCATCAAAGAAAGTTTTAGTTTGTGAACATGTTGAGTTGTAACTTTTTTAGCTTTGGGGCTCGGCTGTTTTGAACGCTGCTTCATCCAAATGATCTAACTGAGAGCAGAAAGAGTGTCACAGGGTAGCAACTCAAGGAATCCCAAAAGGAAACAGCTGCACGGACAAGCTCAAGCAATTGTGTGTGTGTGTGTGTGTGTGTGTGTGTGTGTGTGTTCATATGCAGGCCTTCATGCATGTATTTGGCCAGCATGTGTTTTCCCAGAGTTTCCCAAAGCTCCTGTGTGATTATGTGTTCTTGTATTTCTGGACCACATGTCCTCACAAGGTTTGAAAGGCGGAGGTTTTAGTTTCAGGATTTGGGTTTAAAACTGGCACCGGGGTTTTGGTTTTAACTTAGAGATGAGGAAATAAATGTGTTTTAAGGAACCTTCTCACATGTGTAGGAACAGAAACAATTGAAAGACTGTTTTTTTTGGTGTTGTCAGCTGTTCTGTCGTACCAAACAACGGCGCTCTGGAGAGATTTGGGGGTCGGGAGTTGAGGGGAGGGGGGCACGGCTGCAGAATAAAACGCCGTTCTCTTCCCGGGTGATTGGAGGGAATTGCTTCTTGGGATGACAAATGATTAGCTGTTATCTCAGACAGGATTTTATTCCTACAAGCAGCCGGCAAGTCAGCCGACCAACCGGCCAGTCAGCCACTGTGCTGGGTCAGGTAACTCCACGAAAGGCGTATTCACCCCTCCTCCCCTCTTCCTTCAAGCCCCCGCCAGGACGAAGCCTAATCCGCTCTGTCAGGGGCAGATTATGACTTTGTTTAATTGGCGATGGGTCTCACTGACAATCGGCCTGTTGTGGCGCCGTGACGACGCAGGTGTTTTATTGATGCATCCTCTAATATATCAGCAGCATTGTCAGGTCTATGTTGTGACATCTACCTGTTTTAATTCTTTAAAGCATCTAAAACTACATTTTTGAACAGATACTGGAGGCTATTGTAGCAACTCATGCTTGATAAAAGACGGACTTTTCCTTTACGAGAAGAAAAGTGCACGCTGGGATGAACTGATGTTGGAAGAGAAGAAATCCGACTTGTCCCTTTATAGCAAGCCCTAATGAAGAGGGTTGATTCCTGTGTATCACACAGGCGAAGGATTTTGACACATTAATCCCTGGGTAGACTTCAAGCCTTTGTCCGTCTAATGGCTCTTTGGCACCTTGGGTTCCTGTTGGAAGCCAATTTGTAGGGCTGACATTGATGCGAGCGAAGCAGCTCAGCGGCGGCGGCCACATTCGGAGAGAAAAGTCAAGGTGTTAAAGCCTGATTGGTTCCTCTCTGTGGTGCAACGGGTAGTTGGTTGTCACCCCGCGAACACGCGCTCCTCAAATGGGAAAATGTGTAGACATCAGCTCCCTTTGCACCTTACCGTGTACCCTGTACAGATAAGAGAATTTGAGAGTTATAGTCACATTAGAGAAAGGCTTGAGAGGAGGGGAAAAAATGTCTGAGCTGAAATATCCCTCTGTCGCAAGAGTAAATAAGTTCTCCTCATGCCAGGGAAACCCCATGGGATCAATTAGCTGCCCATTACCATAGATACAGAGACTTTCTTATGCAACAGCTTGCTTCGAAATTTGAGTGGAGGGAGGAGAGGAGCGAATGTTTAAGGATCTTGTCAAACTTCACCTCTGGCTTGAACAAGCGTTGCAGGGAGGCTTTGGCATGTCATCCGGGTCACGAAAACAACATGAAAACGTCTCTGTCAGCCGCTCTGTTTTCATTACCTGAAACAACAAACAGCTGAGAGAAAAAAAGGAGACGAGGAAGGAAAGAGTGAGAGCTCCCTTGAGGCGCCATTTACTTCCTGTGTAGATGAGAAGATAGGTGGAGTTTGGGTTAAGATTGACTCCCTCGTCTGTCCTTTTTCCTCATCATCTCTTATGTGACTCAGTTACATTTTGACGGTGTGATACGGCCTTTTCACCTCCCTCTAAGGGGGTTACTCTGAAGCTAAATGGATGAAATGTGCCAAGCATGGGAGAAGGAGTGCTAACTCTGCCAGGGTTAGGAGTTCAATTCCCTATGAGCAAGCTGCTAACACTGCTAGGCTAGTAGTTCAACCCCCACAGGGATCATCCATGCTAAAAATGTATGCAGCAAAGGCGCTTTGGATAAAAATGTCCACCAACTGGCTCATGCTATGTTAACTACACTTCAGGGAATTGTCCCACAATAACAACCACCCACCAGAGGTTCTGCATGAATCCTTCTCTTCTCCAACCGCAGGGAAGGGTGCATTGTTCGCCAGTCCCGCCCTCGCTGGCCTGAGGTTGCTGATATTTAAACTAAGGTGATGATAGCCTCGGTTGTTTTCCTCTAAGGGGCGTTCCCATTCCTCCCTCCGTCTGCTACCTCTCTCCCTCCGTGGGAGCTCGACTTTTTCAACTTCTTCTCTGTGATTTATGACCTCTCCATCAGATACATCCCATGGGTCCTCCCCCCTGTGCGCGCACACACAGCCCTGCCACAGCGACTCCTGACTAAAATGGATTAGGTGCAGTTATCCGCAAATGGATCCTCAGAATACCTCCGTTCGTTTAATTCGCAAGCTAAGACGTCGCCTGGTTTGATTGCAAAGGTGGAGTGGGCCTGAGCGGCTCGCTCTGATCCGAGGCGGCTCTGTTTGCCCGCCGTAATTACCTGTTTTGAATGAGTTAATAGCCATAAGAAAACCCGTTTGCCGGGGATAAAAGGGACAGTATCTGCCGTTCAAAGCGATGAGAGGGTTTTAGCCGCGCTGGGGTGTGTGTATATGTGTGTGGGAGGGGGATACTTTCCTTTATGCACTCTTGAAAGGGAAGAAAAAAAGTTTCCTTATCAGGTATGTACTTAAAAGGATCCCACTGCTGGAAGCGCACTGTCTTGGGGGGAAAGCGGAGAGGAAGATGAAAGGCTTTTGTTAAAAGTGACGCTTGGCCCAGGTTTCCTGTGCCTTGCCTAGACTCCCCTGTCCCTCCCCGCCTGAGTGCTCGACTCTCTTCCTCCCACTTTTGCCTTCTCCGCCTCGCAAAGCTGTCTTTGAGGGGGGGAAAAGTAAACCCTGCTTGCCGCCTGCCCGTGTTAGATTAAATACCGAGATGGCGACAGGAAAAAGGCAGGGAGGAAAAACAAAAAAAAAAAAGAAAAAGAAAAAGTGACTGGCTGGACTGGGGTGAGGGATGTTGGAGGAGAGTTATCAGGTTGGCGACGGAAACTGACAGTTAGTCAGCAAAGCTCCCAATCCGATGTAGTCCAAATATGCCGCCCCGGGTTTTCGATGACACGGTAATCTGTCCGGGGAGTTCAGGGCTGATCTAAAACAGAGAAGTCATCTTTTTTCTTCCTTATCACTCCAACATAGCAAACTGGAGAAGCCTAAGGCCACTAACACAATAACAAGAGAATAAAATGATCTTCTTCAGGGAGGTTGTATTGAGTGCATTTGTCATGGCTGAACTATGTCCTGGTGGGCTAACACAGCGTTAACAGGAGTATATATTCCTTTTACACAACATATTTCCTTTCATTTACACTGTGCAAATCAGTTGCCCCTTACACAGGAAAATAGCCGTAATATCACTTCCGGTAGCTGTGAAAATTGGAGACCTGTGAAGTCATTTGGGGGCTTCTTGAGCTGCGGAGATGAGATTTCTGAAGGATGGGAAGGGAGTATCAAGAAACAATGAGCGTAAGACTTTATGTGATGGCTTAGTTTCCCTATCGCTCTCTTTTTCTGCTCTCTCGCTGCCTGCCTGACTAATCAGGACTGCTAAGAAAAATGGTAATAGCCTGCATGCAGTGACAGTGCCCTGGCAGGTTTGTAAGCGCTTCACGAGGGAGAGAAGAAAGAAAAAAAAAAAGCAGCCAGAGCTATGCATCCTAGAAATGAGACTCAATAAGCACAATAATGTGTTTAACTTGTAAACTAGTGCGGGTGACAAATTACGGGCGGTCCAGCAGTGTGGCAAAGCGCCGACGTCTCAGCCGTTCACCTTTTGCCTGTACATCTGTCCTGCTAATGGGCTCCACTTCCACTTCTCTGCCAGCGCGATAGAAACCCGGCTCCCCGAAAATCCTCAGGCGAAAGCTCTCATTCCTCCCCTCATTCTATTTCCCAATTAGACGAGAGGGCATGATTAGTTTATTAGCAGTAGCAAAAGCTCCGGCGAATGTGTTTGCGGATTCTTAGCTGTTAATGAGCAAATTCAAAAACCCTATTGAACGGACGCGGGTGGGAGGGGGGGGGGGGGAGGTTATTCGCGTGCGTGCTCGGCTAATAATAGCGTCCCAAAGACAAAAGATGGAGGAAATAACATTATAGGAGGAGGAGGGGGGGCAGAACAATGGAGGCCTACCGGCGCTCTTAATGGCATGCTCTTTCATTTTGAAAATTGTTTCCCTTTTGGAATTATGTATGCTCGCCATCCTCTCCTTCAGGGTTTGGCAAAGTGTATATACACATGCTCTTCTTCCACAGCCAGGCGTGCTAGCACCAGGGAGTAGACGCAGGTCTTGAAGCACAGGAGACAGTAGTTCCACCTGTGGGAAATGAACTCCAGTGCAACCCCCTCTTTGTTTTCCCTCCGCCTTGGCAGGCTTAACCACCTCCTTTACAAGCCAGGTAAATTGTTCATTAGGGCCGAGGTAAAGGGGGGGGGTGGGAGGTGCTGCAGAGATTTTTTTTTTTTTTTTTTTTCCTCACGCAGCGGCTGAGAAGTGCGAAGAACAAACAAGTCAGAGCATTTGTTCAACGGTGTAATCTACACATCAATTATCCTGCCGAGCTAATTAGCACCTCGGCATACCCCAGGTACCTGAGCACTCACACATGCTCGACTCTTTCAAGCCACTGATCAAAAAAAAAGGAGAGGATTGACAGAAACACGGGGAGGCAGAACCCAAGGGTAGGCGGGGGGAAAAAGCCTTAGATCAAAATTTCCTTTTTACTTACAGTATATGGAGACCGCGGAGTGTGTGAACGTGTGTGTGTGTGTGTGTGCTTGTGTTGCAGCCATTCACATCATGCCAATAGAGCGAATCAATAATGTAAGCCATATATATACATATACACATATGACTGAATATGCTCCATCTCCAGTTGATCGTAAGAAATTCAAATTTCAGCCCAGAAGTGACGTTTCTTTTTTACTTTCCTCTCCTCTGCATCGTCGGGTTAATTATCGTATTAAATGAGAAGAGATACTCAGAGAGATGCAGTAACGGTGTGAAAAGTACTCCACAATACAATACCTCCAAATACACAAAAAGGGCATCAAAAGGTCACCTATGAGTGGTCGAGCGTGGTCTTTAATTAGTCTTTATTCCTTCATAGTGATGGCTGTTTAAGAGCATCAATTCAATACAACCAAACGTAATTAGAAATGTTCACATCTTTCTTTTTTCCTTGAACTAGTTAAACATCATTAATAGTGGTAGCTGTAACTCTGACCCTTATTATTACTTTTTATATGTTGTCATATTTTTTTTTTTAGGATTTTAAGCCAATTATTTTACACTTGCTCTGATAGAAACGTTAGATGTGCATCTGAAAAAGGAAAAATATAACGTTGGGAGCCTGTTTTATTTAATAAACGGACATATTAAAGGTCATATCTTTAAACATGGAGGGGGCTGCTGTTTTGAACTTTCTCGTCTAGGTCTCAGCTTTCTTATTAAGGTGTAGCTCAGTATGTGAAAGAGCCCAAGGTATCCACCACCACCACCACCCTCCCCCCGCTGCTTCCACCCTCAACTCCCACCATGTAATTAAAAGTGTAGTTTTCGCCCTCCTGCGGCTAGATAAGAAAGACAGGTACAAGATAAAAAAACCTGCAACTGGCAAGAAGGGAAGAAAAGGAAACAAACTGCCTCGGTCTGCTCCTGTTTACTCCCACCCACGTCATGTATAAGTCATGGGCTCTGGGGCCTCCGACTGCAGCGCTGCCTGTTTGTGCCGTTTACTCAGATGGAGAGAAAGGTTAAGTTGTGTCATCTCGCTGCTGTCTTACACCTGGCGTACCTTGCCCGTAGCACTATCACACACATACACACGCAGATGTAGTGGTGCTGTTCAAAATATGGCGTTCGGTTGTGGATACTCAGGTTGTTGCTGTGACAATAAGCTGTGCCCCCTGTCTGTCCAAACTCCACCCCCGACCCCCGTCACCCCTCCTCTCCCCTCTTTTCTCCCCCCCCTCTGGCTGGCTGGCAGCTAATTGGGAAGTTGGTAACAGTGTCAGAGTGAGTCACCTTTTTTCAGAGGGCTCTCCCTCTCTGTGAGGGCCCAAGCCACCTCTCCAAAGTGTGTGTGTGTGTGTGTGTGTGTGTGTAATTTAGTGATTGGAGGGCTCTGTTTGCCGGTTGCCTGCTGGGGATGAGGCGCACACACACACACACACACACTCCTCATTTCCTGGTGCTTGTTTGATACCTGGTGGGGATGCTATTCAGGTGACAAAGATCTGCTCTGTGTGTGTGTGTGTGTGTGTGTGTGTGTGTGTGTGTGTGTGTGTGTGTGTTGGTGGGGGTAACAGATGTGATTTTACACTCTCATTACCATGTGAATGAGGCCCCGGGCCCCCAGATTGGCTCGGACCAGAGAGGAAGAGAGGACTCAACCCTCCTCATCCCCCCTCTTCACCCTCCTGTGGCCCCTCACCTGGACCCCCCAACCCCCCCAGTTCATCCTGTCTGATCTCTTTAGTCCATCTGAGGTCCCTGCTTGACTCCCCCCCCCGCGTCCCCCCCTGAACACACACACACACACACACACAGATCGACCTTTAAACAGCTGGTGACTGGCAGAGTTTTATGGCAGCAAGAGGTCTCACTCTGCCCTGTTTTTTCCTCGTTATTGTCAGTCTCAGTTTAAGACGTTTTTCATATTATTGTGTTAGAAAGAAACATAAGTGTCCATCGCTTTATTACAAAGGAACATAAAAACCGATATTTCCAAAGTGTTGCTTTTAAAGCTCTTTGTGAGAAACGGTTGTTTTAGCTCTCAGGTGCTGTTTTGCTGAGATAAACGTGGCCATGGCCTTGTCACCGTGGACAAGAATGCAAAACAACCTTGGTCAGATCAAACCGGTTGTTTGCGCTGCTATCTGGCGGCCAGCGCAACAGTTTTGGCGTCTAAAGGAGAAAAAGGTGAAAGAGTCTGGGATGAATGCCTGTAAAACCTCCCTGATGTCTCGGTAACAGTGTCGACAGATAAAAGTCGAAGGTGGATTTCTTTCTTCTTCTTCTTCTGATACACTGTGCGCATTAATAGTTTGAAGATTTAAACCTCTCAACGCGCTAAATGAAGAGACATTTTGATTCATGAAATCTCCCAGCTTGGATTTTAGCCATATTAAAAGATGAACTTCAAGCAGTGATTAATTCTTTTTTCTTTTTTTTAACCCAAAATAGATGCATAACATTTGTGAGAAGAAGCCTTCATTTGTTTCTTATTCTCTCTCCTCCCGGTGAAGGAAATCAGCATCAAAAGCTTCTGTTAGCCGGTAATTACAGCTCAGGTTCTGCTTAACTGTTATTAACAAAAAAAGTACAGTAATCTGGGCTGGCAGTGCAATATGTTACCGAAGCTTTCTAATTAATCTTACAGGGAGCGTAATAAATTTACAATATCAGATTGGCGCAATACTGTATATAGATTTATTAAAGCTTTTAATCAGTTCTGGCAAAATTAATTTTGCAATGATTGCTTACATTTGAATTTGCATATACTTAGTGCAAGTAATTTATTTTTATAGATTCTTTTTTATTAAAACGAGGCACATGGGAGCCGTCAGAGGATGAGGAATAGCTGCTTTTTGCCTCTGTGTGCTGCAGGAGGAAGAGTTTCCTCAGAGTTGTAGTGAAAGGTGTCTCATCACCTGTCTGCAGCAGTTTGTTTCATCACAGCTGAGTAGCGTTCAGAAGTTTTAAAAGACTTAAACACGGATCAAAGTTGTTGACCTTGAAGTGTTGGTTGGTAAATATGTTATACGTCATACTTTAATAACCAGGAACATGTAAACTCTATCCTGAACCAAAGATCCTTCCTTTCCTTTCCTCCTCGTCTCCCTGTTTTCCTCCTTTGTAAATACTCACAAAGACATAAATCTACAGAGAAACACACACTTAGGTACACACACACACACACACACACACACACACACACACACAGACACACACAGAAGAGCGGTGTAGCACTTCAAGAGCAGATAAGAGTGATTCATAAACAGATGAACCCAAAGCAGATGTGTTATCACGGTGGCGCTGTGCACAAAGTACTGCAAGGCCACTCTGGCTCTCATGGGGCCTTCACACACACACACACACACACACACACACACGAAGCCAGGTCCCACATTAAACAGTCAGACCTGATAACAGAGGGCTGTGACTATCAATTTAGCACACACACACCCCCCCTGACTCCTGCCCCAAAATCTAACTGGATCCGAGGCCATGTCAGCAGATTCCACCACCCGAGTGTGTCTGTGTGTGTGTGTGTGTGTGTGTGTGTGTGTGTTTGTTTATTTTTTTACATGTGTGAAAACGTGTGTTTTCTATTTATATAATAGTTCTGCATGTGTGTTCGTGCGTTTATCTTTATGAATACATGTTGCCTCCACTTCCTACATGTAGGTGTGTATTTGTGCACGTGTGTATGTATGTGTGTGTGTGTGTGTGTGTGTGTGTGTAGGCTGGGGCGTGGACTCAAGGCATTGAGCCAGGGTGTCCCTTTGAGACTGGGCAGGAGGAGGAGTGGAAATGAACGAAGAGAGAGACTCTGGGCTGCAGAGAAAGAGGAACGATTTAGATAACAGTCTCAGCTTTTGGCACACACACACACACACACACACACACACACACTCACACACACACACACACACACACACACAGACACACACTCGCTGCTATCGGAAACGCATTATTATTGGAGAGAGCTGACCACAGGAGAACCCTGGCAAGCACCCTGAGATAGGCTCTTATATGTTTCTCCCTCCCCAGGGAAGAATTCATGAATTAAATCTTTCTATTAAACGTAACCCGTCCCTCCTCCCACAAGAGTACAAACAAGAGGAGAGAAATATTTCATTGTAGAGCTGCAACTAGTGATGAGTTTCATTATCTATTCACCTCCTGCCACTATATTAGATCAACTGATTGATTAGTGTATGAAATGTCAAAATATACGACATCTTAAATTCAAAGATATTTAATTTATAATAAAACAGAAAACAGAAAAAAGTAGTAAATACGCTCATATGAGAAGCTGGTGCATGTTTGACATTATTGCTTAAATTATTAATTCATATGGTTGTTGATTAAATTTCTATCGATCAGTGAAGCAATTAATGGATTTCATCATTAATATGGAAAAAGAAACAAAGCCTGGTTGCAGATGAGGGAATTATGCCAAATGTTTTTCTTTAGATTTAGTTATTTCTTCTTCTTCTTAATGTATGTTTATGACGTTAATATTCAGCTGCAAACATACATAAACACGTGTCCGTTGTTGATTATTGATTCCACACAGCTGCTTTATATTATTGACATGCAGGTGCTCTCGTCACCGTGCTCGCTGCGTCTTACTGCTGCTGCGTTTCTACATCAGCACACACACAAAGCGCCGCAAATTTCAAATAGTTTAAAGTACTCGCTGCATTCATTCAGCTGGGAGAATAAAAAGGGCCTTTATAGTGGAGGGGAAATTAGCAATGGTCTCTCTTTATGTGTGTGAGAAGCACCGCTTTGCCTGCGACGACTCCCAAACTGGAAGCAGTTCACCCAGCAAACGTTTTCTCTTTTCTTTCTGTGTGTGTGTGTGTGTGTGTGTGTGTGTGTGTGTGTGTGTTTGGTTAGTTACAGTAATTACGGCCCAATAACTGACAGCCAAAACCAGGCAGGAGAAAGTAGAAGGGGGCTGTTTTTTTTTTTTCCTCAGCCGTGCGCAGCCTCGCTGCCGAACATCTGCTGAGAGATTTGCATATTAATTAACCCATATTAACTCTAATTATTCTGGGAAATTATCAAATAAATTAAATTTTCTAATTTTAACCGTTTTTTTTCCCCCCTCTTCTCGTTGCTTGACGTGTGTCAGGGTAACATCAGGAGGCGAGGGGAAGCTCACCTGAGCTGGAATAAAACAGATATATATTCTGTTTGCTCCCTCCTCCCCACCCCCGTCCACACACACAGTTCCTCCCTCCTTCCTCCTTCCTCCCCTTCCTCCCTACCAACCTTTCCCTCCTCTGTTCTTCTTCTCTGAATTCTCCCTCCCACTCTCCTGGCCTGGGAGTCCTGAGGGCAGCCAGGGGAAGCTTTTGTGTGTCTTTTTTATTCTTCTTCTTTGGCTTGTGTGACGAGGAGGAGGAGGAGGAGGAGGAGGGAGGTGAGGGGAAGAAGGGAGGGCAGGTTTACTTCGAACATTTGTTAGAGGCAGGAACATGTGTGAACTGGGGGGAGGATGGAGGGGGTGTATGGGGGGGCACAGATGGTGAATCCATGCAGGACCGAGCAAAGGTGGGACCTCTGAGCTGTTGAGCAAACCTTGAAGCTTTCTGTGCCTCCCGCTCCCTCCCCAGCCTGTTGCTCGGGCCTCCTCGGCAAATAAAACAGGACTTTAATTGAATTAGAGTCAGTGGTGCTGCGAGGGTCTCCTCACAGACAAAAGCCAGCAGCGATTTGACAGGTGTGTGGCAAACGTTTCCCCGTCAAACCAAATGTCCACACTGCTTTAAACATCCTAAAATATGCAGCGGCTGATTTCACAAAATGATGCAATGGATGCAACGGGCAGCCGTAAATATCATCTCATGACTTTTCAACACAGTGGAAAGAAAATGTTTGCTGGATGAGATGCCCCCACATCTGCTGCCTCAAATATATTCAAAAGCACATAAACTTTTACAAAAAAAAAAAGGTACACGCTAGTTTTAAACCAATATCGGCCTGTATGGGAATAAAAAACACATTTTATCCCAGTAATATATCAGTTAAGTGTGTTTTCTGCAATCTGAAGAGCTTAAAAATGAGTTTTAGTGTCATATTATCTACAAGAACTATAGAAGAATTATGTTTGCACTTTAATGAGACCCAAATTCTTGGAAAACATTGATTTCTTCTCGGATTTGAAGGTTTTTTTGGCATGAAAATATTGCAATATTTGATAGCAGTTGGTTGGCATTAGTTCCTCGACTTAATAATGTTGAATTTCCTCTGTTGATGCAGCTAGAAGGACTGTAGATGTGCAGGTTGAGACTACTTGTGTCTTACTGCTCTCTGATTGCTGATTACTGGTTATTTATCTGGCTTGACGTCTCATATGTGAGTATTAACTATTGTTGGTTTAGTCGGCTGATGGAGGTTAAATATTCTGACTTTTACTTTTCTTTCTTTTTTTTTCTATTATCGTCTCTTAAAAGTTTTTTTTTTTAAAAGTCAAAAGCATCTTTTGAACGGCTGAATTTCAGAACAATGTCGTCTTCAACAACACATATCAGTCACTCCACTTTTCAGCGACACCCCTCCCCCTCTCTATAGGCATACACACACACTGCCCAGACAGACACACACACACACACTCCCAGGTTGCGTTTACACTTCACTGAGTTTTCACCATTCATCGTCTCTCCCGAGTCGCCCCCTCCCCTCCTGGCCCTCACCCCTCACTCACTCTCTCTGTCTCTTTTCAGAGCTTTTGTTTGCCCTCTGCCACCGTCCTTTCACCGACTTGGCCCTGATTTGCCCCTTGTGCTCGATCGCACTATTATACTGAGACAAGATAGCACAAAATATCCAAACATGTCTGCAATTCTTTTGTGTGGCGTAACTCGGGTTGGAGCTCTCCCCCAAACGGCTCCAGCGCGCCATGTTTGATTCAATATTTTCAACACGGAGGACATTTAATCTTTAATCTTTTAAACTTCATTTTTTATTTTAAAAAATAAAACAAACATTTCATAGGATTTTATTCTAGATGTAAATCTCTGAGGCAAATACAAGAATTTATAATTAAATAGGAAAGATAATTATTGTGAAAACTGTCTTCCTGTAGATGATTTCCATCAGACAGAAGTAAGACTCACCCGGGGAAGTGCTTAAACTGTTGCAGACAGGAACAATGGCAGACAAAAGGTCATCATGAGAATCCACAACCGCTGGCTGTAGCCACAAGGCAGCGACCTCGCTTCCACCTTAATGCCCTCCTACACACACACACACACACACACACACTGACTAACACAGCCCTCCTGCTTCCTCATCTCCCTCGCAGCCATCCAGGTGATCCGCTTGGCTCACATTCATGAGACAGGGAGCGAGCGTGAGCAGTTATCGTCCAATAGGGAGAATGTCCTGGCTCATTATCGGCGTAGGAGGCCGAGCGTGTCACCTGGAGCTAAGCCTCGACACTCGACTAAAAAGTCAGCCGGGGTTAGCGTGAGAGCACGAACGTGGGTGGGAGTCATTTTCCCTGCAGCGATCACCTCTACCGTCGGCCTGCTGAACAGAGAGAGCTCTCTTTTTCTCTGGCTCTGAGACGAGAGCAGGAAGGGCTTTTTAGTGCAGCCTCCTCTGGGTGTTGGACGGCTACTTTGGGATCGTTAAATAAATGTGATTATACCTGTTAGCGTTATGAAATGCTTTTCCTCTGCAGAGTGCAGGTGTAGCACCTTTTTTTCACAGCCGTAGAAGGGAAATAGAAGTTCAAATGCATCACAAAATGCTGGAAATTTCACATTTTCTCAAACGTAGACAAGCATAGATTCTTCGCTACGACACACACGAGCTGGCTCTCACTTTTGGCTTGAAAGAAACTCCATGTGCACATGCCATAAATACAAAGTTTGCATGGGGTCAACATCAAAGGCACAAGTTGGTGGCAGCGTTTTCCTCCAAGTGACTTTGGGTCGTCTTTGAATGCAGCATGTGGTCCGACAACTGTTGTCAAACGCGTACGCTAAGTGAGCTATCTGCAGGAATCGATTATGACTCCGACATTCGAGGCGTTTTTGATCACTGGAGCCGTTTCGTTTACTGTCAAACCTGATTCTTTGTAAATACAAATCATTTTAGATTCAGAGTTTGTTTCTGTATTAAATTAATTCCTCTGGTTTCTCAAGTATTGCCCGTGTTGTTGGTTTTTTTTCTTTATCTTCATCAAAGAAATGATTAGTTTTTAATAAGACTCTCCACTTGCTCTCTGCTTCTCTCTCAGACTGTCACCGCTGATGCTTCTAGACATCCTAATCAATATACAATATTCCTCTCCTCTCTGTTCAGTTTTGGGAGTGACAGAATAATGCCAGGCCTGTGAAAGGGTTATGTCAGATAGTTTAAAACCCGATATTAAACGAGAATTGTGCTGTTACATGTGCCATTTTAATTATCTGCAAAACTCAAGTCAAAGGAGGCTCCTTTTATTTACCTTAAACGATGGTAGAAAAGAGAGAGCAGAGAAGAAAGCAATATGAAACAGGTAGAAAGAGTTTGCAGAACGTCAGCCGTAATTGCCTTTGTCAAGGATGACACTTAAGGTAAGAAAAGGAGAGGCATGTGAGAAGTAAACATTATCTTTTCTTTGTCTTTCTCTCTCCTCGGCAACACAAAAGGCTGATTAGGAGCGAGCTTTGGCGGAGGGGGAATAACTGCCTGCGAAATATTAGTAGGTTAGAATTACTTTGTTGCGTGACACAATACCAATAGATGCTTCATGTTCGGCTCTTGTCAGCGGTGGCACCTAAACAATGGCGGCTTTCTTGACGTTAATACTACGCGTTTGACTTGACGAGCACCCCGCTGTCATTTTGCCTTCTTGGAGGTATACGTTGAATGCAGAGGAGACAGCTGACGTTCGGAGAAGATTGGTTGTACTGTAGCTTTCGGAGACAGTTCAACGCCCCCCGTGCTTGAATGTGTTCAGAAAGTTGAGGACAAGACGTCACCAGAGATGAGAGGAAGAAAAAAAAAAACCCAGCAGGAGGCAGAAAATGGCTCAAAAATAAATGAAAGCTTTGATTTGTTTAAAACTTTTAACTTTAAACTTTCCCTCGTTCCTCATGTGGGAGGATTGAAGTCAGGACGGTGGATGTGAAGCTCCCTCGCCTCTTTTATTGGGGAAGAATAGCCCCTTTAAAACCTGTCCAGCCTTAGATAATTTCATTCAGTCGGCCCCTGCTCCACCGTCATTGAATCTGCATCCAGAGATCAGGTTCACAGTGACGGGTTGATAGCTTCCCAAGCCTCTCGGCCTTTTGTTCTAGCAGCCCTGCACGGCTGCCTCTTTCCTCTGGATGCTGGGGGACAGGACAGAGAGCTGATGGGACGTTGCTGAGAAAAGTTCAAAAAATATATAATTTAGCTGTTTTGAATTAAGTTGGAGGATTTATCCCCTCAAGGTAAAGACTTTTCTCTTTCTAAATACACATATATAACGTTTGCAGCAAAGGCACATTATCAATTGTACCAAGGTAGACGTGGACCACCCAAGAACGTCTCCCTCCACTCCCGGCTCTCCCGGCTCTCCAGCCTCAGTTGCCTTTTTTGTCATCTCCAAGGAGCATTACTGAGTCTGAACTTGCCTAAACCCTTGTGATCACACCTCATGAAAAGGTTTTGTTTCCTCCGTCGATTGGTATTCGAGGCAGGTCACCGCACTCCCACCCTCCCCCCCTCCCTCCCTCCCTACCGCCTGCCACCCTCCTCCCCCATACCTCCCCTCCCACGTTCGAAAGCCCTGTTTTCATTTTAATTTGCACCTGTTGTGCAGTTGTTCGCTGAAGGCAAGTGCAGACCAGTCAATCGTACGGAGACGTGTTAGGAGGGGATGTGTAGAGGCTTATCTTTTGATATGTATAATGTCTTCAGAAATGTCATGCATGTCTTGATTCTGGGAAGGTTCAAGAGGCATGGCCACTCTCAGGCCTCAGTCGATATAAAAATCACCATAATTAGCTAGTTGATTTCTTAAAGGGCCACAGCGTTTGTATATTTTACACTTTTACTTGCATACAATATAAATCTGTTGAATTTATTCTGACTCATGAGCCCGCTGCAGCTTCTTTTATTACTCAGAAACATAAATTCAACTTAAGCACATTTTAAAAAGCCTCCACCTCTTCACACACTGGGTCCTCCCATGATTGGCTCTTACCACAAAAACATTTTTGTACAAGCTGCCAATGAGGTGTGTCCCCCATGTGATGCCATGCTTCTGGCTTGCCTTGTGCTCCCATCTGCACTCTTCCAATAATTCCTCTGACGTCCTTTGCTGCCACAATTTACGCTGTGGCAAGTATACACCGAGAACCTGCCGACGGCGGCGACTAATTTGCACGCGAGCCACCTTTGATTGAGTTCACAGCCCTTATTTACAGGCCATCTATTTTAAGACAACCAGGCATATGTCTGGGACCTGAGTGTTGTGGAGTCGGGCGGGCCCTGCTGATGCTGCTCTGGAGTTTTTGAATGTGTGTGTGAGGGTGTGTGTGGTATGTATGTCAGCTTACTCTGCATGTGTGTAGGCCTCGAGGCTTGTCGTGTCTTTATATTTTCATATGTTAGGAAACATTTATATTTATGTTCACGGTTCACTGGCGATGCAAATATGAAGACATCCGAGGGGTACATGCGATGAATAATCTAAATGACTATAGGTTAAGCCTTTTGTATGCATCACAAAGACATTTGTAATATTGTACGTGCTATGCGGAGCATCTGAAACGTGACGGCTATGTTGCAGAGCAGAGCCGTCCTGAAAGGTGCAGCTCGTTGGCATCCGAGGCATGTGAGCAGGACTGAAAATTAGTGGCTATTTTGGCTCGCATCTCCTCGACAGCTGTCTGCCCACCGCTGTGGTTCAGTCACAAATTCCAGTCGTGGATGCTGTAATTGGGGTGTAACACACACACATACACACACACAGAAAAAAAAACGCCTACGCCTTGGATCGAGCAGTGATGTGAGGTGACCTTTTTAATCTGGGAATAAACCTCAATTTCCAAAACAAGTTGAAATCTTGTCATTTCTGTTTCCAGTTTAATCACTTCTGACTCATGTAAGGTTCAAAATAATAGAGAAGTCTCCGATCGATAACGTGACAATATGCATGTAGATAAAAGTTGATGATGAGGAATAAGTCTGGACTAAAACAGCTGGTAAACTGACTCCGCCCCATCCCATCCCTCGGTTATATATATATCATGTGCCCAGACGTTTTCCACTGATGCTCATCAGACTGGTTCTTTCTTTGTCTCTCTTTCTGCCGCAGCTCTGAACTACGAGAATGTGGTGGAGACAGGTTCAGAGACGGAGGAGGAAGACAAGTTGCCCGTGTCCGAGGAAGACCCCCTGATCAACGGTACCGGCAGCCCAGCCAGCCTCACCAACCCGGAGGCCTCGCCGCGCGCCGAGAGCCACGGCCTGCTGACCAAGGACGAGGAGGACGACGAGATGCGGGACAGCGGCGTGGAGCATATCTGGCCCGACAACGACATGCTGAGCGCCTCGGTCGACGGTACTGGTGAGTGTCTCGAGTCAGACGCCGCAGATGTGATCTCATTGGTTGAGTTAAACCTCAGTGGGAGGAGTTGAAGTACAACAGATTTCAAAACCACGAGTTGGCTAAACGGGACTTATATTTTTTCCGTGGTGTTTGTCTTTTTCACTGGGCTTCGTTTAAATCTTTGGCTTGACGACCTGTGGTTCAACCCACTGAGGTTATTTCTGCCTCCAAGTAATGTTTGTAATGTTACTTTGCAATCGGTTTTCTTGAACGACGGAGACTCGATCCAAAAATGAAATAACTGTAAGTGTGCGCTTCATTTAAGCAAAAAAAAAAAAGGCACACGACGAAAAAACAAATTTATTTATTAATTTTTACCAGATGTGTGGGGTCCAGGTGAGCTGTCAGTCACCAAAACAACAACTAAGCTGACTTTCAGATACTTTATTGCAAATGTGTGCACATCCTGCCACTCGTGGTGTCATCTTACGCCGTAAACCCCACCCATCTGGTGCCCAAGTAGACTTGAACAAACCCCACGAAGCGTTGAGCAAACACTGCTTTGAGCCAGGTCTGACGGCGGAGGCCCGATGATGCTCCCTCAGCAGACAGACGTGATAAACAGCTTCTCCGTGAGCGACAGAGACCATTTGGTTCGTACTTAGACAAAAGTCCTGCTCTGAGCCAGACAACCAAAAATATTTACAGTAATGAATAAAAAGGAAGGAGGCGAGAAAGCGCTTGATAGGAGTGAGAGGCTGCTTTTACCCAGACTGTATCAGTGCTTGTGGTATTTCAGCAATCCCTCCTCCTCCCTAACATGCTTCTTAATCCCAGACAGGTGATACCTTCCCAAACTTGACTGATTTATCGTCTTTTGTTGAGCAACTCCAGTTGCAAGGGGCCCCAGTCACGGATGCTTGAAAGATAAATACTTTTAATTAGGGGGCAGGGTATAATCATTAAAGGAAGCCAGACTGCTGCAAAAAGTCATTAACAATCTTAAATGAAATTTTTATTTTTATGATAGCCATTTACATGTATAATAAGAGTCAATGATTCTTGGAAGCATGTGACAGGAACAGAGTAGGGGCGAGAAGTCATGTAAGACAGCCCATTTAAATGAGCTAGGCTTCGCTATTCATTTCTGCTAATGAACTAGCTGTGCACAGTGCCGAAAAACCCAGGAACATTCAGCAGTCTTAAATTTTAATACGGGGGAAAATTGCACATTTATTAGGGATGAAAAAAAAAAAAAAAAAACTTAGTGGGTATCAACATTTGCTTCTCCTAAATAACCGAGCTCCTTAAAGGGATGGAGGAAAAGAAAAGACAGTTTGGTAAATAAATCAAGATAAAGGATAAACAAGCTGTCGTTGCATACGGTAATTGTTTATTTGATAAAGACCCGCGGTGCCATAATGTCTGTAATTCAACTATGTTGCAATTCCCAGATAATATGCTTCTTGTGTGATAAAGTGTCTGACATATTTCGGAGAGCAAGTTAAGTTCATTAGAGCGTTTGGGAGTCTCTTTCCCAATCTTGCGGGTGCTGTGTTTCCCAGCTTGTTTTTTTTTTTTTCTTTCTCGGTGCCTAAGTGTCTACAGTGATACCTCAGCACATAACTTAGGTCTGAGATAAGTTAGCAGCCCCCCCTCCTCTCTCCTACTCGGACTGATTTGGTCCACACTCCCCTATCAAGAGTTTTTACACAGGTCTTGGACGTGTGAGGGACTGTAACCGATTCAAGGTTTAGAAAAGTTTGCAGAAAAAATGTTGCACTATAAGCATTTAAGGTATTGTGTTTTTAGCTGTACATCAATATAGTTTAGTAGTTTTATTTTTTTGAGACATAACTACTGCATGTAAGAGAGAAAGCCAGAAGAAAAAAATAAATTTATCGCCGAGCCTCTTCTGATTCCAGGGCACAATCAGAGTCTTGTGTCTGGCGTTGTCCTTGACATTCCTTCATCCCACAGCGAGGCTGGACGCGATGTGCTGGAAAGCATGACATCATTATCACTGACAGACATTTTCAAATAAATCACCTGTGTTCTCCTTTTGCCCTTTTTAAACTCTTCTCTGGGGCGTTTGGGGAGATTTCTTACTTAACATTGCAGCAATGTCAAGATGTAGAAATCACTTTTCTTTTTTTTTTCTTGTGTTTACTGAATCATGGATTACATTTGCTTCAAGACGCCTTGTTTTATGATGTTTTTGCCAAATTTTTGGTGTCTGTCTTTGATAAAACTGCAGTTCTTGTTTTTTTGGTGTAATTAATTTGTCATTTAAACACCTACTGCATCCAGGAGTTTCCCCTTATTTTTTGAATAAGTGCAGTGTTTCAGAAGCTTTGCCACCCTGCCAAGAGTAAAATTCAGAGGCAAACACTGTAATTTTTGGCTCAAATTTGCAGGGCGGGACACAAAATATCTGCTATTGACAGCTTCAGTCTCAAAGTATTAGAATCGGGTCTCAGGAAGCCTTTCTTGACCTATTGTATGCGTTAGTCAGACATGACAGATTCAGGATGAATGAGGCTAAATGCATGAAGGCAGAACATTAAAGCGGCTGTGACTGCGGTGACCG
The DNA here is from genome assembly GCA_036937835.1 of Pampus argenteus. Taxonomy (NCBI): domain Eukaryota; kingdom Metazoa; phylum Chordata; class Actinopteri; order Scombriformes; family Stromateidae; genus Pampus; species Pampus argenteus. The sequence goes on along the minus strand of CM072883.1, from coordinate 1,371,170 downwards.
GCCATAAAAAATAGGAATGTTTTCAAAATAAACAGCATCAGCGCTGCTATGAAAATAGGTGGAATTACGGTCGGGCCAAGGTATTCTGGACTCCTCCTGGGTCCAGAGCCGGCGCAGAAACCTCAACATCGCTCTTCTAGGAGGTGTGTACCTTACCGCCTCAGGTCGTATGTGATTTACTGCTGACATAACATACTTTTCTAGCATTTAGTGGACAGTTTCATCTGAAAATGCTTTCCGTGGCCAAGAATAGGCACATATTTGTGGCATAAATGACTCCGATGGGAATCAAAACCATGTTTTTTACATTATCTGTGACATTTGTCATATATTTTGGACATTTCAGATCCTACATAAAGAGATAAACTCCTGAAATTGGCCGTTTCCTGTAGAAATCTGTGTGTAAAGGAGGCTCTACAGCTGCCACATTAGTGGCTTTTCTTACTATAGAACAAACCCAACTCACCACAATGCCACTTTGTCCCATTTGAATGTAATAGTAGCTCAGGACTGGCAGGGATGCATGCATGCATGCATGTGTGCCAGAGGCCGTAGCAGCGAGGTGTACGTGGTATTAGCCTACCTCCTACTGGAAGCAGCCGTCCCTCCCTTCAGACCACAGATAACAAAAGTTTTCCAAGGTAAATAGGGGAGAGTGGAGGGCCTGTAAATCCCACTGGTCATCCCCTTGCGTCAGTGCAAAAGTATGCAGCCAAATTTGATTACCCAAAGCAAACACAGTGCCTACGAGGACACAGAGATGTGAGGGAGTTTTTACCGTGTTCAGTGCAAAAAGGAGGGGAAGTTTTCATACATGCTGTAATCTAATACGTGTGAGTATATTTTAATCTGTGCCGTTTTGTTTTGTCACACCTTAATTTATGTTGTTTGAAACCCATTTATTTCTCCCCGTAGTGCGCCTGTGGTTTTGATTCAGTTTGGCAGACGTGCAATCAAAAAAAATCCTAGAAAGGAGAAAGTTAAACTAGGACATAGCCCTCCAGAAGAGCCTGTCATTATTCTCTGAAGCCATTGACAGGGACGTTCATCATTTCACCGCCGGATTTAAGCAAACCCTGAATTTCAAGCCTCAGGAATCATCCGCACCTATTGGACGATCCCATTGTTTCCAACTAAAAATAAAAAAACTCAGTTTGCTTCTGGCTCTTGTGTAGAAAATGTAAGCAGGATAACATTATTATCAACAATACACCCACCACCTTTCCTGTAACATGTCAGCCAGGTTTCTCTAATGTAGGCCGCTCATCCTGGTTTAATAGCCAAGGGATAGTCAGATACATCCGATCCTGCTGTGCACTGGTAAAAAAATAAAAAATCTTGACAATGCAACACTTGTGACGTCCTTGCAGGAGCAGCAGAGCAAGAACAGATGCGGGTGAGGCACACAATGCAGGTTTTCTTTCTTCTACTTCTTTTTTTTTTTTTTTATATACAAAGCCCCCATGTTCTCGGAAACACCTTGATTTAATTTTTACAGACGAGGCAGGAAGGAGAGACCAGGGACTCCTTAAGCTGATTGTCCAGTCAGTGTCCTCCTGTCGACCGTGGAGGGATGAATGTGTCAGAAGCGGCTTTGTTTATGAGCCTGTCAATCCGTTTATTTACCGCTGTTTCACCTGTGCCAGGACAATATCTGCCCGTCTGCACAGACCGGGTGCCATTATCCTGATTGGCAGTAGGAACCTCGTTCCTCAAGGTTTAGTTATTCAAACATTTCACTCTATATCATTTAATAACAGGGATTTTTTAATCATGACGTCGTCGTGAAAAGTAAAATCTTTTTTAGTATCGTCAGTGTACTGCTTGAAATAATAGTTTCATCCTGTCCGTTTCATTGCTCTTCACCAGAAAACATTAATGCTTTGGCTCCACCCACCCGAGGTTTACCCCAACCAATGAGGTTATTTCTGCCTCCAGAGCAGCTCTGCCCCTGAGAAATGTTTGTGCAACTAAAACTCCTAATTTGTGGTGAAGGGTTGTATTCTTTTTAGTTAGAGCAAGGCACTAACTCTCTGCCAGGGTTTGTGGGGAAATCAAAAAAACGTGTGCGCTCACAATACTCTAAAGCAGCAGCTTCGGATAAAAGCATCCACCAAATGACATATGATAAAACAAGCGTGATCCTGCATGCAGAGGATTGCAGCGGCGTCACAGCCTGGGAGTAATAAGCTCAGCCTGCGTGTTGGCTGGAGCTCTATGATTGCTCAGGTGGATGTGCTCCGTGTTGTATTTAATCGCTCTGTTTGGCGATTGAAGCTTTCTTTGCCTCCCCTGCCGCTTGTTGTCATGTTAAAGGTAAATAAGTCACTGTCTGGCCCAGATGATAGCATTCATTAAGCATGCCGAACAAAGCCGCAGCGCACCGCGATGCACAGCAGCTCCTTTATTGCTTTCTCCATACCTTCTTCTTAAAGGCCTCATTGTCAGTTGTTTGTTGGTTTGTATGGTAGCGAGGTGCTCACCCCCCCACCCCACCTTCCTCTCTCCCCCCTCCTCACATGCCCGTTTTTCTTTTTCTCTGTTTCTGTGCAGATGAAATAAAGGATGATTTTGACAACCTGGGGCCTGATACCACTTTGCAGGCAGTTGGAAACGGTACAGGTGAGTCGACTGAAGACGTTGGATGTGTTTTATGTTGTTTTAGTTGTCTGTTACCTAAGCAACAACGTCCTTTTAGCCTGTCAAACCCGAGTTCAAAGACCGAGTTTTCCTGTTTAGATTGCGGGTTGTTTGACAGTAAACCACAAAGACTTTCAAAACCCAAATAGAGTTCAATAGCAAACTAATAATGAACTAATTACTGCTTTGCATGTCAAACAACACGACTGAATCTTGTAAATTTCACAGTCAGAAGCAGAGGAGGAAATATGCCTTTTCTGCTTCTGCCTCTCAGATTAATCTTGGGAAGAGGCCTGATGCCAGGATGCTTTAACATAACAAGAACAAAGCAATCATGTGCATTAACGATGAGCTGTAATTAAAGAGAAATGTTGTCCTGCTGACTCCAGAACCACTAAAACTAATTCATGTATGTTTGTATGCGTCTCAGGGAGTGTTTGTGTCCTGTTGCATGCTCCTGCAGGAACCAAACCCTACCTGTCATTATTCATTAAGCCACCGAAGCTGATTTGCAGTCACACACTCCTCCCTTCCATGATATCATCCTGGTTCCCCGACAATTGGCCCCGAACACTGTTCTGGTAAACCGAACTCACCCCACAGAACGCCACACGGCCCTGCCTCGAAACCCTCCCTTCAGCTTTAATTACTATTACTTTCTGCCCGTCGTGATGTTTTTCGTCTTCTAGAAATTCAAGCACAGCAAATGTTTTCCATTTTGACTGCTTAAAGGGGTTTTTGGAAACAATACTGTGGCACTGCTGTGGAAGCTCCCTGCCACTAGATCACATGTGATTTCATTTAAAGACATAAGCAGTGTGATCACGTCCCCGGTGCCAAAGCACACTTTGATCCAGGTGATTTCCTCTTATACTGGAGGAAAAAGTCACTCCCTCTTAAAGCATTTTTATATTTTTCACCCACAATGACCCAAAAAACACAAATTTAAAGAGCACGTTATATATTATATATTATATATTTCCCAGAAGGTTTTTAGGATTAGGCCCACCAAGCCACGCCCTGGTCAATAATATCTTAAACACTGACTTTTACACAATTAGCTTAGTGGTCCTTAAAAGCCACACAGAAGCATCTAATGAGAGTGCTGTGAATGATGCTATCACGGTTATCAAAAGCGATCCATTGGCACCGATGACATTTCGGTGCCATTTTTGACAACGAAATATCTACTACCTTGACCTTTCGCAAATTGGACCGCAAACTCATGACGGCCTAACAAATGGCTCTTTAAACCTCACCTTGGCTTCACGGTCTAAACGCCTAATTAACAGAGGATGAAGTCTGATGAGACGTCACCGGGGTTTTTTTCGGGGTGTAACAACTGTGTGTGTTTTTGAAAGTCAGCCATCCCCTTGACTAATGAAGCTCCGGTTTGTTTTTGGAGGCAGCTATCTCCACACTGCAGCTTAAGAGTTTCCCTGAAGAGAAGGGACTGGGAAATAATTTGAGAAAACGCATTGTGTGGCCTCAGCACTTTGGCTGGCTTAAGATGCATTCTGCTCAGCGATGGCAAAGCATGCTTCTCCTTCTCCTTTTTTTTTTTGTGCTGGTTTGTGGTTTGGCCCCGGTAATCTGTTCAACACAGAATCAACAAAAAGCTACAGTCTCCTGATTGACCTTATATGTGAAAGTCAATTCAAAGAAACGTGTGTCTGTTGCTGATTAAGCCGGGCATGTGTGTGTGTGTGTGTATGTATGTATTTGTGTATAAGTGTGTTTTCCTTTTTCATTTTACAGTCTTAAACTCACAATCTGATTTCATGTCATGAGTAAATTAGGTCAGTTTTTTTTTACACGTTGCACTTCAGCAGCTCATGGTAGCGCGTTTATCTCTGACTTTTGGACGGATTAAGTTACAGTTCTTATTTTAGCCAGCATGGCGTGACAAGCAAACCCAGTAATTTAGATGTATTCTCCCCAAAGTACGGCTATAATGTTTTAGGGTAGCTGTCCTCATCGCATTTCCACCAAGATGTTCCCAATATCCTCCTGTAAGACATTTCTCTGGGGAAGAACAGAATCCAATTTATTCCTCCTCCTCTCTCGGTCTCCTCCTTCACTGTCTCTCTTCCTCTCTCTCTTCCTCCCCTTCAGTCAAGAGCGTCGATTGCACTTCAGAGTTCGAGGACTTCTTTGCCAAGCGGAAGCTGGACGACGGCGACAGCCACGTGGTGAGCATCGCCGAGTACCTCCAGCGGGGCGACACTGCCATCATCTACCCAGAAGCCCCAGAGGAGCTGTCCCGCCTGGGTACCCCGGAGGCCACCGGGCCAGAGGAGAACGGTACGAGTCCTGCTTTGGGTCAGAGGGGTCAGAGGTGAAAATGTAAAGGTGTATGATTGGAAGTCAACTCATCAGACTGACCCAAGATAAGTGCAGAAACTTAGATATTAAAAAATTCAAAGTTAAGTTCAGACTTACATTAGCTCGGCCTCCTTTTGAAACATGAATGCTGCAGTAAAGCACACATGCTCAGCTAACCTCCCTCCCATCTGTGAGTGAAGGTTTTTAGGAGTCTGGACAGAGCAGCAGCTCTTCCCGCTGACACGACCGGGCAGCTGTTGGTCCCACAGATTCGCCGGATGCCTTGGTGTTTACCTACAGTCTTAAGCAACAGCTGGGCAGGGGCTTGAAATCAGATAGCGCACCTCTGAATCTCCCCGGAGGCAAAGAAACATAGCTCATGATTCATGCTGCAGACATGATAAACGTGTCAGCGGGAATGGCATTAAAAAGTGAGGGGCTGTTTAAAGCAATTAGGAAGGTATGGGAAATAACGCGTGTGTGTCAGCGACTACGCCGACTTAAGGTCGTTTTTATATCTGTGTGATTGTATATACACGGTATCGAGTGCCTGTTTGTTACTATGTGAAGGAAAGTGAGACCGAGTGTGAGTGTGAGTGCTGCATGTAAAGCTGCACAAGTGTGTGAGGAGTCAGGAGGAGGTCGTAGTGCAGCGGATGCCAGCCCGACACTGTGGCTCTCATGTGGAGCAGATTGCAGAGATAACTCCCATACCACTCTGGGCAGCCCGCCCGTTAGCTGCCATTGATTCGCTGACCTTTTGGCCCGCTTTCTCTTCCCCTTCCTCCCCCCTCTCCTCCCCGCTGTCTCCTATGCAGACCTGCCACCTGGAACGCCAGATGCCTTCGCCCAACTGTTGACCTGCCCCTACTGCGACCGGGGCTACAAGCGTTTGACATCGCTGAAGGAGCACATCAAGTACCGCCATGAGAAGAACGAAGAGAACTTCTCCTGCCCCTTGTGCAACTACACGTTTGCTTACCGCACTCAGCTTGAGCGGCATATGGCCACACACAAGCCAGCGAGGGATCAGGTGAGGAGGGTTTAAATTCACTTTTTCTCCTCCTCCTCTCTCTGTCCCCAATTTCATTTCTAATGTGCTCTGATCCCTCAGAGAAGAGAGATCATTTTTTCTGATTGGCAATCATTATTAATTTTTCATGGCATTTTGAAGATGCAGATCCTTTAATGGTAATAACTTTAATTGAGGCCCTAAATGGTTTTTTGATGGCTCTCCCTGATATGATTTTCCAGTCTCGTGTTCACGATCGAATGATTGTGTTAATTTCCAATTTGGAAATTTTTATCAGCTCCTTAACTTCACTTCACTCCTGGCCTTTAATGTTGTTCTGGTGAAGCCTGCAGTCTGGGTACTCCATCAAACCCCACCCATCCCCCCCAACTTCTAATTTCATGCACTGCATAAACATCTGTGTATACTCGAATTTGCTCGAGCGATTTATATCCTATATGTCTGAAATATAATGTGAATCTGCTGGCAGTTAGCATGAATCACCTTAAAGTCCTGCGAGGTGAAAACACATCCAGCAGTCACGGGTGTTTAACTCGCTTGTCAGCTTTAAGTTGAAGATGTGGGGGGAGATAAATAGTGGCAGAAAGAAAAAAAAAGCAAGAGTTTTTGCACATTGGGGGATAATTATAACTTCTCAGTGAACTAAAATTGGAGCGATGCATTTTAAAGTAGATGGAGGCTGTATTTGTGGGTCGAAAGATGATTATAATTAAGAAAGTCAGACCAGGGGTTAATGTAAAAAGCTATCACAGATATCAGCAACATATCCAGCTGTGTGTATCCACGTCCTCCTGTAGGAACACCTGGTAATGGAGAGTAGTGGTATTAAACATCATCTTTCAGCCAGTTACAGATGATATCATGTAGCCTGTTCGGTCCCAGGTCGTGGGTGTTGTGTTGTGCTCTCTGAAGCGAGGATGACAGGCTCAGACTGTGGCTGATTTGATCAGATGTCAGCAGCCAGCACTTTCACCTGATCTACCAGCTGGGTGTAAACGTGAGCAGATGGGCCGGCCGAGTGAGCCGCTGTCCCAATCCTCATATTACAATGCTGTTGCTGCTCCCCTCCAGAGTCGAGTCAATGGCCAAAGACGTCTATTCAAGCGCCGTGGGTCCTTCTGCAAAGCCGGTTATCTTGATTTGTAAATTAGCTGGACTGTTTAAATCCTCCAGATGAGATGATGTGTTATTCTTTTATTTGTGTGGATCCTGTAAAATAAATCACTTCCTCCGGTGAGAAAATAAACATATATGAACATGTACGTCTGGTAATTAGCAGCTAACTCAGGAGGACTCGGGAGTAACGACATTAACATAAAGAATAATGTCCTGATAGGTAAACATGTGCCACGCTGTTCTGTCTCGTATGTTTACAAGCCTTAATACTCCTCCTCCTCTTAACCAATTAGCTGAAATATGACTAATTAGAGGTTATACATATGCAAACATCCAGTCAGGTCCCCGCCCACAACCAGCAGCGGTGGCGTTCACGCCGACAACGAGCCATGAAGGAGAGATGGAGCATTTTGCCGGTGCCATTCACAATTAAGAGCACAGAGCAATTGTGTCTTATTAGCAGTGGTGGTGAGACTAAACTTTACCGGGCAGGGGTCCTCAGGGGGGAAGTAAGGGGATGGTGGTGGTGGTGGAGGTGGGGGCGGAGGCACCAAAGCAGCTGTTGCTGTTTGTTTATGCAACTCAGCAACATACGAGCGGTGGGGTCCCTCTCCGGCGCTTGGCGGGGCCCCCGACTCTCCCTGCTTGATCTTTGAAGGTTGGGGCTGTTTGAACAATTCCTCCCAGTCCTCCCAGTGTCCTGCGCACCACCATCTGTCTCCCCAGGAATGTGGGTAGAGTCAGCACACACCCCAGCATTTGTCAAGGCTGAGCTGGGAGGAGGGAGTCGCTGTGTTTTTCCCCCCTCGTGAGCTCAGAGAAAATGTTTCTCTTCTTTTTTTATTATTTACTAGCTGTTTAACGCCTCCCACTTGGAGTTAATTGTTTTGTGAGTGAAGAACCAGGTTTACCCACCCTGAGGTTTTAGATTTGGGTTTTCTTTCTTTTCTTTTCACAGAGCAGCAACCCTTTTTTGAATTGCAAATTTGATGGATTGCAAGTGATGTTTACCTTTGAACAGCATATCAAGGCCGGGTTTTTTGTGTACAGAAAAGGTGTGGATACAGGTATGCAGGATTTTTAGACCGATGAGGCCCAAATTAATAAAAAGTAGATCAGATCAGCGCTTTTAAATGAAGGAAAACGCTGTAAAAAAAAAGACTCTTTTCATTTATTCTATTTTCTGGGCTGCCAAACTCTAAATGCATGCCTCCTTTGACTGCACAGCCAGGAAATTAAAAGGTATGTGATTCTCTCTGTTATCGCTGCCGCTGCTTGTAGTCGCTCAACGGAGGTGGGAGTAGAAAGCCAAGATGCTTCGTCGGCGTAAGGAGCCATTTGGCTTGTTGCTTGTTGTCATGCCGACCAATTGTGATTATTTACTGAACTCTCACCCCCTTGTTGTTTGTGCATTTTTTTTTTTTTTTTTTTTTTTAACATGAATCTCTCTCTTTCTCTCCCTCTCTCGCAGCACCAACTGCTCAACCAAGCGGCAGGCAACCGCAAGTTCAAATGCACCGAGTGTGGCAAGGCCTTCAAATACAAGCACCATCTGAAGGAACACCTCCGGATTCATAGCGGTGAGTAGCACGACGAATGCTGCTCTGCTCTTTGAGTATTCATAACCACGATTTAAGAACACCATGAATCTGCAGAAACTCCTTTAGGTTTATTTTGGAGCCTCCTCGCTGTTAACGGACACTGAACTCTGATCATTTCAGTTGCTACGTACAGTATTTGCTCAGACGTCTGTTATTATCAGTTTATTTATTGATTATATTATGCATATAAACCATATCTCATATGTATATTTTTTCTTTGTTTCAGGTGAAAAACCGTATGAGTGCCCCAACTGCAAGAAGCGTTTCTCCCACTCGGGCTCCTACAGTTCCCACATAAGCAGCAAGAAGTGCATTGGCCTGATTGCCGTCAATGGCAGGATGCGCAGCAACATGAAGACGGGTTCTTCCCCCACCTCAGCCTCATCCTCACCCACTAACACTGCCATCACCCAGCTGCGCCAGAAGCTGGAGAACGGCAAGCCGCTTGGCCTCCCCGAACACAACAACCACCTGAACATCAAGACGGAGCCGCTCGACTTCAACGACTACAAGCTGATGATGGCGTCGCATGGATTCGGAGCTCCCGGTCCGTTCATGAATGGAGTAGGAGGCAACAGCCCGCTGGGGATTCACCACAACTCGACAGCCCAGAGCCCCCTGCAGCAGCTCGGGATGGCTGGACTTGAGTCGCAGCTTCTGGGCTACCCGGGGCCGCTGGTGAACAACCTGAGCGAGGTGCAGAAGGTCCTCCAGATCGTGGACAACACTGTGTGCAGGCAGAAAATGGACTGCAAGCCAGAGGAGCTCTCCAAGCTTAAGGCCTACATGAAGGAGCTGGGGTCCCAGGTTGAAGAGCAGAAACAGGGGCTGACATCGGCAGGCGGGAATCAGGTCGGTCTTCCACTTGTCAATCACAACGGAGCCACCAAAAGCATCATCGACTACACGCTAGAAAAAGTGAACGAAGCCAAAGCCTGCCTCCAGAGCTTGACGACAGACTCAAAGAGACAGATTAGCAATATCAAACGAGAGAAATCCAACCACATGCTTGAAGGAGGTGTGGATGAGAAGGTGCAGGAAAACAACATGTTTACACCTTATGCTTGCCAATATTGCAAAGAATCCTTCACCGGGCCCATACCTTTGCATCAGCACGAACGCTACCTGTGTAAAATGAACGAGGAGATCAAAGCCGTGCTGCAGCCCAGTGAGAATCTGATGCCCAACAAACCCGGAGTATTCATGGAGAAGAACACCCACTTATCCTCCTCCATGTTGTCTGAGAAGGGGCTCGCCGTGCCCCTCAACCCTTACAGGGACCACATGTCTGTGCTGAAGGCGTATTTCGCCATGAACATGGAGCCCAACTCGGAGGAGCTGCTCAAGATTTCCATAGCGGTCGGCCTTCCTCAGGAATTTGTCAGGGAGTGGTTCGAGCAGCGAAAGATGTACCAGTACGGCAGCGCCAGAACTCCGCCACTGGAGCACAGGAACAACATGGATATGGTTGTCGGAACAAATAACCACCACACTCCACCAAAAGACTCTATGGCAGCTAGGTCACCTGTGTCTCTTATGAAACCTGCTGACCGCATCACGTCCCCCTCCATAGCGGAGCTCCATAACAACATTAACAACTGTGACAACTCGCTCAGACATTTGAAAAACCATCAGTATAGCGGCAGCGCCAAAGCCATGGGTGAAAAGTTGGACCACTCCCGCAGCAACACCCCCTCCCCGTTGAATCTGTCCTCCACATCTTCCAAAAACTCTCACAGCAGCTCCTACACTCCAAACAGCTTGACTTCAGAAGACCTGCAGGCTGAGCCGCTGGACCTCTCTCTGCCGAGACTCATGAAGGAACCCAAGCATGCACTGACTGTCAAAAGCAGACCTAAAGTCAACAGTATTACCATGGACCATAACAGCGTCCCTTCTCCCCGTGAGCACTTCGAAGAGCCTTTGAACTTGGCCTATCTCAAGAAGGAGTTCTCAGGCTCTATCAACAACGGAAACCTTGAAAAAAGCACTAGCCCCATCTTCGGCATTAACCCGTTTGCTGCCAAACCCCTGTATACGTCACTTCCACCTCAGAGCGCTTTCCCGCCGGCCACATTCATGCCCCCGATGCAGGCCAGCATACCAGGTCTTAGGCACTATCCAGGCATGGATCAAATGGGCTTCCTTCCACACATGGCCTACACTTACGCAGCAGGGGCAGCTACCTTTGCCGAGATGCAGCAGAGGAGAAAGTACCAGCGGAAACCAGGTTTCCAGGTAAATAAGCCACCTGTGGTTTTGTAAAAAAAGCCCCAGGCTCAATCAGAGTCTCTAAAATGATCTGAACTCATTTCTGTACTAATTAAAACGACTTCAGAGTCAGGAGAGAGGGGCGCTCACCTGAGGTAGACTGAGCTGACAGAGGTGATGGAGATTAACAGCGTTATCTGGTTTTAATATTAGTAATGATAATTCAACTCTTTATCCATCTAGAAACCATCGCCTTCATTTTTATATAAACTCAACAATATCTAACAGAGTAAAATCTGCTTTTACACCTTGAACAAAAGTCAAAAGGTAAAAAATATCACACGAGGTTCAAATAACAGCGTTGGTTTGAGCCCTCTGAGTGAAGCTCTAATTGTTTCCACTTCCCGCTGTAAATTTAATGCTCCTGACTTCAGTCCTCTTCCAGCACCGGCCTGAACTCAGATATTTTGTTATTAAATATGGGTGAAAGGCCTTTGTAAAAATGACAAAGGTGAGCCCCGGAGCTGTGCACTTCTCCTGAAATTTCCCACCGCAACTCTGCTGCATTTTAAAGAGAGAGCCAAATCCAAAATGAGCTTCTACATGTGGATTAATAATGCACAGTCTCCATGTTCATTACCACTGAATGCTGAAGGCTGTTTAACATAGAGGGAACCATTTTGATGAAAAAAAAGTATTAATAATGTTTCCTATTCTAAGTTATTAAATTAGATTTTAAAAATACAGCTACAGGCGTTTAGTTCAAATTGATTGCAGAGTGATAGTGGTCCCTTCTTAAAACACAGTGCAGTGCTCTCCTCACATTATCACACACACATATTCATTAAGAAAAGCTTTGGTGACTCAATATTGGCCATTAAAAGGTGCACCATCTGATTTTAATCATTATATATAAGTTTGGTTCACTGTGTCTCCTGTAATGTTATAATATTGTCCCTCATTAATTCATGTTTAAGACTAATCTTCATCATAAAAGAGAAAAGTGCAGCATTAACACTCCTGTATGAAATTAGACCGCTTATTGCTGAGTTTCATAATGGGGCAGCATGTCAGTTATAGATGGGTGATATTACTCCGGAGCTGGAAGTTTTTATATAAAAATCAATGCTGGCTATTAAAAAATACATGAGAACATGTAGCATAGTGTTTTGTTTTGTTTTAATAGCTTTTATTGTGATTATATAATTGCAGCATGAGACATGTTTAGCAATTAGCACATCTTCTCCTTCTTTAAAAACCCCCTCACACACCCAAAAATTCATTAGTATTTCTTCTTCTTCTTTTTTTTTTTTTTTGTTTCTTCTTTTGTGGTTTTTTTATTTTAAAGGGGGACCTGCTCGACGGTACACCAGATTACATGTCAGGGCTGGACGACATGACAGACCCCGACTCCTGTCTGTCGCGGAAGAAGATTAAGAAGACCGAAAGTGGTATGTACGCGTGTGACTTGTGCGACAAAACATTCCAGAAGAGCAGTTCCCTTCTAAGACACAAATATGAACACACAGGTATATACTGTTCTAGACCCTTATTTTAAACCCCATGCTTTTTATGTTTTAAATGTTTGTGTTGCCAACTCCTATCAGTATGAATATATATATATTTATATTTTGTTACCCCCTTTTTTTCTTCTTCTTTCCTTCTCTGTTTAAGTTGTATTTTTTATGTAAACCAACAAACCTAACGTGCTTCTTCATTGACAGGGTTTGACTTTGTTAACATGTGATGTGTTTGCAGTTGTTTTTTTTATGGAATAATCAGAGAAACATTTTAGATTTTAAAAAAGCTCTTTTGGAAAAGTATAATCTGTAATAATTAATGCAGGTATGCATGAAGAGGGAGACTCCAGCTATCTTTTCAAGTGATTGTACTCTTTATTTTCCAATCATATCCTGCTGTATTAACCATTTTGCTATCTAAAAAGACACATCAATTCACCTAGATATATAAAACCAGAAAAAAGGCCTCTAATGCCTTTATCGGCCCTGTTATTGCTGATAGATCACATCAGTGGCGCAGCGCTCAGAAGCTTCAGAGCACTGATAACAAGTCTTTCATTATAGTTATTATACAGAGATCCTCTTTCACTAGGTTGCATCATTTATTTTATCCACTATCTGTAGCAGAGCGCTCAGTGCTTTATGCAGCCTTCATGTTATCTGGTTGGACATAAAAGGGAGGGAGGGTGAGCGCGCTGAACTCTTTAAAACAGGGTGCGTTATCACCAGAGCGCCACCGCATCTCGCTCAGGATGCGACGCTTTCAAGTCCCCGTTGCTATGTGTTGTTTTTAACAATATTATGTGTTCAGAAAGGGGAGTGAACTAGCCAGATGTTGCACAGAAGTGCACTTTGAAAGCCTGTTGGTGGGTTTGACTTGTGTCACCGGGGAGTTATGTGATGTGTACGAGGCTGGCGGCCACGCTGGCGGCCATGTTCTTCACACGTGCTGAGCAGGAGTGGATGAGAAAAAGACGGCAGTAGTGTCTATTTAGTAGCAGGTAGCATCAGATCCTAGAGTGAAGAAATGCATGTTAGTAAGCAGTAAGTGTTAGGAGGACGTTCATGTAGCCAGACAGTTTACGCCCCCCGTGTTATAAAACTCTCACCCTGCCCTTGTGGTCGGCATCCCGTCACATCCCAGCCAAAACTTTAATGAAGGTCCGAGCGTCACCATGAACTTGAATTGTGTTCGGAGATAAGCAGGCCCCCCCCCTGGACCCTCCCCCTTCCCTCCAGCCTCCAGCCCATCTCAGATTTGTTTACTCCGGTGTCGCGCCTTCTCTTGTTTGTTTGCTTTGCAGTAGTTTATTTACGTTGCATTCATCAGTGTGGCATGCAGGCCTAAAATAAGTAGTTGTGGTCCAGTTTCTCCATGCTTTAACCATGGGAGGGAATTTCCATAATGTCGGCCCATGAATGCGAGTGCACTTTCTCATTGTGCTCGCAATTTGAATAAACAAATAGAAATAGCCCTAAGTCGTAAGTCAGAGTTTGATTTGATGCTCCCTGATGTCATTTTGCTCCATACCATCCAATTGTTTCCTCAGCGTTTTGCTTTGTTCTGACTTTGTGTGATTTGTTGTAGCAGCAGGACGAGTGAGGCAAGAGACTCACGTCCCCGTTCTGTGTTTTGTGTCTCCGCAGGCAAGAGGCCGCACCAGTGCCAGATCTGCAAGAAAGCCTTCAAACACAAACACCATCTCATCGAGCACTCCAGACTGCACTCGGGGGAGAAGCCTTACCAGTGCGACAAGTGCGGGAAGAGATTCTCCCACTCGGGCTCCTACTCGCAGCACATGAACCACCGCTACTCCTACTGCAAGCGGGAGGCCGAGGAGCGGGAGGCGGCTGAGAGGGAGGCCCGTGAGAAGGGCCACCTGGAGCCCACGGAGCTGCTGATGAGCCGGGCATACTTGCAGGGCATGACTCCTCAGGGTTACCCGGAGCTGGCCGAGCGTGAGGCCATCCTGAGGCACGATGCCGTGAACGGAGGGATCAGAGAGGGACGGAAGGAAGTGGACGGAGCGTATGCGAAGATCGGACGTAGGGATGATGAGTTCGAGGAGGAGGAGGAGGAGAGCAAGAGCATGGACACAGACCCGGATACGTTGAGGGACGAGGAGGAGAACGGAGAGCACTCGATGGACGATAGCTCGCTGGACGGCAAAACGGAAACCAAATCGGATCACGAGGACACGATGGAGGACGGCATGTAATCAACGACGACATTTCAAAAGCTTCCCATCTTAAAAAGTTTTAAGTTTCTCTCTTTCGGTTCAGTATTCTTACCTGCTCAGTTTAAAAACACCGTGTTTTAAGCTGTATGTGCACGTGCCTGAAGCTTCCGGGAAGCCGAACAAGACATGGACTGAAAAATCAATCTGGAGGAGGCGTTGAGAGAAGAAGGGGGCATGGGTTTGTGAAATAAGCTGCATTATGCAAACCGAACAATGAATAAATGAATACATTTCAAAAAATGTACAGTACTAAGGCCTAAAAATATGTGTGGTGCTAACCTCCTCAAATAAACCCCCTGTGTTCCATAGTATTTATAGCACAACTAGTGACTTGTACAAATTGCACTCCGCTTCTATAATCATGAACAAAAATAATAAAAAGTATTGCCTATGTATATATTTATACAGTGTTGGAAAAAGAGCAGTAGTGTCTGCACTACAGTCCATTGATATTACCTTTGTTATCACCTACCTACCTACCTACCTACGGTGTTGTCTTTAGTTCTGCCATGTTGCCCGGCCACAAACATCTCCAGCCACACTGTTTTAGGCCTCTTGAATCAACTTCAAATGAAGGAAATTTAAACATTAAAAGACTGTATGAAGGAGCTGAGAGGTTCGTTTTTTTTAATTTTTATTATTATTATTATTAAGAAGATGAAGTTTTAAAGAGACCTTCATTTTAAGGGAAAAATACAGTTTATGGACAGATGGTATGGGGGGAAAAAAATGAAGGATGAAGCCTTTGTAAGGTGTTTTTGATAAGAAAAAAGAAGCCTTATATGCAAACCTTTTAACCTGTGTGTTTTCTGCAAGTGCCACCCTCGTATTGTGTAAAAGGAAGGTTACTTTTTTTCACCAGCTTCAGTATTATGAAATGGTTTACCGTTGTTCTTCGAAGCACCCGTGTCAGTATTAAGACTATAGGCAGCAGTTCCTTAGTTTACATTATGTTGTGCAATGTTTTCTCAGTTTCTTTTCTTTAAAAATTTTGTCAGTATTACACCAAACCAATTTTTTTTTTTTTCTTTTTGAAAACAACAAAAATTGCATTCATTTTATTTGTAGGTTGAAGAAAAAAAACAAAAAAAAAACATTATTTATGTGGCCCATTTTATATTTCCTAATTTTATTTATTTCATACTGTTGTGTACAGTACTATAGTTCTTCAATATATAGATATATTTTAGTAAAAAGGAACATGGTGTCGATCATAGGGGCAAATTTTACGTAAAGAGAGCATTTATTGTGTTTTGAAACATTGTGAAATGCGAAGTTTTAATCTTATTTTATTTTATTTTTCCTTTTTATTTTCCAGTTACTGGAAAATTCCAAATTTGGGAACTTTTATACAATTGTGAAAACACTGTATTTTCGACTGAAAAAAAAATTCCACTTTCTTCATCTTTGTTTCTTTTTTTAAGCTAAAAAAAAATGAAGAGGGACTGTTAAATACTATGTATGATATCATGACTGAAGAAGAATCTTTCCTGAAATGTCTTTGTAAAAGTATTATTGAATTCTTAATTTGTAATTTCTCTTGAAAATGACCCTGCTCGAATAAAAGTAGCCAAATTACAGAGTACCAAACCCTCATGTGCTTCATGTTTATTCACAAGACGACCAACTGCCAGGTTTGTTCAAGTCACTTTAAATGTCCTCCAAAAAAATCTGAAAAACTGGAAATGTTTCTCCTCTCATATCCAGTCTGTGGACGATTCATCTGCTGCTCATTATTATGTTAATTTCACTTTCAATTCACATTTTTCAAATCGATCAAAAATAAATTGACCTCAGCACTGCTGCTTATTATGTCTCATTTAGATGACAAAGTAAAGCCCAACATGTATTCCACAGCTTTGCACTTTTTCACCGTTTGTCCTGCACTTTCTACCCAGTCGATGAATAACAAGAGTGTTTAAAGGTTATATTCAGTATTTTATCAACGGACAAGTTTAATGCACTGTAGTTAAATTCCCACATAGAAGAAAAACACTGGAGATTTACACGATATTCATTAATGTCAGCATGATCTTTAATATATTCATTCAGTTACATCTTTATTTTTAGGTCAATAACATTAAACTATGAGCAGCAGCTTTTATTAAAGCACCTTCAGTTCTATTTTTATATTATTATTATTAATAAATTATTATTTTAAAAATTTAAAAATGTCAGAAAAAATCTCTCGTTTCTGCTTCTGAAATGTGAGGATAAATTGGACCAAACCAGCTTGATAAATTAATACTAGTGTATTTTTAAGGAATCAAAAATGAAAATAATCTTTTTGCAGCCCTTGTGCTTCCCTCACTTCCTCACACAGCGTCTATTCGTTTCTCCAGCCGTGCATGACACGTCTCTTATCCCAAATCTCATTTCTGAAACTTTATTCAGTCCTGACAGGTGGACTCCAGCAGCGGAGTCCTCGTCTCCACTGAAGGAGACTCTCGACTCCATTAGCCACTCACACTGCGTTATGCAGATTAAAAGCAACATCAAAAGGCCGAGATGAAAGCACCAAAGGTTGAGCGATGCCAAACATCAGAACGAGCTTTGCATATTCTGATTTTCCAATCGATCGGCGTGCCATCGGATCATTCGCAGACCATCTTGCAGATAAAAGAGGGGGTCTTAAATGATTAGCTGATGAATTTGATAATGTGCTGCGAACCGCCTGGACAATTACACATGCGTAAAATGAGAGCGTGTGTCAAGACACGCAAGGAGGAAAAAACCTCTGGAGTATATCGCTATCATTAAGAGAGAAAGCTCAACTTTCCTCTACTTTTACATTTTTTGCATTGAATTCACCAGCCTCTGACTTCACAAGCAACTAATACCAAGGTCAAAGGTCAAGATAGATGTGATGAAATATTCCTGCAACGCCGGAGAGGGAGTTGCTGAATGAGGAAACAGAGGAGAGCAGAGAGACAGGGGGACTAGTATCAGGTCACGTAGAAGGAAAAACTGGAAGAAACGTGAGAAAGAAAGAAGTTTCCTCGTGGATATTAGATGAAAACTGCAGCTACAGATAAGACAGAACAACTCCTGCATCATCTCTCATGTCTCTTCTTCTTGTCTCTATGAATCCCAGTCTTCGAATATTGACCGATACTGATTTTGATCCAATCTAGTTGTACATTTACCGATCAATACTGTCTCAGACTATTAGCCTGGGCTCAGTGGAGGATGGCTTTTAATTGCAATCAGGCTAAACGATGACGCCCTGAATTGATTTTTTTTTCTGTGTACTTAATCATTTTATTTTTTTTACATAAATATGTTTAGACTGAAGTAGAGTTTTCATGTGCATCCATCACTGGTGAACACAGACTCTGCTGTTTTTATTGTCCTTTGACATAAAGCCCACCAACATGTGCTACTCCCTGCAGTTAACATTTCAGTCACTTTCAAGGCATTTCAAACACACTTTTGTGTCTTTAGTTCGAGTAAATACGTCAAAGATTTAAACAGAATTACACTTTCCACAATGTAAATATTATTTTACATTATTTAGCATATTTCAGATGGATTTTTTAATATGTTTAAACCTGATTTTCCCGTGCTGAAAGCTTCAAAATGCAGACTTTCGTTTGTGTCTGTTCTCAAGCGTCAGAGCAGCGATTTTGATCTCGTCTGATGTCAAACGGTGTTGGGAGACGGCCCGGCTCATAGAACATTTAAAAGGGAGGAAAAACAACAACATGGGTGTGTAGTAGTAATTCATACGAGTGTCATGCAGCCATATGCCCGGGCCAGATTGGTGGTGTATTTTGGACAGCTGAGCTCTAATGATTCACTGCTGGGCCTTGTATAGACCAAAGCTAAGTGTACATTTTGCCTCAGGCTACTCTGCTGCCTGCACAGATACTTAGTAGTAAAATCATTTGCATTGAAAACACTCCTCTGTCTTGTTTTATTCATCATCGTCTTCAATCTTACTCCTTTACCTGGTGTTTTAATCCTTCTCTAATCGGTCACATAGTGTACGTGGCTCTTCATCTCCAAGTTGTCAACTTCATTTATACACCACGTTATAAATACAAACGCTGCACGTAAATGTGCTTTAAGAAAGGACGGGGTTACAATATGGAAAAATGAGGCAGAGCATGGAACATCAGCAGCAAAGTGAAGACGTAAGGGAAAAAAAGATCACGCTTTAATGCACAACATAAGAGTGATAGAGCATGAACACGTCGCAGGCCAGTGAATGAAAATAGGTCTGAGGTTTGGTAGTGTATGTTTTCCATGTTGAAGTCAGTCTGAGCTGCGCTGGAGAAGCCATCAGTCCCTGAAATGAAAAAGATGAGTGACTCAGAGGTGGTTTTACCTCCGATGATGATGATGAGAGGAAGACAGGAACTGGCAGGTATTTTCAGATGATCTGATAGAAACAACTCAATCAATCAGACCCAGGTGTAGCCTCCAGGTAGACATACAGTACAAGTACAGTTTCTAACGTTATCCAAGAGGATTCTGGGAGGAAAACATATACAAAAATCAAAACAAAGACATAAATAAATAAATCATAACAGTGTGCTGATTCTGTGCTTTAACAATTTGTTATTTTCATTAAAAAAAAAGAGAGAGAAGCTTTTTCAGGAGCTTTTGGCCGCATTTCATGGTTTTCCTCAGCAGATGGGGTTTGCTCAGTTGTCATGGAAACATATAAGACCACCTGATACCATGTGATCTACTGCAAGTTCCATACTTAGATCATGTGAGCTCCGTTACAACAGAGAAAAGTCCATCTGCTCAGGAAGACTACGGCTTTGAGTTAAGATGAACCTTTATGTTGATTTATATTTACTTCTTGTGTTGTTTGTTGAGTGATTCATGTTGTAGTTTATTATTGTTACTGGCTAAATAAACCCAAGATTTATTTTAAGTATGGCGTCTATATTTAATTAATTAACTAATCAATTAACAGAGGCGTTTTATTTTGAGTGGCTTCCTGTTTTGTTTGTATACAGTAAACATTTTCAGTTTTGTTTACATAATTCTACTTTATGTTTACTATTTGATTAAAAATATTTACCTTTCTCATTGTACACTATGTTAACTGCTGTTCCGCTGGTCGACTGGTGGTGGCGGTAATGCGCAAAAACGTGAAGCCTGAAAATGAAGAAGAAGAAGAAGAAGAAGAACGCTAGCCAAAAAAAAAAAAATGGCAGTAATTAAAAAATATATTTATGATTTATGAGGAGGGTAAAACCTTCAGCACGTCAAGGAAACACACAACATACGTTTTGGTGAGTAACTTTATTTACAAATAAAATGTCAACAAAAGTCAACTTCACCAAATCAGCTGCGATTATGAAACATAAACAAATAAATAAAAACGTCTGACTTAAAACTAGCCGTCAGCTTTATATGTAAGTTTTTATATAAACAATAAGGAAAGAAGTAGTGAAACCAACACTGTCATATCATCATCATCTTATGATATATATGAAGTGATGTTGAACATGTTAGCATACAGCTGCTAATTAGGCTAACTGTTAATGGCGCATCATGTTAGCATACAGCTGCTAATTAGGCTAACTCTTAATGGAGCATCATGTTAGCTCTTTAGCTGCTAAATGCTCCACAGCAACTGTTAGCTGGTTGCTGCTCATCTTATATAATGTTCAGGTGTATTCACCTGGTCCTTTTTGTCTTTATATATATATAAATATAAATATATAAATCCAGCTACACATTATGTTCATGTGAGGATGCTTTTTCAGTGTCTTCATCATATCAGAGATGGTTGACTCTGGTCATAAAGGTCAATATTGGACCTGTATATTGTTATTATGATTTTTTTTATCTGTTGAAGCCTTGGAGAAATGGCTTGGATGAGGGGAAAAGTAGAGGAGACTCTCACACTTTTGACCTCATTAAATTATTTACATATCCCCATATGCCACCCGGGCTATTCACAGGGCACATGAAGGACAGGGGCCCGGGCAAAGACGAGAGATAGAGAGAGAAAGAGAGCACTCCTCAGACCTGGCACTCAGCGAGAGAAAGTTCAATGACATGCAGGGAGGAAAAGCGCAAGTGACCAGCAGGGATTAGCCAATCAGAGCGTCAGAAGAGCAGCCAGCTGTTCATTCTGGCCGGAGCGAAAAGAGCCCCGGAGCAGGTGGTGCAGCCTGGTGCCAGCGGTGCTACAGAGGAGGCAAAAAAAGGAGAGGAAGAAGAAGAAGATGACGATGAAAGAAACTCATCCTCGCCTAATGTGGTGACGTTACTGCATCCTCCTGCCTGGATCTTATTGCTTTGCCTAGCATTATTATGCATAAATAATATATCTCTAAAATAAGCTTGAAAGAAGTAGCTCAGTCTTTATTTATGTGCCATTGTTTGAAACAGATTCAAAATGCAATTAACAGAAAGTAGGAAAGGTAAAAAGCATGCAGGAGTTACACAAAGTTCAAAAATAGAACAAAAGGTCATCATACAAAGATGAGTTTGAAAGCACAATTACATCCTCAAATACTCCAGTACTTTAATTTGTGATAAAACGGTGTAATTTAGTCTTCTTCAGCTTCAGTGAATGATTTCCTACGTTTCCCAGAATGCCACGAGAATGGGAATCTCTGGATAAAACCTAATTTTCTTCCTTATCTGGATCTTCACGTGAATGCTGCCCAACATTTTAAATATGTATCTGCATATTTCTCACGTATTAGACGTATATTTAGAGCAGACTGGCATGTGAACTGGAGGTGACAGTGTGAGTCTGAGGGGACAGAGTGCCATCGCTGCCTCCTCTAGTGAATACACCAGCTGCAGAGCGTCACAAAGACAACAATGCTTTCACCATCGGAGGGGGTTTGGTGCACCGTGGTGATGTTGGACAGCTCTGCAAAGACCCCCGCTTGGAATTTTATTAATTTGCATTTATCGTTTTATGCTGTCGCTCCCACCGAAACACTACATTTGGCACAGTGGAGTCATGGTATGGCAATAGTATACCAGGCTCCTGCAGAGATTTGTGAAGGAGGGATGAATGGGGAAAGTGTTACTCTGCTGCTGTTAAGTATAAGTAAAAAAATAGATGAATGAATACTCTGACATTTACACATTTACTCTGAATCTAGTAAAGATGTAAGTTTGATTCATATATTCAAGTCATTTCTGTTGTTGAGCCCCCTGCTGGCTGACACTTTGTGCAAACTGATCATCTAAATAAAGTTTTTTTTCAATGATTTCAGTCAACATGATCCTTCTGAGGAACATCAGTGAACATCCACATCGGTGAAGGCATTAGACGAGCCATCTGCTGTGAGTATAAAGAGCACAAAGTCAGTGCTTACAAGATGTTTGCATTGTCCAGGAGGAGAGTTTCTGTGTTCAGGTTGAAGCATGTTGTGTTCAAAGTAATTTATCCCTATTGCTCTCCTTTTAGGATGTAATAAAGATATTAAACAACAAACTTCTTTAGGTATGTTTCAAGTTAAAAGCTGAGAGTAGATGCTGAAAGCCAGAAAAACAAGTGTGGTGAACCCGCAGAGAATTATCACCCAATCCTGCAGTTTCCTTCACCTCGCTGGAGCATTTTAGAGTCTTATAACTAATTGTTTTGGTTTTACAGCTGCAATTTCAGTGTTTTGGTTCACTCTCAAAGCTCTCGTCAACATGTTTCCAGCCTAAAAAGTCTCTCTGGTTGTTTGTGTTTATCAGGCCTGAAGATGCACAGTCCAGAAGAGCATCTCTCTGCAGACGAACACAGAGCAAGAACGAGGAGACGAACTGAGGAGACGAACTGAGTCCCGCCCTGATCGAAGAGAGGAGGACGAGTAGAGAGAAGAAGAGTAGGTGTCAAAAATCCACATCTGAAAACAACAAACATGACAACAAAGCTCTACTTTCATGTTACTAGCAACACAAACAACTATGAAAAGCACAAAACAGTGAAAAATGAAACCTCAGTCATGTGTCCATTGCTGTCATATTGATTATATCTGTGCTTCAGTAGTTTTAAAATACATGTGAAATGAATTAACATGATGAGACACTGGCTGCAACATTTCTTCAATCTAAAACTACTCTACTTCTTCTTTCAAAAGGTCTTCTTTAGTCGAGTCTTAATTTGCTGTAAAATTGTGTTCGGAAGTGTAAAAATTGCACTTTTCTCCTTCTTTTTTTATACTTGCTGGACCGCGGTGACTTGATCTTAATTACTTTGAGGTCATATAGTTTCATGCACATGTTCCATAGATGACAAGCTGCAGGCTTGTCACATGATGACACTCAAAGGAAATGATCTCTGTCAGTCTGTCCGTCCTCCATCCTGCCTCCCCCTTCCCTCCCTCTTAGGGGTAAGTGATTATATGTTTTGCCAATGCGTTTGTGGAAATCTTTTGATATGCACAAACACAGATTCTAATGCGCCGGCAACAGCGGCTTTTTTGGCTGACGGCTGATTAGGATGCCGGCTCATGGCTGAGGCTGCAGGGCCTCAGCTGGGCGCAGGGAACATCGCTCATTACACATTTTCTAGAGGACGGGAGGCTAATTCACACCGCCGCGCAGCATGCCGGTGTAGGTGTAATCATATCATTCTAAATCACCGGTCAGTTACGCGTCGGCGAAGCCTCGGCTCGTGCCAGAGGGCCGGCTGGAGCCTGATTAAAGCCGGGCCAAAGACAAAGTGACACGTCCTTAACCTCATCAGAGGAGACGTTAAGCAAACCATCACTTACCCGTCAAGGTGCGAGGCTCTCCCCGCTGAGACCCTCAGCCCTGAATGAATTTTCCACCGCTTCCTCTCTTTTCTTGTAAATTAGAGCTTTCTTCTGAGGGAGCAACATGCATTTTTTATGAGGGCATCATGGCCGATGGTGGATGGCTGCCTGGGCGTTCCCCTCACTAATATGCAACTGTCCTCTTGATTTAATTAGACGATGGCCCCCACTATTTTTGACAAGGAAATATCTGCTCTAATTAAGCAGTATTCTTCACCAGAGAATGAACAGACACTGCAATTCAACGCAGGGTTAATGTGGTCATAAAAAATCCATGATCTCTTGCCCTTTGCCCTCCCTTTTTTTGCCGTTTTTTTCCCCAAATTCTCCAGAAAATGAACTTCAAATGTGTCCTTTCTCTCTGTGTATTTTTGTCTTACGAACAGGCCGATCACTTTTTTTTGGTTGCTTTATGATTATTCATGCTAGAGAGACTCCCAGCCATTAATGGACTTAGCACTGTTTTGTACTCTCTCACTGGAAATAGATAATTACTCCATTGAGGAGGCAAACCTTCGCAGTCCAACCTTCCTGTTGAAAAGGAATGAACGTAGCGTTACATGTATGTAATTTCTTAAAGGAAGCATTTCCTCTGTAGCCTGCAGGGATTAGTCCTAATGACAGAAGTTAATTATATTAAGAGTAATTTTCAAAAACAGTTCATGAACTGCAAATTATACTTAAAATTGCTCCTTAATGCTCTTAACTGTAATTAAATTGCCTAATATCTTAAGAAAATGAACACGTGGGACAGGAGTAATGGGTTAAGGGAACTTTTAAGAGTTCAGTAGTTAATGGTTCATGGACAAAATCAGTAATATGATATTCAGATGGTGTTTTCTTTTTTTTAAAGATTCAGATAGAGTGGTTTTAGTTGGCCAACATTTAATTAGAAAGTCACACCTGAAATAACAGGTTTTTGGTCTCTGTGATTCAGATATTTGCTGTTTTTTAGGTTCCCACAAACTCCTCATAAAGATATCTGTCTCTTTAGGAGCTAAATGCTGCACTATGTTCACCAGAGAGTTGATAACTTTGTCTGCCAGAAACCTGCTCAGGAATCAGGTGATAAGTCAAGACATGCACCCTCTTTTACATACAAGTCGTCATGTAATCCATTGTTAATATAGAAATATGGATTGTGAAATATGGAAGTGATACGCCTCACTTTTAGCCCACCTCATGCCTCGTATCAGACTTTCTTCCCAAAGCTATGATGTCTGTTGTTGGACCCACTTGGAGTTTTCTGTGACAGCAGTCACCCATAATGACACGCTGCTAGTAAATTCACAAATGCATGAGGAGATGAGTCGGTCGTGCAGCACTGCAGTCAGTCTCACTGTATGTGTTGCTCAGACACGAGTTGTGCCACTTTCCCAACGCCTCCACGCGCTCCACTACAACTCCTGTCCTCCGAGGAATTAGTTTTTGTCATTTTTCTCTTTCGTCTTCAAGCCGGTGAAACCTTGACACGTAAAGTGAAAAGTGCTTGAGCTGTTGTACGCTTTAATCCCCCAAATGGTTGACAACGTGCGTTTTTTTTCTTTTTCTGAGCTCTACAAGAGGGGGAAAAACGGGAGAATTATGTGCATTTGTCTGCTCGTAATTAGGTGTATTTCTTCCCTGAGTTTTTATTTAATGATTGCCTTTTACAGCGAGGGCTAGTACTTTTGAAGTGTAATGATTCTCCACTCAGGCGACTTAAAAGGTGGAGGGGAAGAGGGGGAAGGAGAAAAAAAAGAAACTACTGTCATTTTGAGGCTTTGAACAACCTTTAATCTGTAGAAAATGTAGGTTTGCCTTGCTTTTTTGAGATCAAAGTCTCACGAGAAAGTATTATTCAATCATAACTGGTATGTTAAACCAGGAAAATGCCATTGTTGAAGTACTTACAGGAGGTTTTTTCACCTCTCAAAGAGGTTTGGAGGCTTTCCGACTCATGCCATTTGTGCAACTGTGCATATTAAATCTACTTGGAATTTCATGTTACCGGGACTGTATGTTCTGTGTCGCTGAAGTGTGTGTGTGTGTGTGTAGGGGGTCTTTTTCTCTCACACACACTCTCATGCAAAACTATGCATGCACAAAAACACACACTTGCAGTATCTTCCATCTCTGCCGTGAAGCCAGACCCCCCTCGGCTTTTCTCACTTGTAATCATGTCCAAATTTGCACAGGAAGGCAGGGGGAAGGGGAGAGCCATGTGAACTCGTGTGGGTGTTTTCTGTTTTTTTTTGTTTTTTTTTTCTTACAAAACCCGCTTTTGATTAATGCCGATCTCCTATGCCCGAGATCCAAATCACTTTCTGAAGCCTTTCAAACGCAGAGCTCAAAAAACATTTTCCTCTCTGTCCTTTTTTTTAACTAAAAGTGAAGATTGGTTTGAGGAAGGCGAAACGCTGCGTCTGCCAAGTAACAAGTACATAAAATATCAACGTAAAGAATGCAGAGAGAAGAAAGCCTTGAAGGTAATTGGTAAACAACTTACAGGAAGTTGAGGTCGCAGTAACACTCCAGAAATACTCGAATGAATCCAGTAGCAGCAGCCATGTATGTTTAGTTTAATGCTGCTTTTCTTAATAATAAACCTGAAGGTGCACCGATGTCTGGCCAGTCACTCAACAGCTCTTGATGGGACAGTTTTGCATATATTATCAGTTTGTGTAGAGAAAATGCAACAAAAGCAAAATGTATTCTTAAAACAAACTTTGTCCGACGCCGCCACTTCTCCTGCATGCTTTCAGATAAATCAGATAAATCAGATAAATGTCACTGATGGCCTCTAATTCTGTTAAAATATTAAATTTGACTGTGACATGACATTAGATTGTAAAACCGTGCTCTCCTTAAGGTCGACATGTACTTGGCTTCCTCCTGCACATCTCCATTCAGTCCTCCTGTGCTCTCGGGCAGCTTGGAGGAGTGTGTGTGTTAGTGTCTTGGCGTGTGTGTGTGTGTGTGTTCGGGCCCACCTTGGCAGTGGCACCAGCTATCAGCAGGGCCCAGCCGGCGTGCTAGCAGTGAGAGCGTAGTGTTTGTAACAAAGCCGGTCTGACTGTAACGCTTCACATTTGTCCCCTGGGCGAAGGGAGGTGGAACCTTCCAGGAAAGAGGCTCTAAATGGATCCACGGAGGGTGACGGCGAGGGTGGCGAGGGTGGCGGTAATGGCGGCGAAGCCCGCTGCCATGTGTGCTGCTGAGGAAGTCTGCACACCATTCGGACCTCGCTCACGACATGCAGCCAACACGTCTGGCCAACGTGTCACATGAGAAGGAGGAAGTGTTCACTTGGTTTGGAGCAGCTTGACTTTGTTTCCTGTCTTTGTTGTTCTCACGTCACTCCATCTGAGAGGATTGTTGCTAATTCGCACAAAAGAGTCGCAAAAACAAAGACAGCGATCATCACTGAGGCGTTCTCTACCCAGAAGTTAGTCAGTGTCTGTCCTGAAAAGTTTTCTTTATTAAAATGATGTGTTTCTCATAAACACCCCGCCGCCCTCATTTGCGTGATCTCGCCGAGCATCAATCTGCTGTCGGTGACGATGTCGGTGAAAGGGCCCCTGCCACTGATCATGCATGAAGGCTTTAATTAGCTGTGTGGCTCAGATTGCAGGGTGTCAGGGTCTATTGGCCGAGGCAGAGCAGGATGATGATGATGATGATGATGATGGTGGTGGCGGTGGTTGGACTGGGTGAACTGGGTCAGGTCCGAAGTGAGTGGACATGCGTGTGATGTGACCCGTTAGCGGTGGGGTGGATGGACTCGGGGCAGCTCTCGTCCTGTCTGTCTCGGACGATGCAGGACGCTTGTAGCCACGGGGCAAACATATCAGAAGAAGTCAGAGTGACGCTGGCTGAGAAGTTTACTGCCCTGCACTTCACTGCACTTCATGTCGACTCTCAGAAAGTGTGGAGCTGCGGCTCTGCTTCAGATTCATCGTATTTATACAGAAGTTTCTCTTATTTATCTTACTTTTTCTCGTTCTTATCATATTCGTCAGCAGATGCTGATGTAGAAACTCTTCTAATTTCACTCCTACCTTTTACGCTTGCATCAGAAAAGCACAACACAAAACATTAAACGAATCACAACACACATCTGTATCAGTTCAGGATCAATTTATTCTACATTTCCCAAATTGTTTGGTGGATTTACCACAAAACTACAGAGCTTGAAGAGTTTGACCATCATATTATCTGGTGTCTTCTTGTCTCTGCCTAAACAGGGCATGTGTAGCCACAGGGCAGCAGCATATCAGAGGTGATCAGCATGATGCAGGCTGAGAAGACACACACACACACACACACACACACACACACACACACACACACACACACACACACCACTTTGTATTTGTTGCAGAGTTCGAATGCAGTTAAAATTCCTGCTAAAACCACAACTCAGGAAGAAGTAAAACACCTCTTCCTGATATAAAACCATGTTGAGAATGAACTAAACTATCAGTCCGGTTATATATTATCACCCAAAGAAACCTGGTTGTCTATGAAAGGAAGTCAGAATTACCCTTTAAGATTTAAGATTTCTCCTTTTGATTTAATGAACTAAAGCATGTCGTCTCTTTTGTGCAGCTGACACAAAGCAAACAGACTTCCAGGAACAACCAGACCCGACAATAACAACTTGAAAAGGTTTTTTTATATTTTGCTAATTTGTGAACGTCTTCTTCTTTGCTGCTGCGTCTCTGAAGGCCAAACCCAAAAGAGTTTAGATTCCAGTCAGAGTTGAGAGATGATTAGATTGCTTCACCCAATTCTTCTATCATCTGTCTCCCACTGCCTTTAATATGCAAATTGTAGGTATGCAAAGCTCTGATGCTTTTATTTAAAAGACATGTCCTCAGGCGATAGCAGTAGGCTTCTAGGGAGAGCTCTGTTTTAGCATGAAATAAATAGTTGTTAAAGGGATCACACAAGTTCGTATCTTAGAAGATGAAAAGCTAATTGACATGAATAATTTATTTGTATTGCAGTATCTTAAAGATATCAAATAGTGGTGGATAAATAAAACTTGAGTTCAAACATGATATGGAGCGTTGACAGGGCCTTTCCGAATATTCACAGGGAATTACATCTTTCAGATTAGTCGTCATCCTTTAAACTCATAATGGCATTTGTCCTAAGGTCACTCCACTGCAATTATCAAATATTACCAGAATACTCAGAGGTATTAAGAATAATGATCTGAATATGAATGATTATGTTGCTCCTGCGGTTCAGGATGGTTAAGTCAGGGGTGTTAGGGGGGGTGCGTGAGCAGAAATGAGAGGGATGAGACTCAAACCTGTGATGTCACCAGGTATAAAGTCAATATAGACGCCTGTTTCATTATTTGGATTTCATTTCCCAAATGTTGTTGAGGTTTTTTTAATCTTAAATAATGACTGGAGGAGCTCCCAGTCTGAGAGCCAATCACATCTCTTTCTGTGACCGTCTGACATGAAGCCCGCCCACAGCGGCCTCCGCCCCCCAAAAAAACAAAAAATAACTGCTCAAAGTGTTTTAAAATTGCAGTTTGACCCAACATACTCCGAGTTTAATCCTACTCCATATCTCTGTTGGCATAGTTAGAATTCAGAAGTGCTCGGCTCTGACGGGAAGACCTTCTGATGAGCGAAAACCCACAATGCCCTCTGTTGTTGTTGTGAACTTTTGACTGCGTGGGCCGGGCGTCGACAGCGGCGAGCTGCAGCGGGGCGGAATATTTGACATTTCTCCGTGATGACAGCCTCGTTACTACTCTCGTTTTCGTACTGTATGCATCCTCTCTGTGCGGACCCACGTCTCCCATGGCAACACAAAATCTCATTTGGATGACAAATAGTTTCTGGCTCTGGAGAGTGGACTGTTTCTGCAAACTCCAGCCAGCTTGTAGTAAAGTTGAGGCCTGAGCACTGATTTTTCTCCCTGTTTTCAGCGCCGTTGTGTCATTATTCACTTTCTGCACTCATCTTAATAAACTCAGGTGCTTTATTTAATTTGTTCAGACTTAGTTGAATGTTATGTTGCCAGATTCGTCATGGAAAGCTATTTTTAACATGCTGCTTGAAGGATATTTGTCATTGTCCTTTCCCGCTCTCTCATTTAAAGGTGTGCAGCGTTACCTGGAGAAGTTGCAGGTCTGATATATTCTTATCTTCAGGTATGTTAACTCCCATGTTAATCTTGTGTTATGTTAATTTGCTGTTCAGTGCATATAACCGCTGTTTTTATTCGATTTCATCCAGAGTCCTCGTCTCCTTCGCTCCATGACCACAACACAGATTTACCTGCGAGGCGACGTGTCAAACCAGATACACAAGGTAACCGAAACTACACGCTGACAAAGCCTGGAGAACAGTTTAAAGTTCTTTAAGTTCTTTTAATTCAGGTAGATTTACATTACCATGAAGCCACAGGAGCATCAGGGAGCATTGGTTAAAGCTCCTCGCTGCCTTTAACTTCTAAAATAAGTGTAATCATACAAGCCCTCTGCAGTTATATCACACTCCCGGCCCTAAAATAGTCACGTGGAGCACAAATGAAACCCAGCACAGTAATATGAAGCAGGATATGTAACCTCACAGCTCCTCTGGACCGAATAGCAAGTGTTAAATGAGAGAAGAGTGGAGTCTTTGAATAAAGAAGTACATTCTTACTGGGGAGGTGAGGGGCTGACAATGAGCCCCCTCACTCCTAGTTGAGCCTGTGAGAGGCCGACTTGTTCATCCCTTGTTATGCCACTAATGTGTATGATTTAAGGGGGAATTATGCACATCTCAATGTGCCTATAAATGACATTATTCATGCACAGGTGCTGCACTAAGCAGCTCCTGAATGATAATTAAGATAATCTTTCTCTTTTTTTTTCTTCCTTCACGCTCGCTCGCTCCCTTTTCTCACGGATCTACTTTGTTCAGGCAATATCTCCTGTGTCAATACCTCGCTAGACTGCAGCCCCTCTCCCCTCAGCCATTGTCTGATCCTTATTCAGCACTAAAACCCGCACTAACAAGTGAGACCACGTCTATGTTTCTCCCCCGAGCCCGACGGTATTTCTGAGAAATAACGTGCCAAGTTGAATTAAAGTGAGAGGAATTAAAAAAAAAACTTTAGCAAGGCAGAAACTTGGCTACAGCGTTCCTGAGGGAATTCACCACGCAATGAATTTCTCAAACGAGAATATGAAGACATTGATGTCGAGCACTTTGCATATGATAAGCTCGTTTTCCATAAAGAGAAATGATTAGTTTTGGAACGGTTAGAAAATGTTGCTGGAGAAAAAGTGTTCCCGGCTCCTAGATATTAAGGACATTTAGAATACATTAAAAAAAAAGGAGAAATTTTGTCATAGTTAGGCGTTAAGTTATGCCAAAATGATGGTTTTAACTCAGGTTTTAACTTATGCTGAACTGTCTCTCTCTGCACAGAAAGGACACATTTTTCCCTGATGTGTTTGGACAGTAGCGAGGCGCGTGGTGCCAAATCTTCGTGTAGAAATGCATCATCACAGAGATAGACTTAGTGAATCCAGCTTCGTTTGTGTTATTGGGGAACCAGAGGCTATTTAGGGGTGGAACCCCTCTCCACTTTGGTAAACAGTGAGCGATGATTATCGTCGCTTACTGAGAGGAAATCCAGCTGTATTGTTTTAGCACGGCCACTTGTTTACAAGAACTCTCTCCAGTGGACGGGCCGCGCTTGATTCGGTTTTCCTTTGTGTGCAAATCACTCGTTTTGTTTGTATTTTTTCGATTTTCTTGTTGTGTTACGCTCCGAGGCGGCCCTCTCTCCGGCCCATGTTGTGAGGGAAGTGTTCCAGTGTCTTTGCGGCCTGCAGCTGGGTCTAATTACCAGGCTTTTGCCACGCCCTTTCACTTCAAATAAACACACTGGGTATGTGTACCACAGCAGGAACAAATAGGAGCTGCAGATAATTCAGAGCGTTGGTTTTATGCTGCTCCAGGTGTTTCTAGGACTGTCAGGTGAGGTGTAAGCCACAGGAAAGGTGACCTATCAGAGAACAGGCAAGTACAATATGAGCTGCTGCATTAATATGTTTACTTATCTGAGATTTTAGTAATTCTCAGAGCAGGTTACTGTTGAAGCATAATAAGAATCAAGAGAATAATCAGAATTAACTGCATTTACACAGTAATAACCGGCAGTTCAGAGGCTCAACAGCTCAACTTACTGCACAGTTAAAGAAAACCCTACATCTGTCACGGCTGCAGTCACAAAAGGCAGAATTAACTTCCTCTAAAACCCAGATTTCCTCTCCAACTGACACTGAATCATATATATTTGAACCGTGCCTTCTGGCTACAGCGTGTCCTGAAACGTCTTTAATAAGGACGAGGATGTTACGGGGCTGCTATAGCTCCAGTTTTAAATTAGAAATAACCTGGCAGAGCGCTTGACGTACAGAAAAGGTTAGCTTTAAACACAACACATTAATCTCTGATTCTCGTTCACACATTTATAGATCTGAGAAAGTGTGTGTGTGTGTGCCATTAACCAAAATATGAAAAAGTAATTACAGAAATGAGTGTGTTCAGGGACAAGTGTCCGCTGATATCCCGACTAAAATATGAAAATCAGTGTTTCAGTACAGGACGGCTTGTCTGTGTATCAGCTTAATCTAAATATGATAAGGCAAAGATGAAAATCAATAATTATTTGGAACATAATATACTCAGAGGATGCCGTAGATCAGCGCTCCCAACACAGGCCTCCACCTGATCACAACGATAGAGGCTCATATCTGTTTCCACCGGCTGTGCGTCTTCATTCCTCTTTGTGTTGTGGTATGAAATGACAGACAGTTTGAAAGTGCCCTTGTTGAATAGTCACAGGTGCAGATTTGAAGCTTTTCTGTCTTGCACATGATAGTAAAGTGAATTTATTTAGATTTTAGACATTTAAAAAAGGATTAATCGATAATTCAGACGTCCATAGATTAGAGAAACAAGAAGCACAAACTGGCTTCAGATGTTCCAGTTTGTCGCTCGCTATCTTGCAAGTCATCGGGAACGTTTTTGTCAGTGGTTTGCCAAACTGCTCACCTTCAGTTTACCGTCTCGTCCAATGAGATTATCATCTGGCGTCAGGTGTGTAGCAACAAACTCGCAGCATTTATGCGTTTTGTCACCTTGAAGTGCTTAGTTGCCGTCGGCTTCATGTGTGCCAGATATTCAGGTTTCTGTCTTTTGTCTCTCACCCATCTTGTATTGCTTTCGTGCGGTAAGAACAAGAGTTTGTGTATCCTGTACTTGGCTCAATCCCCCAAAGATGTGTATGCATACGCAAGTGTGTGTTTGTCTCATATCATTTTCAATATCCCAATCTCTAAGATCATACACAACAGAATCAAGAAAATGTTGGATGGAGAGATGTGTGCAGGGGGGGTGAAACATCTTTGTTCCCTCTGCTCTTTAGAAAGCTTTAGCCAGCCCGTCTTCAGTGAAGCATACAGGATGTGCCTGATGTTTCCTTGGCAAAGGAAAAGGTAAAAATAGAGAAGATTCATCTGGTTTGAGTTCTGCGGCACCACATTACTTTAGGGGTGGTTTTTTTCAAGCTCTTTTTTTTTTTTTTTTTTTTCCTGGGCCCTTTTGTGTGATTGAAGCTCAAACGGACCAGGAAATGCAAATAATCCTGTTTCTGAAGACGTCCAGTGACGTGATTGTTGGGACGGTACGAGGAGGCTGGCCGGCTCACCACATTAAAGGAAGAGTTTCAGCGAGAGTTGAGTGGAGACTGGGTTAAGTTAAGCGAGAGGAGAGGACTTCAAAGGCTGCTAGGTTCGCCTGCCATATTGAGAGTGACGAGATGTGTCTTTTATTAATAGCATTCACCAGACTTTCTTGTTTCTGCTCTCAACTCGTTCCATTGTTCTACAATCACGGCAATGTGGGGACAGACTGAGAGGAGTCGCTTCAAAGCTGCAGAGCAAATTACACCTTGATTACACGCGAGCGAGCCGCTTGAAGGATTTACTGTTTATGATTGTTTGACATGTCTCGTTTTTATCTGATTTTAGCTCCTTTACCACCTTGTTAAAAACACTTTACATGAACATTTAACTTGGCTTTCAAGTTGTTCTCGTTACAAGGGTTCATGCTTAATTAATGCACATATTACATGTTGAATCTACTTCAAAAATCATGCAGTTTGTTATTAAGTTTACACAAAATAGTCCCACTGCTAGTTCTTCTGGAGCCTCTTAATACACATGGAAAAAATGAACATCAAATGATACTTGGTGGTTCCCAACCTGGGGGTCGTGACCTCTTAAAGGGGTCACTAGATAAATCTGACGGGTCACACAATGATTAATGGGATAGGAAAGAAAAAAAAACCTAAGTTCTGGTTCACAAATTTGTGTTATATTTAGTTTTTATTCGTATTTTTCTTTAAAATTAGCTTTTATTGTGAAATGCTGAGATAATTTCGACTCTTCTGGGCTTGAAAACCTGTGTCAAAAGAGGCAAAAAGGACATAGACTACCATTCACTTGCAATCGTTGTATTTTTTATTGTACAGTGTCAAAGTTTAGTCTTGAAAGGTAGCGAGGCGAATTTGTAATTCATTCATGTCAATATTAATGTGATATGGACAGATATGTGATATCCAGAGCAAATCTAGCAGCTCTGAAGTCTTGTTCAGCCTGAAATGTGAGCAGCATGTTGTAGTAAACTAAGACTTTTATTTTTCTTTGGATTTTCAGTGATTTGTCTCCATCTTAACAGCACTGACAAAACTAAAAATCAGTGTGGTCTTCATTCATATCCACCGCCGTACAGAAGTGCATCAGACACTATTTCAGAGATGGCTGATTTGCATATTATGATGCGAGCACTGCCCATCATCCCTTCTCCTCATTAAACATCCGGTATCTCGCCTCCTTTTTGTCCGTTTTTAGAAAGATTCAGCCGCTTTAATTCTCCTCAGCGGACTTGTAATTGGTGTTTACGTGATTGGCTTGTACTCCGTTTGCTGCTTTCCCCCATAAATCCTTGTCAATCTAAAGTCGCTCTAGCATGTTATCAAGCGAACAGAAACAAATAACACCACAGTAAACATCCCATAATTGACTGTTTAGGAGCACGATCATCAGTTGGGGTTTGATTTGAGGATGTAATCTGCTTTTTGCGGATGCCAGGCCATTCAACCAAAATGGACTCGAGAGTTAATGCAGCTCTAACCTCTGAGCCATTTATGCTCGTTGAATGTACTTGTAATGATTAAGTTTGAAAGAGCCATGTTTTATCATTGGCCAACACAAGAGTTGACAATCTTAAGACCTTCAACTAGAAATAATTAGGATCTATTTGAATGCTGAGTACGGCACACAGTGCTGAGACAAGAGCTAAGCTTGTTAACGAATGTGGTGGCAATTAAATGGCTCATCCCCCCCCCGCCCACCCCCCCACCTCCAACTGTTTGTGTGTGTTTTTTTATCACCTGAAAATTGATTATAATTCTCAGCATTGCTTGACCATAAAGTTTCAAAATCTCCGCCGGCATAATTGAAAATGCCGCTCTAATGCTTTGACCGAGCATTGTTTCTGTGAGGTTTTAAATTGTTTCCCCCCACAAAAGAACCAAAAGTATTTTTAGTTTCCGCAGATCCCACATGAAACCTGAGCTGGCGACATGGATAAAATTAGTCCGTGCTGCTTATTTGAATGTTTTCCCCCCTTTTTCCTCCTCCTCTTTAATTTCTTCACATAGTTTAACATTAAAAATCAGGTCAACCTTTAAGATTTATGAGCAGAGAATTAATGGTATGCTATTTTTATTCAGTCAGTCGTCTGTTAATTTGATATGACCTTAGTCAAAGGCGGTGAAATAACAAACTCTACTTCTTCTTTAAGACCAAACCTCTTGGTCTCCCATGTTGCTTTGCAGAGGATGTGAGAGGAGAAGGGCCCGCCGCCAGCCTGCGTTTCTTCAACTCTTATCTGCAAAACTCAACACACAGCGCCACTGAGAAACTAATACTCTTTCATCTGATTTCATAGCGTATTGTTTCAATTAAACATTTTTTTTTATGAGCTGATTGAAAATGTGTTTTTGAAACAGCTGCTCGAGCAGCATTTAGACACATTTATAAAATAAATCCTGACGGCTAAATGAAGCTGCTCATCATGTGATGATGTGAAAGCAGAAATGGTCACCGTAAAAGTTGCTGCATCGTAACCGAGCCTCTTTGTCCGTGAGGTTCGTCACCTCTTTTATTTCCCACCTTTTTCTCTCTGATGAGTTCCCAGTGTGACTCTCCTCATGACAGCATCCAAACTTTACAGCCACAGAGACCCGAGTGCTCACAGCCCCCCTATTGAAGCATCCCTGCAGGGGTTTTCTTCACAGAGAGGCTGGAGGGGAGGGGGTGAAGGTGAAAGTTTGGCACAGAGCGACAGATCTCCAACAGTGGAGGTCTTTGTTGCCAGGTTGCTCACGCTCGGCAACGTGGTTGAGCCAGATGGCCTCTGACCTGACCTCTACTCTTGAGAGAACCGGTGGGCAGAGAGGCTGGAGTAAAAAAAAAAAAAAATGAAAAGAGCAGGCTAACTTGGTTGGAAGAAAGGATGGAAATGGAGGAAGGGGACATAGTGGGGGGACGGTACGAAACAAAGTGTTCAGAAATAGGTCAACCAGTATCTCATTTTTCTTGCTAAGCTTGTAATCACCCTTGACAGGCACACTGTGGAACAGGCTATTCAGTCAGAATTTAAGGCTCATCGTTGAATTACGGACCCTAACCATCCGTCTCAGGGTGTAAGGGGACATTTAGAAGATAGAAGTTCTTTGTTCTTCCTTTAGCTGCTGGCATGGATGAGTTACCTGTGTTAATCTGTGTTAGTTGTGATTGTCTTTTAGTGGCTCCACAGGAGAGAAAAGGAGATGGTGTTGATGTTTAGCTCAAGGGCTATAGGGAAGACAAAGAATTATTCATTCGTTTCCACAGACCTGACCAGCCGTCTTTTGACTTCAACTTCACCCAATTTACAAGGAAATATAGTCCTTATGTTTTCATAGGGACTATATCTTGTGTAGAAAGTAGTTCCAGTTTCCTGCATGGTGGATGGATTACCAAGAATAAGTAAAAACGCTGCTCTTAAATGTTATCACTCATTTCTCAGTGCTGAAATCTCAGAGACGTGCATCTCAACACCTTGTCAAATAAAACCCAAACTATCTGTCTGTCTGGATGACACTAGAGGTGGATCATCTCTGCTGTTTTTAATGCACATTCTCACCTGGAAAATAAATAAGATCTTCGTGAATTCCTCACGAAACTAGATCAGAAATCGAAGCGGCGTGGAAATAATTGTGTGCCACTGATGAATGTTCATTAAGGAAGCGAGTCCCCATCTATTCAAAGATTTAAATGTGATCTTGTTAAGCTATCAAGTGACTGAATCTCGCCCATGGGTGGCCAAAGGATACTCTGGCGCTAATGAGGTGTGCACAGGCCCCGTGGGTAATGGCAGTGTCACGCCAAAGCTTTTTGACACCTCGGGGCAGCCGTACAGTATGGCCGAGTCCTCGACTGTCGGCTGGCATTCATTTAACGCTGAAACAATGAAACGCGTCGACCATAAAACTGGGTTTTCATTGGTAGTTTTGATCCCTTCCACTCTAAATACCCATTTTAATATGCACTTTACCCATTATGTCTGTGTTAATAAGAAGTCTCTTTGAGAATGTGCCCATTGTTGAGTGAGTCTGTTAATTATGACAGCTCAAAGTGCTGCTGTAGTCTGCTGACTCTTCCTCATAAGAAGCATGATTATTCATCACCACGATAAGAATTAATATGGAGCAAAGCTTTCTCCCTGAGAAATATTGTTGGCTTTTTTTTTTTCTTCCTTCCTACCGAATTTGAATGCTCCAAATTACACATTGAATCCATCTTTGTTTGTGTATTTAACCCTGTTAAACATGGCAGCACTTTGTGACTTTTAAAGACCCGTGGCTTATTGGACTTGGAGCTGGCATCGCTAAGTGACAATTTGGATTGTGTTTGCTATCAAATAAACACTTAATGTATCTGGGGATGTAAACAAATGTTCATTCTGCACCGCGCATCAGCTGGAAATAAAGCCGAGCTTCACTAAAGCTTTACGGGGTTTTTAAAAATGACACCCGTTCTCATGAAGTATTCACATCCACTGTATTTTCAGATGATTAGCACAACACACTGTAGTCATTTTCTGATGATACAATAGATTGACGTCAGCTGAAGAAGGTCAGAAAGAGAGCAGCACAATGAGAGAAGCTCTGTAAGCCAGAGATCTATAATGGTGAAGGGATCAGAAACCCCTGCTGTTTGTATCCAGAGCATTTAATCAAACTGGCATTAGTTCGGTACTGTAGCTTAAACTTTGCTTACCTCCCAATCCCAGCCAGCAACTTCATATTGTTGACAGTAGCTCGCAATTCAACCGTAGACTCAGCAACTAAAAGGATAAGATGGGCTTAAAGGGCTTTTTTTATAACCTGGCTATTCACCCTGATACACTGTCAGTCCAGAGGACACAGTGACTCCAACACCTGGCGGAGAGTCCACCACGCTTCCAGCCAGGCATAACGAGACACGTCCAATTAATTAACATGCAGGTGTGTTGACGGTTCATAACCTGTTAGATTATATTCCTCTCTTTTCTGCATGTTCAGGTGCTTTTGTCATTCAGAAAGATGACAGAAATATGTGTTATAGATTAGTCTCCTTCCTATAAAAACTCCTATCATGGCTCTCTGTGTTTTCCAGCGTTTTTGAATAAAATAGCAGTTGTTGCTGTTGCAGATGTGCTAGTAAATAGTGTTTGGATCATAGCTCAGAAAGTACATGCAGATGAAAGCAGATCATGTGAAAAAGCTGCTAAACTGTAGACGTATAGGATCGTATAGCTCGTAGCATGTCATCATCTATCTGGTTTACCATTTTCTACTTGTATTATAATGTTGCAGAAATGCCTTCAAACAATCCAAACATCAGCATCCAAAAAAATAAAGCAGCAGCAGCATCTGATTGGTCGAAAAAAAGCGGTTTGAGCTGGATGCAGCCAAAAGACGAACCTTCCACCAGATCAGAGCGTTTATATGAGATCCCTGCAGCCAGTTCAGAGGCTGTGCACGAGTGTGTTGGTGCGTGTTTGTCAGCGTTTGTGTGTATGTGCGAGTGGTTACGTATCCGCGATAATATAACTGAGAATCATGATGCAAGCTTTTCGCCCAGAGTGTTTTTGAGCTCATTTTCAAATGGTAATTTGCCTTATCCGAAGCAAACTCACTGAGTGTAAGTAAGTGATTATTTGCATGGCTGACAATCATTCGGCATGCCTGCGGTCTTTTTCCAAACTGCTCCAGTTTGTCCAGTCTTTGAAAGAAAAAAACCTACTCAGGGAGGCCAGTTCTCTTTGAAATATCCTTTCATTTACCTTATCATTAGACACAAATGTGGCACAGTTTACAATGACTGGAAAAAAAAAAGAAATACAGCCAGCCAGTACTTCTTCATAAGGCTGATAAAAGCTTTGCAGACAGAAATCTTCTTTGTGACAGCTGAATAAAGCCAAATTTTCAACAGCTACTTTCCCACTTTTTGGCAGTCTTTTAGCTTTAAGTTTCCCTGGCTTCTAGTTGGATTACCTCAGGCTTTTATTTTTTATTAAAACGCTATGTTTCTGTGCTCGTGTTTAATTGGTTATTATCCCATTAGAGGCATCTTGTTGGTAGGTAAAGAGCAGTAATGACAGAACGCACCAACAGCAGAACAATGCAGTGATTTAGTATCTGCACTCCCCCTCAATCACACTCAAATGTCAGCCACAGACTCATCAATGGCTCTAACCCTGAGCACACCCATGAGACACACACACACACACACACACACACAGTGATGCTCTGAAGACGATATAGTTGAAGATGGATTTTTCTAGCTCCAAATCAAACACACGTACCTAAAAAACTTCATGCAATGTGTAGTTTTGCAAGAATATTTCTCAGAAGTGTTATTATGTAGAAACGGTCTTATGTAGTTAAAGAATTAGAGCAAAACCTGCCTGCTAGTTGTCGCTTTTGAAAAGAAAGAGTGCAAGCAGCGTGTGCAAAAAAATGCCACCAAGAACAATTGAAGAAGGCGGCCACCAGCATGCATTGAATTCATGTCAATAACAATCTAGTATAGGAACCCCCTCGCACTGAGAAAAGTGGGGACGGGGGAAACAAAAGTCATAGAAGTCCTTCATTTGCCATGCTCATCCATCAATCAGTATTTAGGACATTGACAAGTGGTAATTTAATAACCAGTGACCTGGGCTGGCAGGAAGCTGGTCTGACAGACAATACAAACTCATTTATCACTGGCGAGCGACGGTGCTCGGCTTGCTGTGCATCCTCTCTCTCTCTCTCTCTCTCTCTCTCTCTCTCTCTGTGATCCTGTGATTGTCGCCGCAGGAGTCACCCTCGGCAAAAAACACTGAGGGGGTTAGAGCTCAGAGATAATACATTTAAGTACAGCTGGATATATATATAGATGCTGTGAGAAAAGCTGCACTGAGTCGGGTTACAGTGTTTAGATGTCAATATGAAATTTTAACCTCTTTATCACAGATTTTCTGCTTTAATTTCTCTTTAAGTGGCTGTGAAGGCAGTAGAAACCTTTTTGTTCCTATGACATACGTCAACATGACACAATATATCCTGTATCTAGTCCCTACTGTTCACTACTGCTATATGATGCTTATATATATATATATAACCCAAGATTCAGTCATTTTTATAGCTGCACCATTACATCACATGGAAATATTCTACATGTCTTTCCACAAAGTCTGACATGTTGAGTATTTATAGAAACTGGGTGTTTTTGACTGAAATACTATTATAAATTAGTTATGTCAATTTGAACAGTGCATGTGCTTGTTATTCATACATTTTGCATTGAAGTAAAATGAAACCACTTTCCCTCAACCTCCCATGTTTGTGCGACTGACAGACACCTCTGCAAATTAAACGTTACAAAAAGAAAGCATAATATGTTTCCAAAGATTAAATCATTTTAAATAACAGTTTCCAAGATCTTTTTTTTTTTTTAGTTTCTGCTGAATCGTTGCAGCTTGGATACTGTGTTCATCAGGATACTTAATTTTGTACAATATGTACTCAAAACTTGCTTCTAGCTAGTATAAAATTAGGACACAGCTCTTGTGTTGCTGCTGCATTGAGTTCTGGTCTTTATCTTGCTGCTGTGGGTGCAGCCACTGGTTTTGGCTGCTTGTCTTCTTATAGATATATATATAACATATATATATATATATGCAATGTTAAAAAGGTAGGTTTTTCCCTTCACCATTAAAAACTTTTTAGCATCTGTATTTTAAGCAGTTCTTCCCCCACATATTTCAACCAACAAACGCATCGATCTCCAGAGATCCTGCAGAATGAGTGCAGGCTATTTCTGTGAGGATGACTGCTGCTTTTTCTTCCTCTGGTGAGCCAGGGTCTGTCCAGGATGCACACTTCGCCCTCATTTGGCTCAAATGCTCAGTTTTGTTGAGCCGATCTGTTTGCCCACATACAGTAACATCATATACCTCTGTGAGTTTCTGATCGCATTGCTGCCAAATTGCAATCAGTGGGCAGGCGTCCACATGAGCTGCCGTTAGGCCACGGTGCGGCGAGTTAGCGGGGCTGCCAATGACTCACCCACCACGTTTGACTCCTGAGGAGGCAGTAAAAGCTGTAATGTGGATTTTAATGTGCTCTAATGATCTCTTGTTTGTCTTGGGTGCTGCGCTCATGTTAGAGTCGTTTTCTTGCAGCGGCGTCACCTGTAAAAGTGACCATGCTGATGATGTGTCAACGTGACACTGCTGCATAATAATGGCCTCGCTAACCTGGTAACCTCGTTTATCAACTAGTGCTTTGGTGTGCAAGTAATGCATGACCACATAGAGCATTATTATATGGACTATATAATATTGTATATTTAACCCTGATGGATCTTATTCCTGTATATTCTCACTAATGCATCAAACGTGTATTAATTAGCAACTGGAAATACTCGCCAAATTTTACCTAAAAGATTTTTATAGATTTACCTCTCCAGTAGAAACCGATGGGCTCGCCGTAGCCTTTAACACTGTTTAATGCTAAAGTCAGTGGGCTCAGACCGCCTTCCTCGCAGTCCTCGAGTCCAGCGGAAATCAATGGGATTCTGATTAGTGCAGGCCAAAGGGAGACTCGTGATTATTACCAATAAAGGGAATTAGATCAATGTCTTTTTTTGTTGTTTTTTTTTTTTGTGTGTGTGGACTTCAAAAACTGCAGTTGATCAAATTTAAGATGAAGTCATGAGTGGAATAGCTGCTGATTTATAAATAAGATAATTGCTCTCCCCTCCAGCAGCTTTGTGTTTCTGCTCTCGTGGCAGCTCAACATTTGCCACAATATTGCTTAGTCAAACCTCCTCCTTCCATTTTTAAATTGCCTATTGAGTGGATATCTCTGCGGACTTGCCAACCTACCATTAGTATCACCTTCCTGCAGACAGGGGAAATGTTTAAGGTATCTACTCTGCCCAGCAGACATCCCTGTGTAATTTAATTGTCAAAAGATACAAATCATCCTGATGTTTATGTATAGACGCAGTTTCTTTTTCCCAAAGCACATAAAATCCAATCAAAGGCCATGATAACATCCCATAAATGCATCTCAACATGTATAAATAAAAGCTTTATTTAATGTATTTCAGGAAAAATTAGCATTTAGAAACATAACCATAAGCAGGTTCAGTATTTCCCTGTGGGGATCGCACCTGTGACACCTTAAATGTAAGAGTTATGATGAGCCTCGCTGCACTCAGGTGTTTTCCTCCTTCACTGCTGTCTGATTTATAAAAAGTGTTGTCATTTTTACATTTCATTTTCAAAGGCAGAAAAATACCTTTCAACACTTGTCACTGGAGAAAAGCAACAATTCGGCTGTTTGTGATTCGTACCGCGGCATTTTTCTCACTACTGCGTGCCTCTTTGCAGGTGATAATTTTATCTGAGTTGTGCGTTTGATGTCGGTGTTGAATGAAACATCACCTCAGACTTTCAATCCCCCTTTTATATTATCTTATTACAGATGTCTGCGGCATCTGCTAAAGACTGAATGAGACATGTAAAATGAACGTGGTGTTGATCTCATCTTTTATCATCAGTATGTCTTTTTTATCCTGTTATGTCTTTGTGTCAGTCTTCCCTTCATCCCACACGAACCAGAAATTGCATCACGTCCTGTATAACAAAAGAGAGAGATGGCAAACAGCTTCCTCTCTTCCACACATGCTTTCATCCAAGGTAAAAAAAGATGAGTATTTTTTACCTGTAAATCCATAAATCTGACTCATAAAGGCAGTAAAATAAGTCATTGCATAATGTTCACTTTTAATACTTTTTGACAGGACAGGGGTTCACATCTATCCGTCCAGTGTAGTGGGTATTTAAACTAAATTAATGCAAATGAAAGTCCTCACCAGATTGGCCAACAGCAACAGCTTCCCAGATTCAAATGAGGTAACCCTGCTGAGTGGAGGCTTTCCAGTTCAGCTGCTGCAAACTGGCCTGATTGGACGGATTTCAGTCATTCTTCAGTGAGGAGAGCCAATCAGGACCAAGTCCAGCTCTAATGTGTAACTTGGATTTCATCCGAACACTGCCTGGAAAGAAGGCAAACATTCAATTGACCCTCTCAAACACGATCGGATTGAACAATGCTTCAATTAATCATCTATTGTCGTATCTATAGAGGGTCATACTGCTGTTTCTGTACGTTTCCATCATCTACACATGATATAAAACAGTTTTACCACTGATTAGTTCTTCACACTGTGGTACAAACTAGCAGAAAGTTCAAAACTGCTTGGATAATTGGTAATCAAATAAACAGCAGTAAAAAGAAAACCTTGCAACATACCGGGGCGTTGAAAGATATTCTACAAAGGTCATAACAGACCGCGTGAGGCGATTAAAATTAGCTGCAAAAACGTGTTGGTACCATCATTGCTTGTGAGGTCATCTTGGATTTTTTTTAATAGGCAGATTGTGTATCTTGTCTGTAAAAGTATCTTATTATCTGGCTTTAAGTGGCTGAAACATGC
The DNA here is from genome assembly GCA_036937835.1 of Pampus argenteus. Classification (NCBI taxonomy): domain Eukaryota; kingdom Metazoa; phylum Chordata; class Actinopteri; order Scombriformes; family Stromateidae; genus Pampus; species Pampus argenteus. The sequence continues at coordinate 1,327,591 of CM072883.1, read as the reverse complement.
AACGGTGCTGGTGTGGTCCTTTTGAAGCCCATTAGTTTCCTTTTCTGGCATGCGAGGCGGATATAAACGGCCACCGTGCAGCTACCTGCTCCTGCTCTGTGATTGTAGTGTCATCCTCCTCCGCTCTGGGACTAGCTTCACCTCGCTAACAGCTGAGACCCCCCTCCTGGTGTTTATGTGTGTAAGTCACCTGGAAACCTCGTGTAGCGGAGGTATCAGTGGGGCGCAGGTTGCACTCCGAGCCCCGGGGAGCCGGCGTGCTGCGAGGGGGGAGGCCTACACATCCTCACGGCTCAGATGGGATTACAGGTTGCTAACACTTGATGACACAAGCTGTTTCCAACATCTCGCCCACCTTGTGTGCTCAAGACTTCTCTTGCTCACTCACAGGTTCAACACATACACAGAGGCACACATACACCCCCACGTAAGCTGCCGTTCACGTGCACCGAACCCACACACGTGTTAACTCGCTCATAAAATTGAACTTGTGTGCATGCATGCTAGCTTGACTTTTTACACGCATGCATGGACACACACACGCACACACACACTGATGCAACACAATCTTGTACTTAAAACTGTAGTCATGTTTACACGCATGAATGTAAGAAGGCAGGCAAGCATGCATAAATGCACATATACAGCCCTAGTTCCCCCACACGCACACACACACACACGCACACACACACACTGGATATCCAGTATCAGTGTTTTTAATTGATCTTTTTTCACTTGGCTTCAGCTGATGTTGTTGGAAAGAGAAACCTTTTTAACTCTTTAACTTAAAGCTGATTGGAAAGTATATCTAAGTCTGCTTATTTTAATGCTTTTTTTAATGTGATTGTGACCATAGTCGGGCTGCAGGGAGGGGCCTGATTTTAAAAAGAGATAGTTGTAGTGTCCCACTGTGACCATTTCTATAATGAGTACCTTATTTTGTTTGACTTCAGCGTCTGTTATTAGTTTCCAGTCTGAAAGGAGAGACAACTTTTTTTTAAAAAGCAATATGGCTTGTGATGAAAGTTTACATGCATGAGTTGACCTAAATTCACCATGCACAGCTGCCGGTTCGAGCCATACTGTTGATCAATCAAGCACCAGTGAAGCACCAGTACTCCAGTTCATCTTTGGACCAGTGTCGAACCCCTGAATCAGACCATGAGTGCTGCTGGTTCGATCTGGTTTGTAATTTAAGTTGGTTAAAGTTCACATCAAACCCTGACCACATGTGGCAGCCATGCAGGAGTCGTAATCAACAAATTAATATCGATGTAAATAATGAAAGCCTTTGGTGTGCATTGTTTTTATTGCATTAACTTTCTGTATTTCCGGTATAATATCACATCCAATGAGAAGAGTCGGCTTGCAGGTGTCTCTGAAAATGCTCAAAAAGGTCATATAGGACACATATATTTGAAAATATACAACCTCAGTAGGTTTAATGATCCAAAAAAAATGTGATTGAATACATTTTATTGTATTTATAAAATATTTTATTACACTCACCTCAGTCTGGCCACTGCAGGCCTCACTTGCAGGATAAATTAATTTTTCCTTCTCTCTCTGTATGCCCAGAGTTATTTAATATCCACCCACATTCAGATTCATTATTACCTGCTCACCCCCCAACGCTCCTCCACGACCCCTCCAGATAAGACTTTGAAAGTCCACCGTATCTCCGAGGCCTAATTAGAAAGGAAAGTCTCCTCGTTTAGGATTGTCAACGCTCACCTCAAGCCTGGAAAACTTCGCCTGTAACACTTATTTCACTTTGAAAAATACCGAACAATATATTTCTTTTTTTTTTCCTGACCTGAAGTGAATGAACGTGGATGCACATAAACACCAGCCTCTGTACGCCTTTGTGTGCTCACTAAATTATTAAAAATGTGGATTAGGGATACAGACTCTGAAAAACATTGTCTCTTCTCCTGTTTTTTTTTAAACGATACCGAGGAGGGTATTTTCCTAACTCAGCATGTGGCCGGTAAACATCACAATCCATCAGTCTTGGATGTTTTTTAGGGGAGGGGGTGTAGCAGGGGAAAAAAAAGACGGTTTGTTTTCACACTTAAGGAAGACATGAAATAGAGTGTCCTTAACTTAATCACCACCTTGTTTTACCACATTTGCATACATTTACATATTAATTGGACCACCGATTAAAATTGGTTTTGTAATTTTAATTAAGTGTCCACAAAGGTATATGATTAGCACTGTTTAAAATACACCCTGACATAACTAGAAGCAAAAAAAGGCTCTTTGCTGCAGATTTTTTTCCCCCTTCTCTTCACCCCCCTCACATCCTCCAACACCTCTCTCCCTCTTCTCCTTTCAGAGAGGAGAGGATTACTTAGAGGGAAAGCCAGTTTCATGATAGCCATTTTTTTAATCTGCAGTAGATTAGGCTGCAATGGAGAATGAGGGGGCTGGTGGCGGGGGCGGGGCCTCCGAATCATTGAAGCTTGTTTAAAGATTCGTGTATTGTGACATAGTGTTTTAGAGACAGTAGTTGGTAAGGAGTGACTTGTGAATTAGGCAGAAATGTGGTCCCACTGCATCTTTTTAGTATCAGTTACAAATGATCGTGTACCATGTGGTGAGGGGTGATGATGGATCAAGAGGCCCACAGCTGGAAAAGCCCAACAATAATCCCACAGGGGCCGTGTTTGTAGAAAACTTGAGATGATAGCTTTATTTTTTCTGTCCAGAATTACTGGTGATGCCTCTGTGGTGGTGTAGGGTTTACACGGGGCCTGCTGACACTCAGGGTAGTGTGTTAAGGTTCAAGGCCTGCTAGTATTAAACTTCATTATCATTAAAATATGTATGAATATGTATGTTTAGGTATTAGTATGCCACCGACTTACTATTTTGCCAAGCAGGGGCACATTGATGATTTCTTTTGATTCTTCTATATGCATACAAGCCGTCAGCTGGCAAAAATCTGAGACGTTTTTTTTTTTTTTGCTCCCACACTCTTAATGAGTGCAGCTTTTGCCAAGTCAAATGGCCTGACATGTAACAGGGAGAGACTCGGGCACCGTTTTTCTGATGCAATTACAGCAGAGTTGGGGTATCATACTGGGGACTTTTCAGAAACGTAATATTACCTCATTTTGTCTTTGGTGTGGTCTGGAAGGTTTTTGAGAGACATTTGGAAGCGTTTTACTCATAAAATACTTAACCATTTAAGTGATAGGATACTGTTTCCTGGGTTTTGTCCCTGCTGCCAACCACAAAAGATTGAAAACTAAAGGGGAAAAAAGTACAGTAGGTTGGTACATTTTCCCCTGTCATCTATTATGCCTCTTCTCTGTGTCTTAAGCCAACAGAAAATCTGTGTTTTTACCCCAAAAGAAATAAACAGCGCTTTGAAACTTGTAGCAATCTGGAGCTCAGTGTTGCCAAACATCACGTTTTTTCTCTGCATGTTTCAGGATCGGTTTCTTCATTCCAGCTTTGAGCCGATGTAGCTTTCAACAGACAATAGGAGGCCTCTTCTTCCCTGGGTGCAGTCTGTCCATGATAATGCCTGGCGTAGAGCAAGTCCTCTCATTACCAGCGCTCATACCCACCTCTGTGATGACGAGCCTTTCTGTCATCCAGTCCAATCCTCAAAGCTGTCTTTTGGGAGCCCTCAGAGTTATGGCATTAGTTTTTCTTTCTTCTCCAATCCTCCCTCCGCCCTCCCCTTCTTTCGCTCTTAAATTGCTGCTTCTTGAGTTACTAAGCTGCTCTAATAGGTACAACCTGCGTCGACTCTCTGTCCTCAGATGGGTCCTCGTACCTCTTGCGATTGCTGCTCTGCGCGCAGAGGATAAAGAAGCTATCCCACGATGCACCCTGTCACACGCGATGCCGGGCTCGGTGTGGTGATTTCGTCTGGCTCTCCAACACCGTCCTCAGCGCCAGAGATTTAAATGTGTTTCCTATTTCTTGCTTTGCTGTTGACATCAGAATGTTTCCAACCTCAGTGTTTTGTGTGTTTGCGTGCACGCGCCACGCCATCACCCCCAAATACGCGCATACACATGCATGGGACACTTACATAATTATACACAAATACGTGCATGCAAAACACACACAGGCATCTGCAAACACACTTACAGTCGCAGTCAAAAAAAAAAGCCACATGCATGCAGAAACACATGCAGGCGGGGAGATCATTATGTTTTATTGAAACAGAAACTTTGTATGTTGCCAGCAGACACTGTGGAGGCCACCAGATCCCACAGGTCCTGGGGTTGGTTGATGGGACCCTAATTGCCTTGTGAACACCCTCAGTTTATGCAGACATTTGTCATACAGAGCATTAAAGTATTCTTTAGTAATGTCTTCTATGATCTTGTACTTGGACGAATATGAACTAAAGGTACAACTTGTGGATTCTGTTCAGACAGCATCTCATGTGTCTGTTCATGCAGCAAAAAAAAGAGAAGAAAACGAAATTTAAACTTTCAATTTGACACTTTCTGGGACGGAGCAGTTGAAGTTGAAATATTGAACTTCCCAGTTTTTATGGAGAACGATGAATCTCCAGTGGTGACCTCATGCTACACTAGTGTGGTGTTGAAAAAAACCTCAAACCAGCCTTCCTAACTACCAATCAAACAGTCTTTATTCCATAAATAATCGCCAATCATTGCCTAATGTCCCAAAATCGTGTTTCAAGATGAATCGCATCACATTAGACATTTTCAGAAGACCCAGATGAGCCCAGAATCAGTTTTGCTCTCATGAGTGAACAATTAGGCCTCAATCGGTAAATAATACAATAAATAAGCCTTGAAACGGGAAGATAAATCTCATAATCTTGTGTTAGGAGTCATAATTCGACCATGTCTGCATCTGTAGAACAGGGAAGTGACAGTGAAGCTCACCCAGTGTTGATACAGGACGCCACCTTTTCTGACGCCACCACAGAGCCGCGGTGTGAGAGTGATGCTGACTGTTCAATACAAATCAGACGTCTGCCGCACACTGTCAGGCCACATAGGTGGCATGGGTGATTAATATTGCTTTCCCCCTATTGCCTGAGCATTATCATAAATAAAATAGAGCACAAACACCAGCCTTTGCGCACTAATGGAATTTGTCAACATGAAAGAAGGGTTATTGAGCTCCAGCGCTCCCTCTCTTCTCTTTGCTGATGCCTTGCCAAATACTTATCCCCTCTCTGGTGAGCATTTAGCGTTAACTCGCAGCAGCTCCTGGGAATCGCACGGGCGTAATGAAATTACCTCGGCACAAACAAATAGGGTCAAACTCTCAAGGAGACGAGCATTAGGGGCCACATTTTGCTAATTATGTGGTGCGTTCTCGCCCGCCGCCTGACGGTAGCTGCACTGGATAGCCGGGATCTGTAGGACGCCACCATGTCCAATCCGGAGTAAACGCGCCACCAGGAGAAGAGTCGAGGAAATTAAACTAAGCAAAATGGGATTACAGTAAACAACACCTAATATTTTGTCGATTTGCAGATGATAATTAAGCAAATTTCATGCCGATTTTCCAACAGAGAGATGAAACATCAGCAAGATAAACACGAAGCTGGAAGTCTGTATCCTCGCTTTTAGCGTCCGTCACTCAGCTTCTCTTTGTACCTGTGTAGCGTAGAAAAACACACGTGCATGAACATGAGTCGATCCCCACCCCTCAGCAGCAGAGCTACCCTTGATCATAATGGCATTTCTTTACCATAACAATGCTATCAGATCTGTTTTCTGCAATTCGTCTCACCTGTGTTATCACTGCCAGCAGAGCAAGAGATGCCATTACCTACATGACCGTGACAGAGCATTTTGTAATTATTGAGCATGCCTCTGTGGTAATTACTTCAGTTTACTGAATTATAAAAGCTGGAAGGAGTGGAGAGAAGAGCCGCAGCCCCGAGCTGAGACAGAAATATTCTTTCCGGAGGCTGAAGAGCTGAGAGACTTTCCTTGGCAGCAGTATTATCACATACACTCATCTGCCAGAGACTGTTGACAGAAAATATGCCCTATCAGCAGAAATAACCACTCTTTTTTTCTCTCTTTCTCCCGTCACCCCCCTCCTTTCGTCGCCACCGTTCGCCCTGACAGTCTGACGAAAGACAAAGCTTCCCACTGAGGGATATCAATAAATCAGACAAACTGACGGGAGTGGAGACCACCTATTTCGCTTCCTATGTCAGCCTCACTCAAGAAGCCATCACAGGCGTTGTTGCATATTTTTGTGTTTCTCTGGCTTTTGTTGGTGCGGGTGACAACAAGTACCCAGCTGGTGATCTCACTCTCCTCCCTGCGCCTGAAATGAGCAAATCAGGGCTGGATTACGCCTGCTAACATGCTCATAAATTTAGGATTTATTCAGGAGGTAAATTGGGATTGAAGCAGGAAGCGCTCTTGCCTGGTAATCCCCTTGCATAGAAGCGGCCTGTAAGCTTACTGTTGTCTGTGTGTGTGGTAAACATCCAAATGAATGTTGGAGGTGCACATCTCCAGAAAACAGGGGATTGTCAGGGATTTTTTTTTTTTTTACATAGAAATGAAGGTTGTGTTCATTTTTTTGGAGGTCAAAGGTCAGCTGGTAGAGGATGAGAGGACACCTTGCTATCTCTCCTCAGCCCTCGCCGGCCCTCCAGCCTGGGGGATCAGATCATGTGAGCCGCTGCTTCCTGTTAGACGCATCCCAAGGATTCAAACTGGCAACTATCCAACCGAACAACTGGGCCTCCAGCCTACTGCTGCCAGTTCGCTGCTGCTAACAGGTATCGACAGAGCTGATAGGCCAAATCATCATCTGAGAGAGTTGTTTTGTGTTGTAGCGCTGCTTCTTTTAAATCCCAGGGCACTCAGAGATTCCTGATCAGGCCTCTGATCCAGAGACTCTCACTACCTAAAGGGATTTCCAAATGTCTTGCGAAAGACGAAATAACCTCCATCTAACAAAATAAAACCCCCCAACTCTCTCCCTCCAACAACAACAACACAGAGGGAAGAAAGGAACATGGACTAACTGGCAGTGAAGGCAATTTGTCGCTGGAGCTTGCTCCCCCTTCTCTCCTGCACCTTCCAGATTTCCCATAAGGAATGTGCTTTGGTGTAATTCATCACCGGGCCCATACGGCAAACCGCTCGTTCTGGCGGTGAAATATGAGTCAGTACAGAGAGGCATTTTCACACGGTAGCTGCACTGAATGGGGTATTATTTTGGCAAGCTCCCACAAGATCCTCCAACACCTTTTTTCTGCTGTTGCAACACGCTGTTTATCAAATGTCTCTAGACACAGGAGGCGCACAATAAACATCAACCGGCGAATTACAAGCTTTGATTTCCGGCATATTACAGTGTCCCATAAAAAAGGTATTGGGAGAAAACGCAGCACTCCATCATGTTATAATAACATGCCTGTTTATGAAGATGGAGGGTGACAAGAGCATACCTGCCTGCAAGCGTGAAGCTGAATGATAGTATTCATGCTCTGGGAGGGGACATGAGTTTGTGCAGCATGAATATTACTCTGCTAATTATCTGCCATATGTGGGGAAACTGCAGTTCAATTTAAAATGTCCAGTCTTAACAAAAAGTGTATTTACTCTTCAGGCATTTAGCACACATGTAGCAGTAAAATATGCTTCAATTCCTAAGGACTGTTTTTAGCCTTCTACGTCGTTGCAACAGTGCAGCTCATTTGTGTTTCGTATAAGAGCAGGTGTCCGTTTCTCTGCCACGCCTATTTAAGGAATTAAGAGCAGACACCGTCCCTCCGTCTGAGAGGGCTTCAGAGTCAGCAGCCTCTCCTCCGCTGAGCCATTTTTCTCTTAACACTGCGAAGTTTAGGGGGCGGGTGAGCGGGTGGGCGGGTGGGTTGAACGAAGGGGCCATTTAATGCACAGTAAACAACTAAAGCACTTGAAGCCTTTAAATCCCGACAGGAGGAGAGAGAGGGAGGGAAAGTCGGATAGAGAGAGATGTGATGAGGGACGGGGGGCGGCGGCGGAGCCAAGGGAGAGTCTCTTTCCCAGTGGGAGATGACAAATGCCATATGTCCTGAGCACAGCGCTTGTGTTAATCCTTGGCGGGTCCCGGCAGGCCCACATCCGACTCTGCGACCTCTGCAACCCTCCCACCCTCCCTCCAACCACTCCCTCTGCTTCCACAGGGAGGGTGGATCCGTTAAAGAGGAACACGGGCCTTCAGATACGAGAACAAAATGCCTTTTTCCCGTAGAATAAACTGTAAAGAGCATCACGAGACTCTGTCTGCATCCAATATTTGAGAGTAGAAACCTAAACATGCTCCAAAATGCATCCAGAAGACGGCTACAGAAGTGATATGTAGGATCTAGTTATGATGAGAAGTTACACACACACACAAAATGTGGGACAACGTGTGGTACTGAAAGGGTTTTCTCTACAGTAGGAAACCAGTCTGAAAATTATATGTTTTGGAAAATGAGCAAAATCAGCAGTATTGTGAACTCAATGGACTAAAACATTTCAAAACCATCAGTTTGGTCATTTAAGCATAAAACTCAAACAGAGGTGAGTCCAGAGAAGTCCACGCTGTGCCAGCGTAAGATCTTTTTCCTCCATGTGCACTTCACTGTCATCACCTTACAGGATTTCTGGGAACAGAAGTTCAATCAGTTGCTCACCAACATCCAAAAAATCACCTGCAGGGCCTTTGAACATTTGACTCTCTTATTTCACGCTACTTAAAATGAGCAAATCTCCCATTTAGAATAAACGGGTTGTATTAAACCCATTGATGACTCCAACGTGTCTGCGTTTCGCCTGTTTTTAAGACTTTGACTGTTCCAGTCATTCATTTCTGAACCCTGAACAGCACCCGGACTGGAACCTGGAGGCCGTTCAGCTGTAATGATGTGGTTAAAGAATGAACTTTTCTCGCTTATGAGCTGAATCAGCTCCTTACCTCCATGAACCCGCAGTCAGTAACTCAAGTTTGCTTCTGTTGATGCTGCAGTCTGACTGTGATCACACAGAATAAACACAATTAGTAACTTTAAATGCTTTACATGAGTTTATATTTACACTTCTAGACAGTCCAGTCAACCAGCAGTAGAGTACGTTGGATTAATAGTTGATGCTCGTGGAAATTTAAGATGTTGTTATAATATGAAAATGTGTGTTTTTTTATGTTTTTAAGGTTTTTAATGCAGGTGAGGCTGACTGTAGGTTAAAAGGGGTTAAAGGTTACCTGTATCTTTTACTATTCAATCATTTAACCTTCTGTATAGACGGCGAATGATATAAATGCAAAATGAGCTGAAAAAATTGGTGATTAATCCACCGTGGGTGACACCGGCAAGGCATTACCCTGGCCTGCCCAACCCCGTTTGTCTGGCTAACATTAAGGGGATAATTTTCAAAATCTAGCGTGCAGTCAATTTCCCAGGATGCCTCGGGGGGGTAAAAGGTAGAGAATGACAGGAGGGGCTAATTTTACTCGCCTTATTTACCCCTATGCATCATCCAGCGGCTCTCAGCTGACACGAGTGAAGGTGGGATTGAAATTAGACCGACTGTCGCTGGCGTTGAGAATTTATGACGCCTTTCTGGTATTTGTTTGTTCGATGTGTGTGTGTGTGTGTGTGTGTGTGTAGTGAATACATCAGACAAGAAGAGAGAAAGAGAGGAGGCGCAGCCAAAACCTGGGGAAATACATCTTTTTAATAACAGTCAGTGAGGTTAATGCAGCTTACCTTGGAGTGCCGACAGCAGCAGCAGGAGGAGGAGGAGGAGGTGAGGAAGAGGGGAGTTATTTGACAGGGGGGAGACAAACGGCGTACAGAGAGACGTTTAAAGCTGAGTTTACCTACACAAGAGTCAGGCCTCAGCGTCTGATTGCTATTTGTTGTACAGGAGAGGAAGAAAAAAAGAGGAGAGGGGGGAGAAGTGGAGTCAGAGGGGTGAGGAAAAGGAAAAAAAAAAATCAAACTCTTAATACTATTGTGTGCCTATAACCATCTGTCACAGCGAGCCTGGAGATGAGACTGAGATTAGGAGGAATAAACGTCGGGGCCGTAGAGCATCGGTAAAGCCTGGAGGGCAACAACAACAAAAAAAAAGAAGAAGAAGAAGAAGAAGGTGGAGGTGGGAGGGGGCGTAAGAAGAGAAATGAGCGGAAAAATAAAACTCATGGGGGACATTATAATTCTGAGGCATTCATGGATTACAGATTGTAACCTGCGCTGACAACCGGGGGGAAAATGACGGACAATATTACAGCGAGACTTGGAGGGGTCTCGATGATGATGTTGACGGCGGCGACAGTGGTGCTGATGATGATGATGATGATGATGATGATGATGATGATAGTAGTAGCAGTGATGATGGCGGTAATGACGGCACTCGCACGGTTTCATCTTGGGTTACTTCAAACAGAAATGAAAAGGCAGTGGAAGGGAGGAAGGAAGGAAGGAGGGAGGGTGTGTGGGGGTGAAAGGAAATAGTGTCTTCTTCTTGTCCCCCCCCCGCCTCACCCCTCCTCCCCCTCTCCTTCCCTGAATGCCGAGGGCTTAAGGAAAGGCATTTGGTGGCTCCTGAGGCATCCGCGGATCTTCCCTCCTTAAATTTACCGTGAAGGTTCTTAGACTCCCTATTCAGGCAGGATATTCTCGTTTATTGCTTTTAGAAGACAAACCTCACAAAAGTACAGTGTCATTGCTTCTGGAGAGCAGAGCCCTGGAAGAATACTGTGCTGCAGAAAAAGGCCTCCTATGAATTATTATTAAGTACAATGTGACACAGAAAGCATCAGAGGCTTGTACTTAAAGATTTCTTTAGTTGCTTTACATTCAGAGAATTTAAGTACGGAGCTAAATTTAATGTTCTTCACCAAGAAAGCTTTTCTTGCTAATTAAATTGCACCTTAAAAGCAGCTTCTAGGTGTACTAAAGGAAAGCTACACTTCACTAATTAGATTAAGATTTTTGACTTTGTAGTTGTTTCAGATAATAAATGAGTGTTTCATACCTCTTATCTGACTGACAGTTGACCTCCACTGCCAATGCAAATATGACTGAAACTGTGTTTCCAGATTCTCTCAGGCTGTTTTTATATAAATATATATAAACATAAATAATAAATGAATTAAATATATATATCTCAAGGTTGTGGACTGTTAGTCAGACATGTAGAGCTGCAGCGATTAGTCTTAATTATTTAGCTGATCGATAGAAAATTAATCGAATGATCATCAAATAATTGTCACAAAAATGTTTTTCTGGTTCCAGATGACATATTTTAGGGAACAAACAATCAATCAATGAATGGAGACAATAATACTGTAAATGATTAGTAGCAGCTCTGCACCGTTGTGACTGATGTTACTGCGTTTTGGTACTTTGGTAGATTTCTTTCTCTCAGAGGATGACCGCCGCTTGTATTTTGATGCATTTCTGTCTCTAACCCCAGTGTGTCTATCTGAAAGTGTGTGTGTGTGTGTGTGTGAGATCAGCTGCCCTTCCCACTGCCCTTGTCATACTGGTCCCAGTGCTGCAGGGCTCGTTGCTGGTTGGACAGCTCGGGTCAAGGTCTCCCCTCCCCTGCTCTGACCGACGGGCTGTCACGTCAACAACTCGACCACTGGCTGAGTCCGCAGGCTCCTCACACACACACACACACACACACACACACGCAAATGACACGGCAACACACTTTCACATAACAACTATCGCTGTCTCAAATGGACACTACTCTGCATCCACGTAAGCCTACACACACACACTTTCACGGCCCCCACCCTCCTGTAGATTGACAGCGAGGTTTATTGCTGCTAATACTCCCAGCTGTAAAAGCTGAACAGCAGCATCCTAATGGGAAATGGACTCATTTCCTAACACAATGAGCAAAAGGGTGCGGTGCACGCCCATATTTGGTCAACGGGGGCAGATAATCTGGCTGACCTCCTCCCTGTTTGTGTAGGACCACGCTGTCCATCCACCCGTTGTTGAAAGTTTTTCCATTTCTTTGTCTAAAAGGCTTCATCTGGTTTATTTTTCTGTTTTGAGAATAAAAATAAGACTTTTCAGGAGCTAAAATGTCCATTTAATCCTTTTACAGACAAAATTTTTACCTCTTGCATTAAATTTTGTCTAAAGACTGAAATAATTCTTATTTTCCAGGTTTTTTATTCTAGTATCCAGTAAGAAATTTCAGTATTTTTAGTTTTTTGAACGTGCGTTTGTGCAGTAACGGCTGCCTTTTGGCATCATGGCTTCTGAAATGTTTCTGCATCTGAACGAGTCTCGTGCTATTTTGGACTTTTCTTCATTAAAGCCATTAGTGTTTCATGAGGCTCCGCAGCGTCCTCGTGCTAATTAGGTGTCTATATTTCTATATCTCGTTATTGGATTTATTTTATATTGTGCTTAATAGTAAATAGTGTTTGAATTTTAAAACACACCTCTTGGGTGCAACATAAAGGGGAATTTTTAATCACATTTTCTGTAAATGAAAGGAACCGGTCTGCTGCTGCTTCTTTTTTTTTTCTCAATTTTTCCGAATGTGTCCTAATGAGTTTGCAGGTTTCTTAAGCAGATACGCACTCTGATTATATTTTTATGTATTTTTTTTTTCTCTTTCGCAAACACACTGTATCTCCTCCCTACTCTGGTCGCAGCAGGAGACAGAGTCCAAATGAGAGATGGGTAAAGGGGGGTGAGGAGGGGGGAGGTAGGTGATCATCATCGCCATCATCACAAGGGGGAAAAAGAGGGATGTTGGTCGGAGGAAGAGGAGGAGAGGGGGGGTAACATAGTTGATGATGGTGGCTGCCAGTTGCCTGGGCAACCTTTTTTTTATTTTATTTATTTTCCATTATTTATTCCTGGGGCCCCGGTGATGAGGCGTGCTAATGTAGCGCGCCGCCTCTACCTGCTGATGGGCGAGGGACTCGTCTCTGTGTTTCAGCCTGGCTTGACAATTAAGACCTGGGCGACTGTAGCCAGGGGTTAATACCGCTCATTAAAAGAACTAGGTCATTAGCGAAGAATCAAGGCTCTTAAGGCGGCAGGGGATGAAGGGTGGGGTGGGGTGGGGGTTGATGGAGAAGAGCAGGAGGAGCAGGAAGAGGAGGAGGAGGAGGGGTGGCGGCGGCAGCGGCAGCGGCACAGTAAACTCTGCATCTCGGTGAACACGCGGTCCCTTACATTAATTAACCTCCCTTTTTCCTTGTTGGGGAGGTGTGTGTGTGTGTATGGGAAGAGGGGGGGGGGGGCATGGGTTTAGTGTTTCAGGAAAAAAAATCCCCTGTTATCATATATGCACATGGCTGTACACCAATTAATTGCAGGGAAGGAAAAAAAGAAAGAAAGCTAGTTTACAGTCCTCCCTGTGGTCGCCCTGTGTTCCTGTGTGAGCCCAAGTTACATTATTTCACAGAGATGAAGGGTGGGAGGGGTGGATAGGGGGGTGGGGGGGTCTAATGTCTGTATGATGAGTAAAAAGGGTATTAAAATTAAGGAGGGAATCATAGCAGAAATCAGCCTTTGCTTTACCACAGGGGAAAGGAGCAAATAAAAGCCACGGAAATGAAAATAAATAAGCTTTGCTAATACCTCACCTTAAGGAGCTGGAGCCGTACCCAGCTGAACTGCGGCTGTTTGCCGGTAATTTGTTTGCGGACTTTATTATTAAGCTGTTACATGTGCTGTTTGACCTTCAGTGAGGAGAGCTGGTGGTTTTTCTTTCTTTCTTTTTTTTTTTACCCAAACAAATGTTCTCTATGATAAAACTCCTGTAATGTCCAACGTGACCAACGGAGAAAAGCCAGCGGTTTGTGTGATGGTTGTAGTTATGATCTGGGCTCTCGTCCTCGTCCGGACCCGTTTGTATTGATAGGCTGTGAGAGCTAATATTACGGTTTGGTCTCAGGACCAGGCTGCTTTGAAGGCAGGGAGGTTTTAGTTTATACTCTGACTTAAATCTATCAAAACTAAATGTTTTATATGATAAGCAGTCTTGGAGGGTTTTATATACCGTAGTGTGCTTGATACATAATTAAACATGATGTCCACGACCGGGATTGTAAAAGTTGACGACACTGTTAGAAATAATATATATATATATTTTCTAATAAATTATCAGGAAATAACAAGCAAACAGAAAAACTGCAGTATTTTATGAGTGAAAAAATAAAACTTTACTGTCCAGTTTATCTTGGTTTCACTGCAAAGCAGCAATTAAAAGTCTAAAGTAGAGACCTAAAACAGGCCTGTACCTGCGTCTCTGTGACCCGAATCAAACATCCGTCATCAAATGTGTGAGGTATCTGCTCTTTGTAGGTTTCAGTTCCCAGTGATCAGCTGATGAGCCGTGTAGATATAATGACCTCAGTGATGTTCTGGAGAGCAGGTGATGAAGATAGACTTATCTTACCACTAATATCAAGCAGCTTTGATAGGTAGCTCTTCTTTCATTTCCTACAATAAAGTCTTAAGAGTGTGAAAAAAGAAAAATTCAAGGCGGGGTAAATTAGCCTTAATATCAGGCCTGTGTGGCAGTGTTTTTATCTGATAATTTCTCAGGCGTCATAATGAGGCCGTACCGAGCGATGGAGCGATTTGAATTTAAATGATATAATACTTGAGATAGCCCTAATTCACCCATACATATTTAATCTGACATATTATCTTGCTCCTGCGACGCCTTGATATGATATGACAGCTCGGCCGCTGCGACGGCAGGAAGGAGGGAGGTGCGGCGCTGCAGTTTGGAGAGCGCGTTGGTAAAATTAAAGGTGGTGCAGAATTTACTCTTTGTGATCAGAGACACTTTAGACGCCACGTGGGTTCATTAGTAGTTTTCTGCTGTATTACATGGTGATACAACAAGGTAGAGAAGCATTATATCATACAGTTACAAACACTACAGTCCCCATTCATTAATGCTATTTAATTTGCATTGACCTCAGCGATTGATTTCCTACATTTCCCAGAATGCCACACTGCATGGCGTTTTTGTGTCTGCACTCTGGTCTATTTCCTGCTCCAGTGGATGTAGTAATTGTTCTTTGTATCTCTTTTTTTAAAATGGATTTCTACACATGAACTTCTGAAGAAAAACGCCAGTTTTAAGAAAACACCAAAAAAAAAAAGTGACATTTTAAACGCTAGAAGATTATCTTACTATCGTCTCTATAGCTGCTGGAAATACTAACGAAACGCCGCCTGTGATGCCGTTATGTTTTGCAGGATTTACTCATGTATTTCACTGATTGTGCAGCAGTTGATACTGGAAGCTGTGAGACAGCTCATATAACATAATATTGCCCTCCAAGGTCAGCACTGCGAAGATGGTTTTTAATTGGCTTGCAGAAGTTGAACTTAGTGCCCTTTAATTGCAGGTTTTTAGACCTCTGTTTAACTATAATATCTGCACTTACAGGGCATGTCCATGCTTCAGCTTTTGCCCTGACGTGTGTCGCGTCTTACCACTTACTGTAGGTGCCGTTAATAATCGATGCGCTGTCTATTCACTTAACCTGAGCTGCACTCACCTTGGATGTCACGTCTCCCACGTCGGCCATAAGAAGCCTAATGTGTTCTTTTGCCTGGGAATAATTGCAGCTATAGGAGGGTAAGAAATAAGAGATTTGCTCAATTAACCAATATAGCACAGCTGATGACAGCACCTGTGCATATTGGAGTCCCTGCGTTTCTTTGCAGATAACATGGCCGATTACCCTCCGGAGTGTGCAGCCACCGGGCTCTGGCTGTTTCCTCCCCTACCTGGTGCAAGGCAGGGAATAGCGCACGCAACCATATTGTGTTTAATTGCTCTCCGGGTGTTAATATGCACTCTGTTTGGAGTGTTTAATTTTCGCCCGCCTGGTGTAATGATGAGCAGATCTCTGGCTGCCAGTTTTAAACAGTTGGATAAAAATCTCAGTTGTTCTGGAAACCTGCGAGTCGATGGAGCAGGAAAAAGATCCTGCTGTTTTCCTATAAGAGACCCGAATGAAATTACCTGTTTACATTAAGCGCTGTGTTAACCAGCAGGCTGGCACCATGAATTAAGCAAGCTGTGGAGAGCTGCTGGGAGATACCCTTGTATTTTAAAATGCAGGTTTTCACACTTCATTACCTGAGTCTAAAAACACACCTGTCATCTTTTCTATTACTTCTACTTTCAGTGCTTTCAGCTGCATCTTGTGGTCTTTACTCAGACAGCTCGACCTTTGACCCCATTATATTTTTAATGCTGTTAATGATACATATACTCACAGTATATCGGCACAAATACACATATTAAATACCATCGTTACAGGCTTGAAAATCCACTTTCTCATGCTGCAACTGTCAAATGCAGTTTTACTCTGAAGCCAAATATGAGCTTTCCTGTCATTCCACCTCCTATAGATACCCTGCATTACATGAGATCAGATCAAATGGTAAAACACGCTAATCTTCCTGTCGGAGAAGTAGAATAAGCGGCGTGCACCACCGTTGTTGGTACCGGTGCTCCCGTTTCCCCAACACAAACAAAACAGACGATTTCTGTTGGCAACATTGCTTCAAATTGGAGGAAAAAAAAGTTGGTTAGCAGATGTCAGTTGTTGTGTTTATCTCGGCGGTTTTCCTTCGCTCATGCATGGATCTTCTATCAAAGAGGGCTTATCCGAATAAAGTGCTTAAAAGCTTTTCAGACGCCTGGTGATCTGAACAATTTTTGGCTTGATCTGCAGACTAAACAAACCATAATGATGCAAGCTTGTGTAAAGATGTACACAGCAGTCAAACAACAAATGCCTGCGCTTGATGTTTTTATTAATGTTTTCTCTTTCGTCTTTTCATCAGATTTTTTTTTTTTGGATCTAAACACAGGGGTAACTTTGTTTTTCACTCCTGCAGAGGTGCAAAGAAAAGGACAGTCTTAAATTCAGGCACTTAAAATGGAAAGAAACGTATCATCCGCTGGTTCTGTCGTGGACATGCAAACTCAAATTTCCCTCGGGATGGTGAGAGGGGATTGTCATATGTTCTGTGTGAGACATAATCAAAAATATTCAAATATTCCTGCAGTCAGCGGGACAATCCTGCAGAAAAGGTGTATTTTCTAGACTGATATAATAAGCCACTCCTGTCACCACAAAGTAAAAGCAGCAACGGCATTAAGTTTTAACACACTGTATTTTGTAACAAGGTTGGATATGGGAAGAAAGTTAGCAGACATCCTCTCAAGACCTGCCGGTCTCATTTCGATGCAGAGATAGGAGCGTCGGGGCTCTCCTCTGAAGTCAACTTCTGGCTCACATGACGGGAGGGAGACGTGGCGAGAACCGCCTCGCTAAAGCCAATCAAAAGACCTGAATTCTATTTGTTTTGTTTCAAGGGAAGGCGACAAAGGGGGCCTCAAGGTCTTCTTCAAGATGGCTCTGAAGCCTGAGAGGAGAGAAAAAAAAGTTTAAAAAAAAAGAAGAAGAGCGAAGGAGGGTCGAGGCTTTCAAGTGCCCGTCCTTGGTGGGACCTTTGCCGCGGTGCCAGGTACACAGCTTTTAGGAGGAGAGGGCTGTTTCTTCATGTTGCTGCATAGTTGGGAGTTATTAATATTCTCAAAGACAGAATTTTCTCCCCCGGATTGAAATAATGGATCATACTTAAAAGGGGAAGAACTCATTTCAGGTTTTAATACGGTAAGCCTGTTGGAACCAATTATTGGAGGTGCTTTGCCATTGTCATCTTGCATTTCTCCTTGAGGAGATTAACTGGCAACACTGAAACGGCCTCACAGTATCCGGGATTTCGCTCATTCGGAGAATCTGCCTGAAATGGAATATTTTTCTTGATTTGTGTGTGTGTGTGTGTGTGTGTGTGTACTGTACGTCTGTGCATGTGAAGCTCCAACATGTTTCACGTATTTTGGCTTCATGTTCTACCTAATTATTGCAATTTGATCCTAAAGCAGGAGTGGCCTAATCCTCTGCTGCACTGCAGAAATCCTGTTTCAGAAAGTTTGGTAATAAATTTGGCCTGTTTTAATAGAGACTGGGAAAGTAGCGCTGTGACGGCAGAAGGATGGCCTCCCCGGGAAGCTCCTCCGTTTCTTCATGTACAAATTCATATGAGGAGACGGTGGAAGCGACTTGCACAAAGTTGGAAGAAGTTGTGGAAGAAAGCGAGCAGCCTGCTCGAGGCTCTGTGTGTGAGTGTGTGTGAGAGTGAAACGTGTGTGTGACTTTTACACTCACAGAGTTTGCCTGCTTGCAAAAAGTAGCATCGCTTGTGGTTCAGGACCTCATAAGAACCTCCCAAGGCCTCCTAGGGGACCTCAGACCCCATGTTGAGTACCAGTCACAGCTGATCTGATGGGATGTGTCTCCCAGCTTCATCTTTAGTTGATCGCTGATCGTTTGCTCTGCGGTTAAGCTGACGGCTCTCAGCTGATTTGACGTCTATCTGAATGTTTTTATCACACGCGCTACCTAAACCTCACTGCAGGACATGCTCCTTTGTTATTTCCAGATTCCTCTCCTCCCCCCTTCCTCCCCCCTCTTCCCCACGACTGCTAGGAGTGAGCATCGTTCTCGGATCATTACTCCTCAAAGAAATTTAAGCACGGGATGCCATTTAATTTTTTTCCCTCCTCAAACGCAGTCCGTCATTAGAAATCCTCGCTGTCATGGCAATGCCATTTTTGGTGCGGAGTGTTTGTTGCCTCATTTCTTTTAATTTTATCTCCATTAGCTTAATTCTTTTTTAATATTTCCATCTAACGAACTTTACAGTCCATTTTGTCTCAGTGTCTTGCTAAGCGAGTTTTATGAAGCAGGCAGTTGGCTTTTCCATTTGAGAGCGGGTGAGGAGGGGGGAGAGAGGTGGCGGGAGGGGGGAGGCGGGGTAATCGAGGAGGGCCGCGATGCTTTTGTCAGCTTATTTTTGGCACCTTAGCTAGCAGTTCTGCTTCTTCGCCTTGATTATACAAGCAAACAACTGCATGAAGTTCATTACCAATAAAGCACAGGCTAATTAAGCCGAGCCCCTCAGACAAACCAGCGCTGTCATCCCGCATGTGTTCGGAGCTGATTGAGCTGTTACAGATTTACCTTCGCTCGTCTTTTACCTCCTTCGCTCCCTCGCTCATGTGTCTCTGAGGGCGTTTAACCTCACTGAGGCTCGGCTGCTGCCATTTAGGTTGTAAACACTTTACTTCAAGGTACAGTAACCTTACAAGGCCGAGGTGGTGTTTACTTCCTGCTTTCATTATGTCGTGTTTTAATACGTCCATCTATCTATTTGTCTATCTGTGTCAGCGCTGTCAAACAAAGCACTGATCCTGAGACGCTGCTCCATAAACTGCATGTGAATCAGTCCCGTGTTTGCCCAGAGGTTGTGGGATACACCATTAGCAACACAGCCCTGCAGCCCTTTGTTAATGTAATTTGCTTAATTGCTCCGTATCAGTATACAGATGAGATGCGTTCGCTTGCCGAGGTGTTGTGGACATATTTATTTTAGTACTTGTATCCTCTCGTTGAACTTACGTGGACATTAGTCTTAGTAGAAGTTATCAAAGTTGTAAAAACACTGATAGTATTGATTAGATGTGCAACAATTAGTCATCAATTAATCTCTATTCCTCTAACATGTATCGTATCTGCTATAATCTTGTACCATGATACGGCCCAGACAGTATCTGCCAAGGAGAAGCTTCAGGTGTTGTTTCTTGTAACCTTCAGGCTACCTTCAGCTGCAGCTTCCTCCTTCATCTCCTCCTCCTCCTCCTCCTCTTCGTCTTGGTGGTGGCTGTGCTTCAGCCCCCAGGGGGGCGTCGAGCCGCCGCTCCCCGCTGTGACGGCTCCTCTTTGGTGTTTAATTACAGGAGAGGCTAAGGGAGTCTGCCTCTCTTCAGATGAATCGATGGATGAGAAGCAGAGGGTGGAGTGGTGAAGGTGGAGGCTTAGAGGAAGTGACCTTAACCCCTGTGATGCTCAACGTGGCTTCTGATTGGTGCATTTGGGGGTGAAAACGAGTGAAAAGCTACAGTTTTCATCATTAGCGCCAGTATGTTTCTGTTGTATGTGGCTCTGTTTTGACTAAAATGAGGCATCTCTCTAATATTATACTTCCTGCTTGCATCCCCCAAAGCATTATGGGTACTGTAGTTCCAAACCTTAGAACATCATTATCCCCCAAATAAATGTATTACCTGTCTGAGAACATTTCTCAGTAGTTTGTAGAAGAAGAAAAAAAACTTTTCACAGTGATTTTTTTTACAAAACAAAAGGACAAATCTGACATCTGCAGAAAAAGTCATATCTGAGCCACGTCAGCGCAGAAAACCCAAATTAGGATGTTTTAAGTGTTGCCGCAGAGCAAGCAGACGCTCTGTGCTCTGCTTGAAGACCTAAAGGCAGCAATAATTGTTGAAGGAGGGGAGAGTATTAGTCATGCTGGTTTGGAGCTGAGATGGTTTCATGACTCTCTTGGGTGTTATAAATCATATCGATTCAAAGTTACAGTATGTACGGCATCTTCTATGTGTCTATTTATCGTTCCAGTTTGGTTGAGTGAAAGCCAAACCCGAGCAATACATCAAGATACCTCCAGAGTTTCCAAGTATCACTTCATGAAGACACAGGACGCTTGACAAGGAGCACGATAAATGTGTCCTGATCAAACGCTGCCTTCGGTGTGTGTGTGTGTGTGTGTGTGTGTGTGTGTGTGTGTAGGTAGAAACTTGCAGCTTCACAACTTTTTTTTCAAAGCCGTTCTAGAAAAAGAGAGAAGCGATCAAACGCTGTGAAAAGAACCTGAACATACGAGCCGTCAAAACGACGATATGAATCTGCGCTGTAATTCAGAGAAAAAGAGATTAGAAGAAGATAATGGTCTCATATCTCAAAAGTTAACAGTGAGGCCCGCGTGAACTGTGAATAATCTTATAATTACTGATCTAATGCCATTAGGCCTGACAGAAATAGAGAAAGCAACGCTTGGATGGGGCGCAGTTAATCAGCTGTGCGCTCCTCGTTGGATCATCAGTAGCCCCGTGCACGCTAAGGCCACGAGTGATGATAGGTATAAGTTTAAATGACAGCTTAAAGGAACATTACGTCGCACTCATATTTGGTTAACTTCCCCTACCAAATGGTTCAAAAACGTGCTTCACCCACTCGATTTGCAAGAGTTTTTCTATTATTTCTTTTTTTTAATGCCTCAGGCTGTTCTTCTTCAGGGGAAATCCAAAAAAAAATAAAAACTGTAGCGCCGTCACCTTGTGTCCCTGTTTGATGCCCGGCTGTTCCAGGTTACACTTGCAATGTCAGAATAATAAGAAAACACAGCGCCGGAGGCTCCCCGTCTCTGATTCATGTTGTTCCTCTTTTCTTTCTCTTCATGTGGGAGAAAACGCCGTGACAAAGTGAACACCCAGAGTTTGACAGTTTAAAGAAAAGATCCACCCTCAGATTGTCATCCCGCGGTTTGATCTCATCAGCCTCTGATGTTCACTTTGATGCTCAAAAAGTATTTTTGTTGAGCCTAATGAATAAATAGAGCGAGAAATGTGGAAATAGCTGTTTTAAAACCAAACAGGAGTTTACTGAAAGCACGTTCAACCCACGTTGCAGCCATTCATCTGAGACAGCTGTCACAGGTTAATCTGTGGTTGTCACTGTTCACAGGCTGCAGTGTAGAGCCGTCTATAATAATATAATAATCGACACATTAAAGCGCTCTGTTCATACACACGCTGCTCCTTTTTTATCAAGTCAGTCACATGATCTTTAAATGTCGCTGTCGTCTAATAAATTTCCATCCAATCGTTGTTTTAGGTTCGATTTTTCCTCACAAACGTGGGAATCCTGCAACAACTCAACTTTTCCCACTTCCACTTGAATACGGATCATTAGTGGCTTTTCTATGGCTTCCTTACAGCACGTTGGCCTTTTCAGCACACATGCATAGTGTCCCTGAGGGTTATTGAGCTGTGTGTCTTTATGCCTGCGTGAAGCATAAATACATGCTTCATCTGTACATCTCAGAGGAATACACAAAGGATCTATTCCTAACAGTTTAATCATATTTCTTTGTGAAATATGACGGCAGACCAAGAGTTTGACATTTAAAGCAAACAAACAAAATAAATTTTATTCTGTTTTGCAGAATGATTATATTCATATGCATCCTGTGCATATGACTAAAATATTGTGGCAGTTAAGACAGCGATTATATATATATTATATAGTTTTAAAGGGATGCTACGTTTTGCAGATCTCCGTGGTTACCCCTCTGACGGCAACAACACGCTTACAAGCTCCAGAAATAAACAAATGTGTCAACGCTAATGGCGTCTCCCCAGATGAACTTCCAAAATATTCAATTTTCATTTACAGGCGGTTACATTTTAGGGGCCCAGGGAGTAAGACGTTTGATTACACAACCTGCTATCTCTGTTGGACGTTGGTCTTCCAGGGAATAAACATGGACCATAATTAGAGAGACATGTAGATGGAGTAGATGAGCAGTGTCGATGGCTGGACTGGTCTCTGGGCGGGGAACGCCGTTAATGAAGGTCCACGCCGTTTGGGAGGTTTCAGACTTTACTTTTAGCCAGTTAGCTTTGTTCTCCATCACTTTAGACATAGTTCCTGTGTGTGTGTGTGTGTGTGTGTATTTGTACTCCAATCTGTCATGAAATATGTCAGAAAGCTACAAAGCGACAGAAATCACTTTTATTTTCATTTTAAAAACCCCTTTTTTTAAAAGTATGATATTTTCTTTCCACAGCAGGTACTGTGTAGTACTGTGTAGTACTGTGTAGTACTACTTTTTCTACAAACGTGGAGGAGTGATCACTGTGACATCCTCTCACCAAAAAACTGACAGCCTTCTGAAATGACACATTTGATCTAAATCCGTAAAGTGTGTGTAAGTCGCTGTATGCATACGGGCGGCTACAGTGACACACTCGCAAGTTTGCAGGCTGTGTAGTGTCATCGAAGGTGTGTGTGTGTGTGTGTGTGTGTGTGTGTGTGTGTGTGTTAGTGCTGTTCTGAGTAGTTGTGAAACATGACATGACGGCAGCGAGCGATCCCACGAGGGCCTCCATGTCATGTTGGAAATACCATAACATGTGCATTACACTTAAGTGATTCTTCTTCCATCTGCTAAGTATGACAGCATTAGCATACCCGTTTAATTAGCGGCGCGCTTAAAGCATTCCCCTGTTTTAATCACCTCATTGTATTTACTCAGCCACTGGTAGCAGAAGGGCTCTCACTTAAAAACAAAAACAGTCATGATGGTTCATTTCTAAATATTTATTACTTAAAACAATAATCTGAGATTTTTATTCAATGTTTTTCTGACTTTTTGCATCTATAATTCTCAATTATCTCATATTAACTTGTCTCCATATTGGTGAGAAAAGGGGGTCATCATTGTCTTTTCATCCCCCTCTTTCTTCTTCTTGCTTTTTTTCTTCTTCTTCTCTTTCTCTGTTGTCGGGCCTCCTTTTCAACACCACGAGGAGGATGCGGGGAGGCGGCGCGGTTGAAAAATTGGGAGCCTCTTTGAATGGCTGCATTAACATTAATGAACTTGATTTGAATGGAGGTTCATATCAAGCCTCATAGATTCTGCGCTGTGATTTTATTAATTGCAACAGAGGCGTCATTGTTTGTCGTTTTGACGCCAATTCAATTAAAATCCCATTTAGAGGGTAATAGATTAGGCAGTGTAAACTTTATGTGACTAATATGGGATGCTATGAAAGGTCTCACACGAAACTAACTGCCGTGTGTTTTCATGCACGTGTATTAACTTACACTACATGTATATAATTTGATTCTGTAGGTGTTTTTGTCTAAGCGTGTGTGTAATTGCTTTGTGTGTGTGTGTGTGTGTGTGTGTGTGTGTGTGTGTGTTATCACCTCCTCTTTGTTAACAGAGAGGATTCACTGCCAGCATCTGTGTGCTGCTCAGCTCACTTTGATTCATAATTGGTCGTCTTTTGAAGGAATTAGCAGCTTGTAATTCTATACTTTACAGTAATTTGAATATCCACAGTAAAGATATGTAGGGCCTCGTACAGTCTGCTGCTACGGAGTAATTAGATTTTATTTAGTAGCGTTTAACGAGCTGTAATATACTGCACTAAGCTCTCATTTGGATGTCTGGAAGTTGAGAGAAATGTTGCATTAATACAGTTTTAGCATCGTCAGACTTATTGTTTGATTTCAGGCGGACTTTTTATGTTTTTATGATATTTTTTACATTTCACGAGACTTAAAAATTAGATTTAATTTGGAAAATGTGATTATTTTGATCATTTACTACTACTACAAACCATTCCCATTATAAAGTCTGGTTCGTAATAAAGATGTAATGACACTATTTGTCGCATCATTTTACCTGCAGCTTTTCCCCTCCAACAAATGTACATTACAAGACTTACTGTAATTACGAGGCACCTGTGAAGGAAACGTCTGTCAATACAAATTCACCGTGTTTTTCTCATCTGCTACACGTCTGCTAATTCACCCGCAGGAGCCGAGTGAAGTGCACACAGCCACTCTGAGGGAGTGTTTTGCATTAAAAATCCTTTTGAGCCGATGTAAGTTTGAGAAGACGAGGAAAAAAAAAAAAATTCAGTTTTAATAATGCACAATGTGAGACGGCACAGAGCAATATACATTTTTAATTACTAAAGTGACTAATATCTAGGTTTGGCTTTGAGGTTTTTGTTCCATAAAATATGCATTTGTATTTTGTTCCCTGCAGCAGAGTTGGATACACACACCTGAGCGCAGCGAGGGCTTTTAGTACAGAGGAGCAAGTTAAATAACGTGATGTGTTCAGGTACTACATGCAAATAGGTGAATGTGAGTTCTATGTAGGGGAATAAGAAGCCATGCATAGCTAATAACTGTCAGGTTGTAATAACATTTCATGACATCTAGCTCTGTTTCTGCATCCGATTCATCAAATTGTGGCTTTTTAGTTATTTTGATGCTTATTTTAAATGCAACACAAAAACAAATAAAGAAATAAATGTTATAATATCATGAAAACAAGAAAAACAAGTCTTTAACCTTTAATTAATCAAATAGTTTCTCTCACATTTGTAAAATCTAATTTTCAGACATGTCAGGGTGCAGGAAGCACTATCATGAAACAACAGATGACAACGTGCAAAATCTGAACAAACTGAGGAACTGAAATGTGCTTTCTTTTAAATACAATACTTCTTATTGGTAGTCTGGCATGAAGAGAAAACCGTGCCAAATTTTAACATCAGCACCAGGCATCCGTAAAGCTGCAAAACACATGAAAAAGGAGAATTTAGCTCCAAATCTTTGCCTCTTTCTTGGACTTTGTCGAGGTGATTCAGAGTACTTTTGCACAACGGGGGTGAAAAAAGACATAAAAGAGAATTTTTTGTTGTGTGCAAAGTTGTCTTTTTTTTTTCTTCCACAGTTTCCCATTTGTCTGTGCATTAATTGGAGAGCCTTCCCTTTTTAGATGGAGTGCATTATTTATGACGCAGCCTCAAACGCGCAGTCTGAAGGCTCACACACACACACACACACACACACACACCGAGACAACCAAGGCTCTCCTGACACCAACCTTGTCTCCTGAGTGAGCTGACGAGCGCCGATCCAGCCTTACCTTAGCGTTCCCTCATAAATTAAATTTAAATGAGTGCGAGGAGTAAAAAGTATCTGTGGCCTTTAAGTGGAAAAGTTAGTCATTAATCAATCATGTGTCTCGTCATCCCGCCCACACCCCTGTTTTAAAAACCAATGTCCAAGGGAGAGCCGGCTGCTACATCCCACATGTTCTGTTACCCAAAGATCTGCGTCTTGCCCAGAAGGGAGAGCCAACCTACCTAATTTCAGTGATTTTTGATAACTTATTCCATTTCACACAGCACACAGTCCTAATTTTGATGTTGTATTCAGCGCACTTAGCTTCTCCTTTCTTATTTTATAAGCTCTGCATTACCGCAAGCTACTTTCTTCACAGAGGAGACAGACAAAGGAGAAAACCTTCCTGGCTGCCGGGACCCAAAGCAGAGCGCGGCAGCGACAGGGAGGCTTCTCGATCCGTACCGGTGGGGGAAAGTGTTTACCACGACTTTTTCAAAGTTCACTCGACGCAGTATGATGTCAATTAAAGGTGACAAAAACTTTACCGCTTCCATATGCAGCGGCGACGCTTCAAACCGCAGAATCTGAGAGGAACTATTAGGCGGGTGCCAAAAAAGAGGGCCAAGTGTCCATATGTTTCATAAGGTGAGCTTTTTTATTAGTGAGATGTGTCCTCAACAACCCCAGACTTTCTTCATTAGTTAGTTTATTAGAAAAGAAGAAAACTCCTCCGTCTTTCTCCACTTCTTCTTCTATTTGTTTGATTTTTTCTGTTATTTGAAAGAGGCCCATGTTTTCTTCTTCTCTTCTGGCCTCTGCTGTAGTTTCTGCTTTTGCTTGGCTCCTGTTAGCAGATTTTGGTCGCGTGTAAAACCTCCCGTCTGTTTCATTATCTCCTCATCCATCCACTCCAAGGAACGTACGCAGAGTTTTCTTCCAAGAAACGAGACATCAGTCGATGTTTTTGCCATCCAGTGAAAACTTCATACCTCCAGTTTTAGTGATTTTTCATGTAGTAGCTTGAGCATAAAGACAACATGCTGCTCTGCAGGGATGATAACAATCCACAACTGTCTGGCACATGAAAAACCTTTCAGAACTAGTTACAGAAAACAGGAATTTGCTGCTGTCGAGCTGAAAATGAAGCTTAGTTCCTGAAAAAGTGAAACGAGGTTTATAATCATGAATAAAATACAGCGAGTAAACAAATATGTTTGAAACTACGTCAAATTATGGACTCATTCAACTATCTCAGAGATGAAGTAATAACACTGTTTTCTATGAGACTTTTAAAGGTACATTTCATATTTTTTTGCTCCATCCGTGCAGTGATTTCCGCACACTACTTCTCTGACCTTTGACCTCCTCACTCGTCATTTGTGGAATTTTAACTTTTTTTCTTCTGCTGTGCACATTTGATCTTTTTCTGGATAAAAGCATCAGCTGAACAGCAAAGTGTAACTGTAAAAAAAAAAAAAAAAAAGAAGCGGTCTATATTGAGATGATTCATGCTCGTTGATCTGGCAGCGCTTTGTAGGGCTCGTCCAACAGGAAATAGCTCAGAGAGAAACCAAACCAAAGAGGATGAATTAGGCATTTCCTCTGGGCCGCTGTTAACCCTCGCTGTGCTGCTGGAGGGCTTTGTCGTAATATAAATGTACGTATCAGCATCGAGTCATGTGTCATGTGTTTTAGCTGCAGCACCTTGTAGCTAACAGTCTGATGCACACTTTTAATTATAAAAGCTGGAGTTGTTAGCCAGTTGCTAACGTTGTTTAAACATGCTGCAGACAGGTTTTCACCAGAATCTAAACTTTCTAACTGAAAATCACTTTTTTTAAGTGTGTGGTTGTCCTGTGTTGTTTCATGCTGAAACACTGCACCTTGTAATTATGAAACAATCATGTCAACTGCAGTTTATGTCCTGCAGAAAACATTTTGAGGAGGGAAAAAAAACCTTTAACTTATGTTCAGATA
>CM072883.1:1280000-1295000 GCA_036937835.1 Pampus argenteus | reverse complement strand
AGCCCTCCTCCTTCATTTTTCTCCTCCTACTTCTTCTTTCTTCTTCCTTTTCCTTCCTCGCGTCACCTGTTTCCTCCTTCCCCTTCCTCTTCTTCCTCTTCTGTGTCATCCTTCCTCCTCCTCATCTTCTCCTTCTTTCTTTCTGTGTATGTGTGTGTATATGTTCAGTCCTCCAGTGACTACTTAACGGTCCCTTTGTGGCTGAAATAACAGCAGACGACAGCTTACACCTTTGCTGAATACCTAACAGTGTGTCAACAGCATAACGCCTGTGCGTGTGTGCGTGTGTGTGTGTGTGAGAGAGAGAGTAAATCCGAAGCTACTTGGATACCTATTGGACTTAATAAAGGAGTGTCTCTGTAACCATTACCCCTACAGCCATGCAGAACAAATTACATTTAATGGGGTTTCTTTGCCCCCACAGTCGTTTTCACCGTTCGCTTCAAAATTTCAATTTAGTGCTTAATGCTAAGGTTTCCTTCAATGTATTATAGAGCAATATTATACCAATTATGGCGTCTGCGAACATTAAATTAAATGCATTAGCACAATATTAGAGAGAAAGGCAGCCGTTTGAAACAAGTTCTGTTCCAAAGCGATGCAGGCAAATGATCCGGGACATGAAAGCTGCTCGAAGAAGCTTGACATCGAAACGCAATTATGTTTGTTGTCTTACAGTTTTATCAGTGCTGAATCATTTGCTTTTTTATATTCCATATGGATTCTGTGGAGCCGACACTGTCTTCATTTAACACAAATTACTGAGTGGATTCAGGCACTTTGAGTCAGACTCTGCAGATTAGAGTTGGCAGGAGGGAGGTGAACCTTTAACCCCGACCGGATTAGTCCCGTTTCTCCGCTTGAGTTTGTGTACTTCTATCCAAACAGGTTTTAATGACACCTGCAATATGTTTTTTTTTACTGGGATGATGTCGCATTGATGATATTGTTTCCCTGTTTGCTTCTGCAGCAGAGAAATATCAGTGAAGATATCTATAATTTGATCTATTGATTGTATATGTGTTTGAGGCCCACATTCTGGGGTTAGGGTCAAATTAAATGCATTGTTTATGATTATTAGTACGTATACTTGAGCAGTATGCTGTGACTTGAACCCATCACCCTGATAGGAACGCTTCAGCCTCATAATTCTCCAGATATCCAGATATTCTCTCCCACACGTGACCCGTTCGGCGCCCAGCGCAGGGAGGAATCAAAAACTACAGCGGCGGAAGAAGTAGGGGCAAAGACAGAGAAAAAAACAGATGGCTGGACGAGGACCAAGCGCGGACCAGTCACGTGACGGGCGGCGTGCCATGGAACTTCCTGCTCACTCTTCCTTTCTGTCGCAGCAGTTGGTGTCACTACTCGTGCCGTCTGCGTGAATTCGAGGCCCCGGCTGAACAGATTGGCCAGTCGGCGAGGATCATTCGCAGAAAACTCTTGCTAATCTCCCACCGGCTGCCTCGACCACACTCACATACACTGTCTCTCTTTCTCTCTTTCTTTCTTTCCTGCGTGCAGACTGCTCTTCAAAACTGTGTCGAGGGAGGGCAGAGGATTTAGAAAACATGTCATCATGAGCTTTGTTCCAAACCATAATATCCACCATTCGAGGAAAAGAAAAAGACATATATACTCTTACCAAATAATGCTATGGAATATCTGACCATCCTAAAGGAACATTACACCCTTAAATTCACCACATGTTTGTGAATCTGGTACGAACACGGAGAGATTCGTGCCAGTTTGAGGTTTCTGCAGAATTCATTCTCATGTATTTTTGTATATTATTCAGCTACAAAATGCATAAACTGCAAAATAAATACACATTAAAAGACAATGCAAAGTGCTAAATGTAATATAACGTACATGAATGCATCAGTAGTAGTAGACTTTGACTTGTGATGAAGTATTATTATACTGTGGTATTACTACATTTACTTCTGACTTCTTCAAATAAAATCTGTATGATTTCTTTCTTATTTTTCAGCATTCATCCAGCGTCCAGCCTGGTGGGTTGAGGGTCTTTTTTCCTCTGAGAGCCGAGCATGAAAGTGACTGCCTCGATCATCTCTGCAGCCTCCAGCGCTCTGTTCAATCCCTCCATCGCAATGATGGACTCGAGGGTCACGACTCGCTTCCTCCTGGAAACTCGCCGTCACCGACAGGAGTCCTGAGACGGTGAGAACAACATATACTTGAGTATTTCAGTCTTATACTACTTTAAAAGGGATTATTGTACTTTTTACTCCACTGCAGTACATTCATCTGACCCATATACTTACATGTAGCTCCACTTTAGCCGGCTACCACATTAAAAAGCTGCTTATACTTTAATGCATGATATTTGTATATAGTCACACATGTGCAGACTGTTTCTCTGCACATCCAGAACAATTAAAACTAGTAGGCCAAGTTAATTAAGTAATACATACATAGAGGAGAAAAAAACAACCTTCTGACAACATTTAAATAAAATGCTGCATATTACCATATAAAGAACGTAATGCATAAAAGCAGAGTCCAAACGGGTTATCCAGAGCTGTCCAGCTGTCTGATGCAGACCAATAACGGCTCAATAAAGTCAGACGTAACGTCGCCGCTCTTCTCCGTCTCAAACAGCATCTCTCTTATAAATTTAATAAGACTGGCAGTAAAACGCAGTTAACAAGCAGCATACTTTTCCTCTAAAGGTCCACTCTGTCAGAACATTTTACACGAGGAACAAATGGATATCGTACAGTACGACATATGTTTTGCTTTTAAAATGCAAATGTGTCATATTTTTAGGTGAGGCTGTTCACAAATGAGGAAATTTAAGTCCATTCTCACCCTGTTTTTGTTGTTTTTTTGTTTAAATATGAAGGTTTTCATCTACTATGTCTCACTTTCACATCTTTGCTGTTTTCCAGCACACGTCAGAAAGTCATCTTTTTGCATTAGGATCATGTTTTAATCTGCAAAATTACGAGGAACGAGAGCAAAGGTCACAGAGTAGATTTGTTTTTTCCTGAATGCAGATCAATTCATGTCAGTGACCTCCACAGCAGACAACATAATATAAACTGCATCATAACTGCATCACATTTCCTGTGTAAAGACATTTATTTGCATTTATTTTGGCAGAGATGTACCTGAGGGTGAGATGCTGAGGATGTTCAGCATCTCATCACATTTTCAATTGGCTCAACAACTTCAGGGTTGATTATCTGCCTCTTGTGCAGCTCTCTGTGTTGATGCAGAGAGCCGGTGGTTAAAATGTGTGTGTGTGTGTGTGTGTGTGTGTGTGTGAAGCAGAGGGTGGATTTCATGTAGTAAAACATTGTCTTCTTATTTAGAGTTGGACTGATGTAGCAGTTAATAGATATTGATCAGATATTGAACCTTTAATCACACACACAACCAGCGTAATTTACCATTTTTTTTATCCTCGGCTTCAGAGTAAAGAACCAATAATCATATTAAACATAAAATATACAAAATAAAATACCAAAAATAAAAACCTCTTCATATTAACCTTCAACAGTTCAGCTTTTATTGTTACACTTTACTTTAAATTCTGTATTTTAACATCATAAACCTTCATTTAACAGCCATATTTCAACCTTTTTATACATTTTATAACAGCTTTCATAAGTTTTATTAGCATTTCCTGAAGGCAGACATAATCTCATTGATTGAGTGAAACCCAAGAGGCAAAGACATCTGTTTTGCAATTCAGCTGCCAAATTAGATGTCGAATGGGAAACATTGGTTCGAAGCTTAAAGATAGAAACAAACTACCTGCTTTTTATATATCAGCCAGGTTTGGTACTTATTTCTTCTCTGTTTTCAATCATGCAAATATATCCATAAATATCCATTAAACGCTGAGTATCTTTAACTCCACCCATCCAGGTTTAACCCCACCAATGCGATGAGGCCTTTAGAGCAGCTCTGCCTGCAGAGACATGTGTGTACAAGTCAAACTCCACCGTGCGACAAAGCCACAGTGGATTTATTAAAATCCACTCCAAAATGTACTCGTGCTTTATCCGGCAGAAAACGAGTGCAGCGTTTATACCTCTTGGCTGTGGTCGCGAGGCGGCTGAGGAGACGAGCACCCAGTGTACTTTAAATGTGTGAAATGTGGCGAGGAGAGGCAGCGGGGACCACCAGGTGCTGCCTCTCCACCTCGAGCCGGCCGAGGAGCGCTTCTCCTCTCCAATAACCCAAAGGGCTGAGATGCCACTCGCAGCAGCCGAGCCAAAAGACATTTCAAGTGTGCACTTCAAAGGAGCCTTGGATTATGTTCACGCACAGTCTATCCTGAGGGGATCCTTTGAAGGGAAACTTAGTGCAGAGCCACTGGTGGCCGCGCAGTGTGTGTGTGTGTGTTTGTTTGTTTGTCTAAACCCACTTTACTCTTGCCACCGTGATGTGGCGTTGGGAGGGGTTTCCTCCTGCAAAAGTTTCTATGTAAACACAATTTAAAGAGTTTTATAGCAAGAAGTACAGAATCCACTTTGGGAATATGAAAGTTAAGTTTAACATCTCTCAAACAAAGAGGATCCAGTCGATAAATCTGACAACTACTTTCCTGTATTTGTGGTTATATTTACAGAAATCAAGTCCAGTCTGTTCATTTGCAGGTTTCCTGCGACCTGCTCTAACATCTACTTTCAGTTGCTTTCAGTATTTCTGCACATGTCACTGCAGCAATGCAAAGGTGGCTGCTGATTAGAGGCTAGCAAATTGCACAGCATCAAGGGGAGGCAACCAAACATCTGTAGGACACCTGCACCCGCGGATGCCAGGATATGAAACACTGCTGACAAAAACAGGACTGGGGGCTCGTTGGGGAAAGAGAAACAACAGCAACTCTGGCAGCCGATTATCGGAATTAAAGCCGCATCAATTAAAGGGGTCAATCACGGCGCAGATGGTGAAATTTGTTTAGGGCCGCCTCCTCCTTCCTGACACAGAGCTGCACTTTCACCAACACTCTGCTGAATACACAGATGTATGTAAATCAATCCCAAAAACACCTACAGTCACTCACAGGTAGACTGACAGGGAAAGCATCTGCAGTGTCCAGATTTAAAGATGTATATTTTGGGATTGTTGAGACGCTGACATGACCAGTTGACTTGTACTGAGACAGCTTTCCATTTGCAGGGAGAGAAGCTGTGAACGCCAGCAGCTGCAGAGTGAAGCAGGATGTGCTCTCGGTCCCGGAGGTCCACCTTAAAGCAGCAGGGAGTGATTAGCCGCCGCAGCTCTGGCCACGGTGAGTGCTACACAGCCGGCATTTTGCATTTTAATCGTGCCAGCCTGGTGAAAGGAACTGCAGGAGGAGATGGAAAAGAAACAGACGTGCTGTGGTTCGGTTGGACAGATGTATAAAAATCAGACGTGATTCAGTATCGTTGTTGAGTTTCTGATGTTTCATTGCTGCTCACGGACACATTAGCCACCGCTGGCGCCCGCGAGGTCACCTCGCCGCCGAGTCAGAGCAGTAAACAAAAAGGGGCGGAGCTGTGTGTTAAAGCCGCCGCTGACCTGAGAGGGGAAGTGTGGGTGGGTTTAGCGGCCGCGGGGCCCCGGCGGGGGGTCGGCTTCCACCCAAGATGAGGACTGACACCAGGGTTCAGGGGTTAATTTGTGTAACAGGCGAATTTGCATACAAATGAAAAATGACAGAATTTTTCTGTTCTCCACAACTTTCAATGTCATCCGCATCAAGCCGGGCCTATCTGGCGCCCCCCATCCCCCCTGCATGCTGTTTGAAGAATATTCATTACTTGTGAAGCTGGGGCACCTTGTTTGCTATTAATCTCCACCGCAGGTCAATGACTTAATTTGCTCAACTTTATCAGTGGTGCCATTCACTTCTTCTTTCTTCCTCCGCCCGTCCCTTCCCTTTGTAGCTTTTTCTAAAGTGCTCTCATTGCTTCTCTTCATAGAGACCGGCTAAGCTTTTTAAAGCACAACAAAGGCACAGTAACTCTGGTCTCTGAAAGAGTTTTGAAGACATAAATGAATTACTTGAGAGGGAAATATACGCCAGTCCTCTAGATTGCTCCTTCTTCTCTTCTCCCGCAACGACTTCGGGAGAGATTTCCTCTGAAATCTTTTTTTTTTTAGTCCTGATTGGATTGATTGTTTTTCTAATCCAGGGGAAATAACTTGTGAAAAGCGGTCACATAATCATAGTCGTACAGTATGTTGTATATACTATATATATAGTGTGTTTCTACTTAGCTGAGGCACATTTTCTGCACGTTTCACCTGTTCAACCTGTAAATCCAGTATTCACTCTACTTTTTGCTCTGTTTTGGTCTTTTGAGCTTCTTCAAACATTTATATCCGAGTCCGTTTTACTTCCTACATAGTTTAAACTGTATATTCTGTCGATTATATTTCTTTTAATCCATAATTGTTTGTTTAGGCTAAACTGACCAAACAAACTAGAAGTGCTCGGATGCAACCAATCAAAAGTCTTCGCTTGTACATGCATGATGTGTGAGACAAATAACGCAGGATTAAGTCTATATTGGGGAGTATTAAAGGAGCATTACACAATGTTGGAGCATCCATAAATGTGTTTATCTCAAGTAAGTAAGCAGCAAGTAAAGGCTAAACATGCTCCAAAAGAAATGAGTGTAACTTTGGTTGTTTGCCTCCTGCAGGCGTTTTGAAGCGTTCAAATCAAAATTTCCAGCTTCATTAAGTCGCCCCACTCCTCCTCCTCCTTCCAGGAGAGGAAAGTTGAAGGGAGAAAGTATAAAGCATAAAGCTAAAGAGTGAGAGAGAAAAAATGTCTTGTGAACCATTGTTTGGATCTTTATGCAAAAACCCCCCTTTGTGTTTCAAACTCTTGATCCCCCATCGGAGAGGAGCGTATTGATCTGTGCTGAAAGGAGACGGCCCTTTCATCACACTTCCTCCTCACCTTAGACGGCTTTGAGGCGGCTCCTTCAGGAGCACAGCACCCTCGCCTGGCTACCGGCCAGAGATTAGGACGGCGATAACCTAACCAACCCTAATAGGTAGAGAACGAAAGCAGAGACTGTCTAATTAGCACTGATCAAAGCGGCCGACTTTATCCCCAAAACAAACCTGCACATTTGAATGTGCTTAGGAAAGGGGGGATGAAGAAGTTGGAGGTTTTGAACTTTTTGAAATACCCTCGCCCGTTCACCGCTCCTTCTCTTTTTCTACTTGTAAGCACAGAGAGGTTTTATCCTGAATATCCTCATTTTCATACGTACGTTCAATCTTGACCTTCGAGTTTGTAACTTTCCCTGCATGAGTTGAATGAGCTAAAAACAGAAATACTCTGAAGTAGATGTGTAAAGAACTGTGGATGCGTATCGGTGCTACTGTACCTCGACTACTACAACTTCTTAACTACATGTGTGTTGCACTTTCGTCCTGTCACTGGAGTGATGTATCCCCCAAACAGGAAATAACAGATCAAGATAATCCATCGTAACCACCCACAGATGTCGTATTCATCGCTTTGTAAGTGGACATTGTCTGACAGCTCATGGC
The DNA here is from genome assembly GCA_036937835.1 of Pampus argenteus. Classification (NCBI taxonomy): domain Eukaryota; kingdom Metazoa; phylum Chordata; class Actinopteri; order Scombriformes; family Stromateidae; genus Pampus; species Pampus argenteus. The sequence goes on along the minus strand of CM072883.1, from coordinate 1,287,461 downwards.
TCACCACTTGTGACATATGCTGATATTTTTGGGGAAATATTGGAGACCATTAAAGTTGCTTCAGAAAGCTTTTTTTTATCAGTTTTCTTCATCCATCTGTACATCCTCACGTTTCATTTGTCCTTAAATTTCAAAGTCTTTCCTAATAGAGCCCTTTTAAAACCTAATGCAGCTCTAACCGCAATGAAGTCATAACCTGCCGGGAGCTTCAAAAAGCCAAAAGTGACGCCTGTCTGACTGCACTTTGAGATAAGAATCACACTAAAGGGTTTTCTGCACCGTAAAGGAAGCCAGAAGTCAAAAAAAACGTATGTGAAAGTAATTAGTGTGATTGCAAGGAGGAAGGAGAAAAGTGCAAACGTGTCACCGCTCAAGACTTCATGAGTACTTCACTTTTCAGTCTGGAAACTCTTTCAGGGGACGTGGCTGCTGTACACTGAGGTCTCGTGACCTTTCAGACCCCCCTCTCCTCTTGTTGCCTCTTGTTTTGATGATCCAACATGTGCCATCCATCCATCCATCACATCATCTAATTAGCTTTTCCAATCGCAGTTTAAGTGTTTTCTTCATTAGACGCTGTTTCTTTGAGGGCAGGAGCCAAGCTGGCGCTGATGAGGAGACCAAATGTGTCGAAACTCATCCCATTTACCGTCAAACGTCCGCCAGAAGTTTGATGCAAATGTACAAATTGCCACGACTGTGAATGTATTTGAAATTTGATCACATTTCATACCCGCATACTCAGCCTCTGCCCCCCAGAACTTCACACACACCATCAAAATAACACACAACGCCTAATGAATTCCTGATAAAAGAAAGTTTATTTTTCCATATTTTTGACTTTTTGTATTACATTTACACATTTCCAGTCATTGGAGATATATGTGCCGTGTCCTAATCTTAATGGAGGGAGTCCGGTTTTGCATACATTTCCCCAAATATTCGATGTGACTGTTTGGCCCTCACAGCTCAGGAAAGTTCACGAGATGCAGACAGACTGTTTCTTCATGCTCTGATTTCACTTTAAACTGTCTCGTTGCTCCGTATTTAAGATCTCATCTACCTGTGATCCCCCGACATGTGTGAGCCCTCTTTCCTCTGGCATTAAACATATGCTCCAGACATATGTTCCATGCAACATATGCTCTGCTAAAGCTGCCGTTAGCTTCTGTTTTGTGTGCCAATATACAGTCCTGGATGTTTGAATTTGAATTTTTATGTATTCAGCACCTTTCTGGGAATTTAAATGAACCCTGAATTAGGATCATATCTGAGAGAAATTAGGAATTTCACGCCCTGTAAGGCAAAGAGGCATCCAGGAAAGTCATATGAGTACAATATGTGTATGTCTGTTTATTCATCTACATGCCTGTGTGTGTGTGTGTGTGTGTGTGTGTGTGTTGGAGAGGATTATTACCCATTGCCTCCGTGCATTAAGCTCCCCCTCATCTAGTGCCAAAGGCCTGACCCAAATATGGCTGAAAGACAACATGTGACCTGCTTAGCGTTTCACCCCCGGCTCCGTTAGCTCCAGGCTGCGGTGGCGGTGGCGGTCCGGTGTAGGGGGGGGTGGTGGCGGTGTGCAGGGAAGGTGGGGGTATAGGGGCTTCAGTCTATCAGTGGGAGAAAGCACAGATGCCAGCAGATGGCTGACATATTGTCCAGAGCTGACCTGAGTTTAGAATAATTACTGTAAAGTTCAGCGCTCTCAGGTCTAAAAGAGGCTTTTTGTCCTGTGATGGTCATGTGACGGTCATGTGACTCAGAAATGATCAGCTTTAACTTTTGATAAAATGTTTTTAGGGCTCAGATTGAGTTATTTAGCAGTAAATAAACACACTTAATGATGATGAAACAGCTACTTGAAAGCACTCGGTGAGTCTCAACAAAACAAATCTAAATAATTTCATACTTTGCAGCCATTTGTGGCACAGAAACATAAATAAGTTAAGAGTAAGGAGCACACCGTTTACTCACACACGCAGCGATGTGTTTGTGTACTTTTGTGTCAGCCTTTCGTTGCTGAAACCGAGCTGTTTATAAAACTACACCCCACCCCTCCGCCATCGCACACACACACAAACACACACACAAACACACACACAGATGCAAATGTGTCTTTTGGCTATGAAAAAGCTGTCTGTACTCATTTGTAGTCTCGGGCCCGGGGATAAATCAGATCACGGTGGTGGCGGCGGCTGCCCCGTCCCCAGCTCGTGGCTACTGGCCCAGCCGGGGCCCAGGTAGCGCTGGGGGCGGCCCCGTTCAGGCAGCAGGCTGCAGATGCTGCTCTCGATCGGGCTCTGTGTCCCCCAAATGTCCCCGATGTGAGGAGACCAGACACATTACTTTTGGAGTGACATTAAAACCAACAGAGAGGAATATAAACCCCTGAACTCGTGCTTTCAATCACATGACTCCCCATGTTAGAAATGTGAGTAAATATAGCTCTATTATGCCCTCAGTGGCAGTAGACACACAGCAATGTATTGTTTATGTTGCTATAATACAGATCCGACCCTCACTGATGTCTCGTCGCAGGAATTTATTCACTGGAGCACAATTGATATGGATCACGAGTCGACCTGCACCAGTCTGCAGACATTAATGTAAACAAGGTTGATGTTTGCCGAGTCGCAGTTATCAGCGGGTTCAAATCGGCTCGCAGCGGCTACAACGGCAGACAAAGCAAGCCTGTGGCCCGACAACGGATGAATATACATTAACTGGTACCAGCACTCCCCTTTTGAAAGGCCAGAATTCATTTCATGCTAATGATAATGACAATAATTCACAATGGACACGAGAGGAGGCCTTGCAAAACAACTACGTTCCCTTCTTAATATGATCAGTCGTGATGATTTTCTCCACGATAATGATTCATCAAACGATTCTGCCGCGGTCACAAAAGGGCTCGAGTCATTAATAAAAGAACAGAGTCAAAGCACCTTGGGGATCTTTTTTTTTTTCCCCCCTCTTCTTGCATTCGGACCTACTTATCATTAAAGCAAGTGAGAAATGACTCGTACATCTGAATGAAAGCTCATTGTTGGATTTCAAGATGTGAATAAAATTCTCTTTTAAATTAGGCCCCATTAGCATCACTAAGAGTCCTAAGATTCGAGTGACCTTTACGTTCTGGATATTTGGTTCCTGGAAGTTTTTATCTCTTCTGTTTATAGAAGAAAAAGGCCAGTGATGAAGCTGCAACGAGCAGATTTTTAAACTTTTCGGATTCGTCTGTTCGTAGTTTGTAGCTCGTAGTTTGAAAGGTGTGGCGTTGCTGTTTGTTGCATTATGGGAAGTGTTTCTGTGTTTTTTTTCTGTTTAGAATCAGCAGAAACCAAACTGAGTATTTAAAGCTGCAAAACAAGATGCGTTCACATGACCAGAAGGTTGGATTGTGATTGGTTCAAATAGGGAGCAAACAGGATGTAATGAATTCATTTATTTGATATTTTCAAAGGCCCTTGAATATTAATGGACATGCGCTTGTTTGTTGGAATGAGACTGAAAGATGAGAAAATAGGACAAGAGAGAAGAGGGAAAAATGGGAGGAAGAAGGAGGGATGGGGGGGTTGGGGGAGGGGGGGGGGGGTGACAGATGTAGAGCTTGAGAGGTTCGGAGGTCAGACCAATAAACAAACAACACATCGATTTCCTGCCGCTCTCCGCCGTTCCTGAGGAAACCCCCTCGCCTCCACCATCCGGTTACTCATCTCCACTTATGTTAAAGATGCTCCTTGCTCAGGGAAGCCCGCCCGCCCTCCCCTCTACACCTCCCCCACCCCCTCCTCCCTGGTTAATAGCATCCCGTGGACATCTCCCGGGGACGGTGCATCTGAGGTGAACCACTACCAGAGATTGGTAATCGTTTTATTAGAGGAAGTCGGAGCCGTGCTCCCACTCGGAGAGAAGAATAACCAAAAGCTCTGAGTGTGTTTATATGGAGGAAATAATCTTCTACAGTATCCTGCATCCCCTAACTGCACGGCAGAGTTATTATCTTATAAAACAGCTACTTGTGGCTTTGTTTAACTCAATGAAACAGTTGTTGTTGTTCTCCGAATATACAATGAAGCAACAGGACAGGACGTCTGAGTCCAAACATCCAGACTGAAGGACTTAACAGTTTCCAAGTTTGTAGAGAGGAAACTTAAACTTCAGGTCACGTTTGTTTGTCTGACTCACAGAAATATGGATGTTTATTTGTAAAAGCAGTCATCCAGTATGAGGATATTCTACACTGAAGGATATATTTTTGTTTGAATTCATGCTTTTATATAAACTGTTTTGTTGCATAGCAAAGTAAATATAGATTTATGCAACTATTGTTTCCAACTAAGAGGAAAAAAAATCTTTAATTTCAGCATCATAAAGTGCTGAGCTTTCTTCCCCTCTTGTGTTTTCATCCTATAGCCTCTCCTCCACCACAAACGTAGAGGAATGGAAACCCCCCCGTGTTTTTAATCCCTTTGCACCCTAATTGGCCTTTCTTTACTGTGAAGTGAGTTCAATCTACAAGCAGATAAAACAAGTGTTATGTGAGGGCGCCGGCACCGTGGCATGAAGTGAGCGGTTTTGAACTAATATCCAAGCGTCTGCAATTAAAAGGCTCGGGAGTCGTTAGAGTCGCTTGTTTTTTTATTCTATGGCTCCACCTATTCTCTGCTGGAGATAAGACGCTGATAGCTGCTCTCTGATGTGGACCTCTTGTCTTGTGTGAATGCACATTAGATCATCTGCAGCCCAAACGCAACCTTTCATCCCGTCCGTAAGTCGAGTATCGAGTGGCGCGGCGGTCGACGACGTGCTTGACCCTTTGGCGAAGCAAAGAATGGCGACAGGACTCTTTGTGCAGGGTGATTTTTTATTTTATTTTATTTTTTTAACGAAGCCTCGGCCCACCCATTGAAACACAATGACGGCGTTGTGTAGGTACCAGGATTAGCAACGACTGGTATTGATCCGGCCTTCCTTTCTTCCTGTGTGTCCGTATGAGAGGCCAGTCGATATCTGCGAGCTTTGATTTCTTTGTGGCTGTCTCTCAACCGATGCTCTAATGTTATCACTGTGAATGCAGCGAAGGTGTAATAGCTGACAAGCTTTGAGACGACAGCAAATGTCTTTGTTGAAGAAGCAAAGAAATGAAGATTAGTCTGCAAATATCAGCCTTTTGTGAAATATTAGGTATCTACCATCTATATTATCCACTTCTGTTTCAGAGGAGGTTCAATCCTGACACATAAAACACCTGAAATAAGAGATTTTGTTTTGCTTTTGAGTTTTGATGGAGCGTTTTAGTGTCTCGTGCTGTTCTAAAACAGGGTAATTCAACATTTCCAGGCCTGTGACTCAGTTTTTAGGTCTCAGCAATTAGAGTTGTAATATGAATATGAAGTTATTTCGTATTCTCTTTAGAGAATGAAAGGACGCCTGAAGGGAAACGATGACATAAATATGTTGAAGAAACCTATTTAATTTTGTTTTTTGACCTTGTAGGAACTTGAAGTGACCCCATGTGGGTTTGAGTCCCGCAAATTATCCGTCCAATCGCTGTTTGAGTAGCTTATGCCTGCAAATGAATTCATTAATTACATTTTTATTCAATTAATACATCAAATATGTGAATAAATAAACAGGAAGCATGGTTGTTTAAAAAGGAAAACGGGTCAGATTTACAGATAATATAGATTATCCAAACTAGCAGTTATTACATTTAGAGATACGTGTCTTAAAAACATTATCGAGGAGTTAAATGTTGGCAGAACATATTGAAGCAGCTCTTAACTGTGTGCCAGATTAACTGGAGGGCACATATAATACTCTTTTAGAGCCTATTTGTTGCTTTCATGTGAATTTAAAGCCTCGTTTTGAACTGGGAATATCTCTCCGAGAGTTAAAATCCAGATTGTTTCGGGTCGTCTTTGCCACAGATTTTGGCAGAACCTCTCCAGCGTCATAATATCTGTATTCGTTTATTCATTTGTTTGTCTGTTTACGTTATATGTTTGCTTATTTATCCATCTCTTTATTTTTTAATGAGTTGAAAATCCACCAGAGAATCCGCGTGATGAAACTTTAAAACGTGTACAGTAGCAGCGAGGGGGAAAATATTTACATTGAAGCTGGCCACAATCTCAGAAGATCCTCAAATGTAGGTTAGAACTGCAAAGTTAATATGCAAATGTCCTTATCTGCTGGGATTCACAAACAACCGTCATCCTGATTGATTTAATAAACTGCTTTTATCTTTCAAAGTGTTAATTAGGAGAGACGGGCCGAGCTTTGAATCCGAGCTTTCTGTGGCACATTTGAGAGAAACTTTCTGTCCCTCAACATGACTGAACTCACTGCTGCATCGTTGTTGTTTCTGAGGTTATATATTCAATATATATTCATCGTCCGTCACCGATTGCTGACTTAATGCTTCTTCCATATATTCATATATAGCTTTTTATTGGTACAGATGGTCCTATTCCTGGACTGGACCTTCCTTTCTTTTTCTGGAGACAAATTTCCATGACGTAAGAGTTGACGCATTGTGGAGGTTTTTATGTTAGTGTACAGGTGGAGAGGTGGACGGACTGAAAGCAGCCAGCAAACATGACGCAGGTGCAGCGTTTGGCTCTGACTCGCAGGCAGCATCCCGTTTGTGTGTGTGTGTGTGTGTGTGTCGCTTCTCTGTGCCAACCTGCAGGGCACAAGAGTTCACATTGTGAGGCGACATACTGGCGAGCTGCATGCCAGTGACCAGAAAAACAAGGGAAAAAAGGGATTCCCCTCCAGTCAAGGGAACCACGACATGAAATGCTGAAGCTGCCAAGGCCCCGAAACCAAAGAGGGAAAAAAAACCGAGAAAAAACCCGGATATGTCTGAAAGCATCCTCTCTCATCTGTGCATGTGTCTCACGGTATCACAGAGTTTTGATCTCATCCAGTCGGACACTTTGAGGGAATATTTTTCTCCCCGCCATCCCAAAGCAATCTGAATAATTTTCAACTGCATATTTTAACTCTCAATCTATCTTTGATGTCTTATTTGTGTGATTATGTCTCCCTGCTTGCAAAAAAAAAACAAAAAAAACAACCAATATGCACTGACTGTCAACCACTCGTGGCACTTTCCTCCTTTCTTCCCTGTGCACGGTCGGGACTGTTTTTAATTTTTTCCGGAGGGATCAAAGCAAACTCCCTCATGCTTCACATCAAGTAAACACGAAAAGGAAGAGATGAAGAAACTTTAAAACAATGTTGAAGGGTGTCCTGTTGAATGCTGAGCCTCTCTTGAGAAGCATCTTGACGCCGCTCCTCTTTAAACCCGTTGAAAACTTTTTTTTTTCTGTTTTCGGCGGGCGTGGGCGGCCATCTTAACCTGAGCAATTAAAGCCGAGACAAACCGCAGAGGCTGCAGAAAGCCGACGACAGCGACCGCGCCACCTCTAATTACTGACTGGCCCC